>RAHM01000540.1:0-100198 GCA_003713295.1 Parotia lawesii | reverse complement strand
CGGGTGCTCCCTCCTGCTCCTGCAGCCAGAGAACGCAGAGGAGTGAGACTCCGTGTCCTTGAGAGACTGTTTTGAAAAGTTCGTTTGGTTTTTTTTTCCTCCAGCTCAGTTTAAAGGCACAGAGAAGGCACAATATTACTTTTTGGGCATAGAGCATGATAGGAGATACACATGATAGAGTCACCCCAAGACACTTGCTAGAAAGAGTGTGGACCACAGATATTAATTAATTGACTCCTATAATTTATTCTGTCAATCATAAGCAATTATAAACAATTCTGCTTCAGAATCTAAATGTAAACATTGTTACTTTCTTTTCAGTTTAACATCCTAGACATATCTCTCATTTGAGGATTTAATTACAGTTGTCAAATTGAAAAAAAGAAAAACATATGTAGCATCAAAACACATCCTACTCCTTTCAGGATTCCTATCAAACTGATAGAACTATCTTTGACAAGAGATTCTCTGGTTTGTACATATAGTGAATGTTTCTGGTAAGATATTCTTACTCATACAATGAGTATTACAAGTCTTATGATTACTGAAAAAATGATAATGAAGAATTTTGTCACTTTGAGTTGAAACTATTCTTATAAGTTTTGAGTTATATAGGATTAAAAATATTTAGCTAAGTAATCATCAATATACTGATAGTTTATAGCTGTCTTGAAATTTACTTATAAGCAAATAATGATACAAAATTTATAGAAACATTAAGGGCCAGGAAAGTCAGTTCAAAACGAAAATTGACTTGTCAGTACAAGGTAGTGGTAGTGGTAGTACTGGAAAAAGATCCAACCTTTATCCCTTGTCCAGTGTCTGAATCAACTGAATTCATTGCTTCCATAGGCTAACAGCAGAAATAAACATGAGACCCTCTGAACATTAAATACTGCAGAGTCCTTAATTTGCCTAGAAAGTCAGTTTTGGTTTTGGGAAGCAAGTTGGCATTTCAGCTTCCTTTCAGTGAAAAATG
This sequence comes from Parotia lawesii, assembly GCA_003713295.1. Lineage (NCBI taxonomy): Eukaryota > Metazoa > Chordata > Aves > Passeriformes > Paradisaeidae > Parotia > Parotia lawesii. The sequence goes on along the minus strand of RAHM01000540.1, from coordinate 99,219 downwards.
CCTGCTCTGTGTTTTGAATATAGAATTGCTCTATAGCTGAGGTGAACTTTTTCTAGGCCATACAACTATCCTGTGTCAGAGAAACTTGCCATTTTCTGAAGTGTAGCAACTATTGTGCAACTGAATTAGTCTAGCTTTATCTTCTACTTACTCCTATGATGTATTTAAGAAGGCATAGAGTCTACGTGCATTTTACAGACATATGTGCTTTCCTTTCTCTCTGTTCCAATAAAGCTCAATAATATTTAAATCTAGCAACTGAGGTCAAGATGTGATCCCATGGATCTCTATTCTACAGCGTAAGTCAGTAATGGAAGATTTATAGACATTAAGTGAGAAGGTAAGAAAACCTAGGTGCAAAGTAATAAGGCAAGAAAAAAAAAGATCAGTAAGCCATTAACTACGCAACTGTATTCATGTTAATACATTATAATTGTGAGAAACGTTCTAGGAATTCAATTATCATTTAATACAATAGCCTGTAACAATTTAATTAGATATCATTTAGCCTACAGACATCCACTATTAAAAATTCTGACCTTAATAATTGTATACATGTTCATTGGATTAATCCACATACAAGCTTGTGCATCACTGAGATGTTACCCCCTGCATTATGACTGCCTCAGTTAAGAAAAAGATAAGGGGAGATGTCTTTGGTGACTCCTTTCTGAGAGGAGAAGTGGGCTCAATAGGCTGACAGGATCAAACCCGTAGGGAAGCCTGCTGCCTCCCTGGGGTCAGGGTTAGAGACGTTATCAAGAAACTCTATGGCCTGGTACACTGCTCTGATTATTTTGCACTGTAGTTTTACCACGTGGTCAGCAGTGAAGAGCAAACAAGAAGGCTAAGGACAATCCAGCAGTACCTCAGGGCTTTGGGATGATTGCTTGAGGGATCTGAGGTACAAGTAGTGATCTCCTTTATCCTGCAAGTTGCAGGGAATGTTGGAGGTAGAAACAGGAAAATCATACAGATGAATATCTCTCTCTGAGCCTGGTTTTTGAGGTTTTTGATCACAAGTTGGTTTGCACATCATGGAGCCTGCTGGCAACAGATGGTATGCACCTGTCTCAAAGGGGAAAAAGGATCCTTGAGCAGGAGATAGCAGGTCTCATTGAAAGAATTTTAAACTTACTGTGAAGGGGGAAAGGGATAAAATCAGGATCACTGGTAATAAGCCTGGGGTGGCACACCACTCTTTGAGGGACAGGTTGTTAGTTAGTGAAGCCTTTCATTCTGCTGTTTAATAGAGATAAGGGATGATGACCCATGTAGCAGCAAGGATGCAAGGCTGCAGGATTTGTCGACGTGTTAGAATCCCTGGAAACTCCTGAGAATGGTCAGCCAGGAACTAGAGCTTCTCCCTCTGAAAAGGGAGCAGGATTGATAACCCAGCTGATGTGCCTCTACACAAATTCATGCAGCAGGAAGAACAAACAGGAGAAACTGAAAACCATGGTGCAGCAAGAAAATTATGACATAATTGCCATCACAGAGATTTGGTGTGATGATATAGCTGGGGTGCTGCATTGAGCGATTGTAAACTCTTCAGAAGGGATAGAGAAGGAAAGAGAGGTGATGGGGTGCCCCTGAATGTTAGGGGCTGTTTTGGCAGTCTGGAGCCTAGTGATGTTGGTGATAGGGTTGAGTGTTTATAAGTAAGAATCAGCAGGGGAAGGCCAAAAGGGCAGATATCCTGCCTAGAGCCTTTTACAGACCACCCAGCCAGGATGCAGAGGCAGAAGGAATATCCTATAAGCACCTAGAAGTCTTGTGATCTCTAGCCCTCTTTTCTTTTTCTTTCAACTTACCAAATGTCTGCTGGAAATACAACATAGTAGAGAGGAATGAGTCTAGAAGGTTCCTGAAAAGTGTAGAACAAAACTTCTACAGCTGGTGAACTAACCAAATAAAGAAGGTACCCTGCTGGAGCTGCTCTTTGCAAATAGAGAAGTTTATAACATAAATACATAAATAAATAAATAAATATGATTAGTTATTTCAGTGATATCATGAGCCGTACATTTTGTCAAATGCTTTCCCTGTTTGAATTTCTGCCTGAATACATGGGATCTTTTTTGTGCAAAGCCCTCCATTTATTTATATGACATGAGACGTTGATGTAAATTTAATTGTGGATTTTGGTACCATATTTAAATTGGAATATATAGTAATAGTATAGTGCAATAGCATAATATATTGCAGAAAACTCCCAAGCATATTTACTAAACCCTAGTTATTGCAAGAGAACATGTGTCTACACTATGCTCTCTTGCAAATACCACATACTTTAAATCGTATTTACCTCCTTAAAATGAAAGCATTTGACATCATCTATGATATATTCAGTGGCTCTTATGGTGGAACTCTTTAAATGAAAGCCTTTTCCTTCACTTGCCCATGTAAATTGACTTTGACAGGATAGAAAAAATGGTTTTGAACTTCACATATTCAGAGGACCATTCCTCAGCCATTCTCAGAAGTGCACTTGATTCAATCTGTCCATGCTGACTTTTACTCTGTTCTTCCCTTTGATACATGCTACATGTAAGGTAAAGAATACCAGAAATAAAACATACCCTCAATCATGCAACAAGCCAGATAGTTTTGGCATATGTTTTTGAGGTTTTCTGACCTCTTGTGCCGATTTGGCCAAAATCTAGTAACATATCCCCTGAGAGAAAACTAGGTTACAACTACCCTTCCCCCCACAGGCTTAGGGCAAAAAAGGAAATTTTTCCTCTAAGGAAAGTGAAAGAAATAAAAACTATTTATTTTAACAAACACACAGGAAAAGGATAATGATGCTAAATAATGAAATGAAATCTCTCGCTGTAGAGAGAAACCTGGGAAGATTTCAGAGTCCTTCTGTAGGTGTGGTCTCTCTCCTCCTCGGGGTTGGGTTGGCGAGGGCCCACTCCCCGGGCCTCGGGGAGGAAATTCTCCTGAATGTGTTCTGATGTTGTTGAAACAGTCCAGAAGAAAAGAAGGGAAAATCCAAAGTCCCAGGAAACAAAGTTCAGCTTTCCGTCTCACGCCGGGAAGAGAAAAAGGAAAAAAAAAAACCAGCTGGCTGAAGGAAGACGAGCAGGGTGCTCCCTCTGTGTTCCTGCAGACAGAGAACGCAGAGGAGTGTATCTCTGTGTCCTTGAAAAACTGTTTTGAAAAGTTCGTTTGTTTTTTTTTTTCCTCAAGCTCGGTTTAAAGGCACAGGAAAGGCACAAAATTACTTTTTGGGCATAGAGCATGATAGGGGATACACATAATAGAGTCACCCCAAGACACCTCTGTATGACTTCATTCTGTGGTTGCCAATAATTAAGTTAATCTTGTTAAATGACTTAAACCCTACAGCTTGACGTAACTCACTTTACCCAAGCTGTATAAATTGAATTTACATACATGGACTGTCTTGATTATCACCTTAGCCTGACCAAAACTTTTCACCATACAGATTGTAACTGAAATACAGGGAAAATTATATATATATAAAAAGGAAATAAATTCATAAATGGAACACGCATCTTATCTTCATTTTTTGTGGTTTTTTTGACTCAGACTGTCATAGTTATTTAGATATTCAGGTATCACACTTCCATTAAAAACAATATTGAAACCAATATATCTCTGAGAAGCTGGGCCATTTTTAGCCCTCCAGTGCAGTACTGGATAGCATAAACAATACTTCATGACACTAATGCACAGTGTAAGTTTCTTTTACTCACTTGAGTAAATGTCAAGCTCAAGAGCCAGAGAAAATTGCAAAGGTGCTCTGACATATCCAGTGGCCCTGGAAGAAAATATAATAAATATCATGAATAAATAAATGTTATTTTAGACACCATCATGATGTGTTCTGACTCTTTCTGAACAATATGTACACCCCATTGTATTAGTCATCTTTCTGGTGTACCCCTCAGATTGGTTTAGCAATCTTTAGCTTTAAAATTTAGCATCTCCCCACTTTCAGGTCAATTTTATAAGATCATCAGAGTACTACAAATTATTCTTGTTTTATATGCAACAAATCGCTTTAATCGCCCCATACATCAGTGAAGACTACATAGCTCAAATGGTACACATATAAAAACTGGAGAACTGCTTTCACCAGAGATGTTAAAATACAGCTTTCAGATTCTCATTTTTCTCTGTTTGTCTATGAAGACACCATATTTCAGGAAAGGAAATTTTTTTTTCTTCTGCTCTTTGTTTGATTGCTCCCTGGACTAATGAACTTGTAAGTATGCATTGTTGCTGTATTTTCCTGCATTTGTTCACCACTTTTGAAAAAGGAACAAGCAAAAATTTTGCATAGAAGTCTGTTAGAAGTTTTAGCTCTCCTTAACCTTTCAGTCACTTTTCTTATAGGTGTTTTAAATCTTAAGATGTGAGATTTTATGGGAAAAACCCCTTGTAGATTGTGTTCCAGGAAAAAAAAAAAAAGTCTTGGGAAATTTCAGTGACTAGATTCCATGTACTAAAAATGCTCTCATCTGAAAAAGGAAAACGTGGAGCTGCAAGGTTTGATATGTAGCTTCATACCAAAATCTCATTGAAGCATTCAAGTGAACAAGGAAAATCAATGCTAAATTTGGTGGGTAATAAAAATGAGGAAGTTAGGGTAATGAGAATCCTTAATAAGATAATTATTACTTAGTTATTGAGAAGAAATGTTTTTTAAGTGATTATGAACTTGTATGACCTACAGCAGAAGAGAGAGAGGGGAAAAAACCCATAAAGTTAATAGAACGTATTTACAGGTTATGCTGGAACTTTTAGATTATTTTTTTAACAAATACATGTGTCATGCCTGCCAATTTTCTTTCAGTTAATCTTCATTTTTCTTCAACTTTATGAAGGTGTTCATAGAAATACTTACAAGAAGAAGTCTAACATGTAACATAACTCCACCTGAATTTTGCTATGACCAATACACTGAGGTAACTTGAATAAAAGCCAAAAATTGTGTAAAAAATTGACTGCAGAAATTTATTGGGTTTGTGTTAATAAAGAGCTATACAATACTGGATTTTTTAAAATATAGTCATGGATGACCAAAAGAAAATACATGCTATTACTTAACAAAAAAACCTCTTTTGCAAATCCAGTTACTTAAATTGTAGATTGCAGGAAGCTGAAAATTTCTCACTTTAATTCATAGATGTTTGTGGTTTTCATAGTTTTAATGTGGTCCATATAATGCAGTAATATCAAGGCAGACAGTTCCTTCAGCTTTGATATTGGTTTACTAGAAGTCTGAAATGGTTTAGGTGTTTCAAGATCCTTTAAGGTGTCATTTAACAGGTGTTCATTACCCCTTTTATCTAGCATTTTTAGCAATTTGTATCTTGGGAGAAAATGCAGTTAAAGATACTGTGTCCATATTTCTTTTTGTGTATCCTAGGATGTTTATTAATGTAAATTACTAAATTAAATTTATTGAGTTTTGAATGATGCTGCCTTCAGTACCATTTCAAGAATGAACAGTTTTCTACTGAAAAAGCAATATATGCCATGAAATCACAGAAAAATATGAATGCTTTGTTTTGCATCATAGACCTTCAAAGAAGGTATTCGATTAATTAGTAGTTATTAATGATTTTTTGGAAGCTTTATGATTGTGTCAGTCCTTAAAAATGGGGAAAAATTCACTACTGAAAAGCAATGACAAAAGGCAACTTGTATAAGTAATTTTAAGATGACGTTTCATCCTTTTTCTATACATACATTAAATTATTGATACTTCTTTTAAAATAATGAAAAAGAGCTATAAATTACTCCATATTTGCTTCTGTAGAAGTCATGTTTAACTAATGAGTTAATAAGAAGGGGAATATTGAAATAAATGCTTTATCTTGCAAAAAAGTCATCAAGAAAGCAACTTTACCATGGTACTATATTTTTAGTGCAGCAATAAGTGGATTTTTAACATATTTATTCTGGATGATAAAGCATGCTAGCAATAGCAAATTGGAAGAACGACTTTCTAAAATAAGGAGCTTGTTTGATTGATCTATGAGTTAAAGTACTGAAAACCAAAAAGTCTACTGATTATTTTCTTAAGTACATTTGCTTTACTGATGCAGATAGCAGCAACTTTTTTACTTTAACTATTAAATAGAAAGTGGTCCTCTTGTATGTACTTTGTAGTACATAGCTGACTTAGATTATTTCAGAAGGATGGTCAGAACAGGTAAAATTACTAAGTTGTCAACTAATATAAAGAAAAGGATCTAAATGTGCAAAGATTCCTAACAAACTCAAGCAATCATAACACTTATGTGTCTTTCAATTTTATTTCTCTATTACACTGTCCTTTATTTCTTTAATTCAGGTCCAAAAAACTCTGCATTTGTACAAGGATTTGATTTTTATTAAAAATAGTTTTCGTACCCTGAGTATTGTGGCAAAAACTTACAAAAGAGGCTTTTTGTGAATACTTTAAGCAAAAAAAGTAGAAAGCAAACCTAAAATAATTGTTTCATTGTATTTCAAAATTTCAAGTGACTTTAAACCTTTCACATAGTTTTGGTGTTGTGACTTATACTTTTAAAACATAGTTGTGAAGAAATGTCTGTCTCCTTTCTTGATTCAAAGTACAAAGATGTCTCTGGGTGTGAGAACTGGATTCTGCTTGGATGAAAATAAAATATAAACTCCAAGAACCATAATGTTACTAACAGAAGATGATTCTATATATATGTTCTCTGTCACAGGCAGATATTTGGACTACTTGTCCTTGCATTCTACAAGTCTGATGACCCTTGAACATATGGGCAAAACATTAATGTTCAGGTAAAAAAAAAAAAGACAAACTTCTTTTTACACTTCTTCATCTGGAAATTGTCTGTACAGGCAATGATTAAAGATATTGAGTTCAGAATTTCTACTTTTCTGTCAGTAGAAGAGAGAGAGGGGAAGGAAGGGCAGGAGATAACATTTCTGAGTTAGAACTGAAGAACCTTCACATTCAAAGTAGTGACAGAGATTATATTTCTCTGAAAGATTAAAAATAGTTATTAAAAAGTAGCAGGTAAATGATTGAAACAGAAATAAATGCCTTGTTTATAATAACCCTCTTCAGACAGAATTAAAAGCACATTACTTTCCTAACAAATAAAATTCCTACAAAAAAAGAGACGTTAATAAAACAAACTTGTCCCTGTTCCTATTGCGTATGCAACTATAGTGCAAACAGTAACCAATGAGCCACGAAGGTAATTTTTTTCTAGTCGCTTTACACTTAATGGGATGCAGATGCAATCTCAAATTGAAGTACACCACAAAATCTAGAGAAGATACTGAGAATAACTGAAAATGTAAGTCCTTTCTTCTGTGAAAAACAGAGAAATACACAAGCTCTTCCTGTTTCTTAACCTTATGTACAACTGGTTTTTCTATGCACATTACAGAGGAGGTGGTGTGTTATGCTCTTGAAAGAGATACAATTAGACACGAGGCAAATCACAACAGAGAACTGCTCGACCAGAAGGAACAGGAGAAAGAATAATAATGGTGAAGTGTGGAAAGATTTGTCAGGCTGAGCTAAAAATTGCAAAGGTTAATTAAAATCTTCCTGAAAAGGTGTTATAAATTCAGTGTTGGGGTTTGTTTATTTGCTTGTTTGTTTGTTTTTCTTTTAAGAAAAATGGGCACAGAAAACATTCCATTTGTATCTCTAAAAGCTATGCTGATTTGAGTGTGGTTGGTGTCTTCTGTTTTTGACATGCTATAGGTCTCATTTCCTTCTCCCTTGATTAACCAAACGCTCTATGTTGTGACAGATAATATTTACCTTTTTTTTTTTGATAGGGCTGCATTGGTTGTTTCTGTGGAGCCAGTCTGCATAGCCTTATGTAGTACTTCCAAGGAAGATGATACTGAGAAGTGAGGAAAAATTATGTGAAATACCTTAGCAGGCAGATTTCCTCTAAAAACATTGCTCCTTTAGGAAAGAACATACACATTTCTTGTGTATTAGAGACATAATAGCCACCAAAATGATCCTGTACGCACAAGCCCTGTGGAATTCATTAATTAGTGAAGCCTGGGGTTCACAATTAAACTTACTAAACAGGAATATATTTGAAGCCTTCCATCTTTTCATTTGTAAGTAATGTAAACCAAAATTAAGCAGCAGAGTTGTCTCTGGCAGTTCAGAGTGGTTTCTCAAGTGTTATGTAGAATCAAGGCTTTCTCAAAAGTTAACTTAAGAAATTAATTAGAGAATAAATTATTACTATAAAATACTTAGCTTTGCTAAACTGATAACATAGTTGAGATTGCCTGAAACAATTTAAGATGAGGCTACACAAATTTTGTGTAACTAATTTTAAATTGTAGAAAGAGAAAAAATTATCCAGGCATTGTTTATTATACTCTATGTACCAAAAAATCTTGCTTTTCTTTTTTCCCTTGAATCATATTTATATATATAATTCCATGTAGACAGAGAGACATAGAATTTTTTTTTCAGTGTTAACTTAACTTACTAAGTCCAATTAAGGCAATGAAGTCCTTACAAAGGCAGCTAAGTCCAGTTTTTCAGACATGTCTGTAAAAGTTACATTTTCTTCTATACTGTTGATAGAATAGAGAAATATGACAGTGTTTTCCTTCTCTTCTGACAGTGGTTACCACTGAGAATGATCAATGCAAAACCATTCCTGAAGACTCTAAGAAACTCTCACTGAACAAGAAAAAAACCCAGAGATTCTCTTAGATCAGCAAATCAAATTCATCAAATGTAAATACATATTGAAATTTAATTCTATCCTCATCCATACAACATGATTTTCTTCTAGATATCCATATAAAAGCAAACATCTGTTTTTATAATAATATCTTCCAGTTGTTTTTTCTTGGGAAGTCATAGAGGTCCTGAATTCAAAAGTCATTGGAAAAAATGGAATTACTTTGAAAAGAAATATATAAAGATGGTTGTTGTGTGTTGTGTTGTGTTGTGTTGTGTTGTGTTGTGTGTGTGTGTGTTGTGTTGTTTGTCTTTCCTTTCTTCCATGGCTAAAAAAGTCAGCTTCTGAAAGCTTCTTTTATTTTGCTCTGAGTTTGCTCAGAAGCTTCTTATCCATCCATAGAGACCTCCTGGCATTTTTGCCTGATTTCATTCTTGTTGGGATCCATTGCTCTTGAGCTTGGAGGAGGAAATCCTTGAATATCAGCCAGCATTTTTGGGCCCCTCTGTCTTCCAGGGCTCTGTCCTGTGGAATTGTACTGTGGAGATCCATGGAGAAGCCAAAATGTGCTTTCCTGAAGTCCAGGGTAGTGAGCTTGTTACATGCTCTCCTCACAGAACTGATGATCTTGAACTTCACCATCTTGTGGTCACCGCAGACAAGGCTGCCTTGAAGCATGACTGGGAACTTGAAGCTGGTGGGGAACACCAGCTTCTCCTTGGTGAGCACAAGGTCCAGCACGGCACCTCTCCTTCTTGGTTCCTCAATCAGCTGTATAGTGAAGTAGACTGACACATTCAAGGAACATCCAGTATTGCTTGCACCCTGCTGTGTTGTCCCTCCAACAGATATTAGGGGGGGTTAAAATCCCCCATGAGAACCAGGGCTTGAGAGCATGAGGCCATTCCTATCTGCTTTTAGAGGGCTTCATCCACACCATCCTCCTAATTGGGTGGCCTGTAGCAGATCCCCAGTATAGCATCCCCTGTCCCTGCCTTCCCTTTAACGTTGATCCACAAGCTCCTGGTTAGCACCTCACCCTTCCCCGGGCAGAGTTCCATACATTCCAGTTGGTCATTGACAGGGCTGCACTCCCTTTTTGTCTCCCTAGATTTACTTTCCTAAAAAGCCTAAAACCTTCCATTTCAATGCTCCAGTCATAGGAGCCATGTCCACATGATGCCAATGATATATCCACGTAGGTGTGTGCACATCTCTAGTTCCCCTTGTTTGTTCCCCATACTACACGTGTTTGTGTAGAGGCATCTGAGCTGGGCCCTGAGTAAAGCTTACTCGCTGGCTGGAGTATCCGGAATGCCTTTGCACTGTTCTGGCCACCCATTACAGGCATCTGACTGGCAGGATTGGGATGGATAGGTGCCTCCCTGCCCCTGCAAATCTAGTTTAAAGACCCCCTCACTAGTCTGGCAAATCTCTGAACTAATATATTTTTTCCCTTCTTCTTCAGATGGAACCCATCAGGCCCCAGTAGACCAGGCTTGCCAAAGTTCCGTGGTCTGAGTGGCTGAAGCCTTGACTACACCACCGTTGTTCTAACCATTTGTTGACCTGTCAGATTTGGCTGGTCATTTCCTCTCCTTTGACCTGGACGTTTGATGAAAAAACTACTTGAGCCCCAAAACACTTTACCACCTCTCCCAGGGCTCTGTAGGGTCTCTTTCTGCTTCCCAGACTGCTGCTGGCTATATCCCCTGTCCCCATATGGAAAACTAATAGTGGGTGACAATCAGTGGGTTTTACTACACTTAGCAGCTTCTCAGTAACATCCCTGATCTGGGTTCTTGGAAGGCAGCACACTTTTCTTGAAAGTGTGTCAGACCAACAGATGAGTGCCTCTGTGCCTCTTAAAGTAGAGGCACCCACTGCTATCTTCCGCCACCTTTTCTTGTTTGAACTAGTTGTTAATTTCTTTATTTGTGGAGCAGATTGGACTGCTGCAGTTTTCTTTGACTGTTCTTCCACTGGATGGATGTTGTCTCATTAGTCTGCAGAGCTACAATGCGGTTCTGGGTGGGAAGGTCCAGCTGAGTGGAAATGTATGGTTTTGAAGAAAGTACCTTCCTTTAATTAGTTCCTTTCCTCTTCCTTCTGTTGATTTTTTCCCCCACTTTTTCCCAGTCCCCTGTGTTAATTCTCTCCCTCCTTTCCATGCGTTCCAGGGGATGAATTTTTGGCTTCTCCTCAGTGGGCTGTGGTTCGCCTACCACTGGTCTTGGAACCAGCTCTCCCTTGCAACCTCCATGGTACATTTGTATTTTGACTTCTTCCTACAGCTCCATCTGTTGCTGGAGGTCCATCACAAGGGCATTGTGTTACAGTTTAGTGAACCACTCCTCTCACATTTCCTGATGCTCCTTGACCTTTCTACCTCCTCAGAGCTCTGACACCAGGCTGAGCAGATTGTCCACCTGCTCACACCAAAACAGGAATTGTCTTTGCTGTCCTCCAGCATCAGCGACAACCTCTGCACTCACTGTACCTTGAGACCAGGACAGCTGCATGTTGATTTGTGAGATCCATCTGGGTCACTATGTTCCACCTGATGGTGACTTTTAACTAAACGTAAAGCATAGGTAGTCCTGTTCTAGTTGGGTGGGGAATGACTCCCCACATTCTCTTCAGGTGCCAGATGGAGCAGTGTACCCTACTTTTGCGAGCTGCCTGTGCGAACTGCCTTGCAAAATGCCACACCATGTCCTTGTGACGTGCCACGTCCTGTTTGCCCACCCTGTTTGCTGCAGTCCTGCTTGCTTGTGCTCCCCAGGGCTGTTCACATCTCCTGCAGGGTGATCCTGACAACACCCTCTCCCTGCCCTATTTGCTTGCAAGAGCTTCTGTGTCCGCATAAGGCTTTGAGCAGCTGATCGGGTATCTCTTAAGTTCAGGAATCCCATTGTACAGATCCAGCAAGTCACCCCTGGACTTAATTGCTGCTGCTGTGGCTGCTGCTGCTCCTGTACATGAAAAGACATACCCTCAGTAGCAACTTTTTTGTTGTTGTCATTTTTGTTCTGGTGCTTTTTGTCTGGTTTGGGGTTTTTTTGGTTTTTGGAGGAGGGGTTGGGTTTTTTTGAGTTTTCTTGTTTGTGTTTTGGTGGGGTTTTTTCCTTTATTTTTAGGGGGTTTTTTGGGTTTTAATTTATTTTATTTTGAAACGTTCATACGGAGTGTGTGGAGTAGAATCTTATCCAGATATAACATGCTTTTTGAGTAACAAGGTAGCAGACTAAAAGAATGAAAATATTTTCCTGGTATAGAAGGCACTATTCCTTGTTTTAAGCCACTTTTGGAAAATTGTTCTACAATTTTATGTTAAGATATATGATATAAATTAGAATGTGGAAAGTGAGAAACTTAAACCCAAGGCATTTATAAATTTATTAATAAAGTAACAGGAATTTTATGTATCATGAGAAAAAAATATGAAAGCAGACACAGCATGTCTATCATGGAAAAGAATATGTCAGGCATTCTATAACACTTCACCATCAGACATTAACTTAAAAACAGTCTCACCAGAGTTTAATATTGATGAAACTGGTTTAAGTGTACACCACACTTAGACAAACTGGTGATATCATGAGTGGTTGTGTACCACTCAACATGTCTTATGCCAAGGCCATGATAAAACATTCTGTATTTGTATGGATCAGACTTAAATACAGTAAAGAAATTTGGAAAAAAAAAAAAATCATACACCAGTAACTTGTAAAGCTCGTAACTGGCTAGAAAACTTTTACAGGGTACGCTCACCTGACTGCCTGCAGTTCTCTCAACTTGAGAAATCTGATCTCTGTCAGTTCTTGTTTGGTCACAGCTTTCAGTTTCAAAGATGTATCAAAAACTCTTGGACCAGTGTGGTCAAATGTTGTTCTACTGTTAATCTGTGACAAGTTTAGGTTCTGTGAAGAGTGGAGCATGCAGCAGCGCAGTGTGACTAGTCAGTAGTATTGCAGTACATTTCTGGGGCCAACACTGATGTGCCACAGTGACTACAGGATTTTTGCCTGTGCAAGTATAGCATAAGCCCAGTTAATTTTTGAGGCAGCATGCTGAGAGGTAAGAGCTGGAATCTGAAAATTATTGTACTTGAATAAAATCACTTCTGTCCAGCTGAGAACATAACAATTTAAATGCTGAACTTGAATTACTATTATTAGCATTCGGGTACTCTTTCTTTCCAGTAGAGAATGAAAAATTTATTGAAAAAGTAATTAAAAAATTTATACCATGAAACAAGGGTGAAAAAATCCAAGCTATCCACAGAAAATTAATAAACAAGACAGAATTTCTCTAACATATTTTTATATGAATGTTTAAAATTATGTAAGTGGAAGAATGCAAACTGTTCTTTTGGTAAATTGTGAATGGACACTATTCCTGGTTTATTATGAATATCTAATTTTCTTGCATTTTTACCATCCAAGTTTGCTTTCATATACTTTTTAAATGTCGATAATAATGAATGTTTCAGATTAGGTCTGCTGTCTTATTGTAAATAATCATCCATTAGGTAGTTCCTCATAGCAACTGCTTTCCACAGTTGCACTAATTTATGGCAGTATCTATGTAAAAAGAAACAGCCTGTATGGTAAAGTTCCAACATAGTTGGAATAAACTTATTTAGGATTATTTAAAATTTATTTTCAGATTAACATTTCCACATGGTATGGAAATTTTCATGCTGGCTCATGTCCAGTGTTATCTAGATTAATATGCTGTCTGAGAGATTGGGGTGTGTCAGCAGAGGGTAAACAGATTGAACAATAAAGAAAAGAAGCAAACTACATGTCACTTCATTTTAGGCATACTTGGTTTCATCCACATTTCTATAAGACAAATTTAAGATTGCTTTCTTTTTAATGCTTAAAATATACAGACATAGTATAATTTTATGTCTTTTTAAACACTGCCTCTAAACATTTATACTGTGTGTAACATACTACTCATATGTGAGAAGCTGAAACAAGAGCATCCAAAATTTGAGGAAATGGATTGGGATGAGAAGATAGGAGACACTCATGTTGTTCCAATATTCAGCCCTGTACCCTTTCCCTTTCCTGACAGCTGTGAAAAAACTCTCCCTTCAAGTTAAACAGAAGTAAGTTTGTCCATGAAAATGCATGTGTCTGCATGTACCACAAGCACTTTTTGTTACACAAGGTGACTGCCCAGGTTGAAGAGCACAGACAAGTTACTGAGTAGTCTCGTGTTCATTACCTGTTCCTATTAGAGGCTGGGAAGAGATTATTGCCATTCAATAGGGCTAATCTATCTTCAGATTCAAGTCCAAATAAAGAAGAGGATCACTTAAATATTGACCAGGAGGCAGGGAGAAGGCAGTGCAAAAGGTCAATGATTTCTCTATTCATTTTCTGATCTATGATGACATTCTCTGTTAAAAATATTTGTCTTAGATGTATTGTATTCAATGACTGGATTGTAATTGCCATAAGCCATCCTACAATGGAGCACTTGTAAGAAATTCTGATGATTGAAGTTGAATGTTGCTACTACATTTATTCTTGGCAAATTAATATGTCTTAATTGTTTGAGACTTGTTACATGCTCCATGATTTCAAAAGTTTGGCTGTGCCTATAAGGAATGTAAAGAAAAGTTTAGAGCATCCTTCGCCCTCTGGCATTGCTTATGAAGCTTTTTTTTTCATGTGCAGTTCAATCCTTCACTCTTGAAGAATTAGATGGATACGTTAGCTATCATTGGTTTTCTAAATTATATATAAATACAAGATATATCATGGCAGAGAATGTAGTTATACTGGTGGCAAGCAATAATAGTGTAGATACCATATGAGTTATCGCAGTCAGTTTCACAATAACTCCTAATAACATCATTTTGTCTATTCCACAAAATAGAGTTAAAAATAGAAAATTTGTGTTGGGGAGAGAAACAGAAGACTGTTGTTGGTGTTCCTTCCACACTTCACTTCCACTGCATCCTACTTATCTGTAAATAGAACCAATTACATAATTATAAAAAAAAAAACCCCAAACGTGAGACGAAAAATTATGTAGCCTTTATAGGCACATTTATAGTAATTTTATGGTAATCTATACAAGATCAATAAAATGTGCACCCCCGTATGATATCTTTTATCATTAGTTTTGTTAGCTTAAAAAGGCTGCAATTACCGTATTTTTCATGAAGTCTGCAGTGGAGGAGAGACACTAGCACACCGGAGGTGAGCACTATTGTCATCTTAGGAAGAAGCCCAGGTAGGGCATTGTACTTAAGTTAATTAGACAATGCTAGTTAGACACTCTAAAATTGGAAACAGAGTGTTTAGCCATGTTTCTTCAAATACTAGGATAAGAAAGGGACACAGTAAGTTGCTGTCTTATATTGTTTTTTTCTCCCCTCTCTCTGCATGGTGCCTTATTTTATTCGTACACAGAGCAGACAGAAAAGTCATTTCCATCAAGATGATAAATAGTGTGGCAAAGTGGGCTTCCTAATAAGATTTGTACAAGAGAAACCAGGAGCTTATCTTCACTCCATGTGAGGACCTCTTAGGCATTGCTGCTCTGGAGAGAGAATGTTAAAAAGATCTGTCATAATCTCAGCTACATACTGTGGTAGCACCTGGGAAACATTCCAGTGTCCATCTACATTCCTGTTCTGCTTACCCATTCTGCCTTTAGTGCAGAATTTTATCTCCAGTAAAAGTCAACTGTATCTTACAACAGCAAAAAAAATTCAAATATTCGTCACCGAATCTAATGAAACTTGATATTAGAAATCTTGAGCTTAGTACCAGACATAACCTTTCTGAGGCCTTATGTGTATACAGCTACTGCAGAAAGTGAGTTCTTCAGAGCTAATGCGGCTTCAGAGGACCCTGAAGTGGTTGTAAGGTTTCTAATACAGAAGCCAGCCTCCACTAGCCTCCAAAACACGTACCAAGCGTTCAATTAGCAATGATTCAGCTGATCTGGTGATAAGACCAATGGGAGTTTGTGTTCCAAATGTCTAACATGTGAACAAAGTTTAGGCTGTCTCAGAGATGCAAATGAATGCAGTGTTAGCAGCACTGACATGGGAATCAGGGATATAGGTACTTTTTTTACGCCCTGAGGAAACAGAAGTTTATTAGGGATGATGGGAATTGTGTTTTCCTTGGGGAAACTTGAGGCCACAGTTAAAAAAGGCTCATAAACAGGCTGACTGGGAAAGAAAGCCACACAGTCCTTCTGTGGAATTAAGAATGCTATTCCGATGAATGCCCCAGAAAGTAAAAACACAGACTTAAAGTGATTGTTAATTTGGTATTTACTATTGGTCTGTATCCAGAGCAAATATGCAGAAAGACATACAAATACTGATATTAGGATGTTTTCTATGAATTAGTTTTAATTATGTCAACAGGTGGGCTATAATCAGAAAATATTTTAATAAGTTGTTTAAGCCCCACGTGTTTTACTTTGTTAACATCTCTTCTCTTTCTGTCAAACTTATTAGAGAAGGATTATAAAGCTCAGATAAAGCATGCTGTTATAGGCACAGCAGGTGTACACAGCTGGTATAGGATTGGGTTTTTTAATTCAATACTGGCTAGTAGGATAAAAGAGCCATCTCTGGTTGACACTGTTACCCACACTAAGTTATATGCAGAGCAGAAAAAGAAGTAGAACAGCCTCAGGTACAAGAAATGGGCATATCACAAATCCATATTTTAGCAGACAGTAGCAAAAAATAAGGAGAGCGACGGTGATAACTTGGAGAGAAATTTTGAAATATACAGTATGAAATACACTTGAGAAGGAAAAATATCCTTCATTTTAAAAGAAAAGCAAACATCTCTCCCTTTGTACTTCACAGCAGCAGATTTTTTTTATTACTTTTTTTCTGTAATAGGGTGTAAGAGGGTGTTAGGTTTAGGTTTATCCATATTTTGTATTCACAGACCAGACGATCTGGTATAACATATGCTACATTCTTTCCCTGGGTAGTAAAGTAACTAAACTAATTTGCTCTCCTAGAAGCATAGAACTGATTTGATTCAGAATATAACCTGAAGCAATTCCTGAGAACAGTACAATTTCATGTTGCCCCATACTATATGTTTCAGCTTCATTGAATATAATTTTTCATTTTTGTGCGTTGCATTTACCAGGAAATGGAAGTTCAGAAAATTACTAGTGACTACCTTTTTTTTTGTGGTGGTCCTATCTACTGTGCTGTCTTCAGCCACTAATGCAAACAGTTCATATAAAGTATGTATTTATTTTTACAAAGTTTTGTGCACTTCTGAGCATGCTAATCTTTTCTTTACAGCCACCAGAGCAAGTCAGCAACATAATGTAGATAAATTAAAACTAGCAAGACAAAATTGTGAATGTAACCTGCTGTTTAACCTCAGAGTGAGCCTTCAGGAGAGGGTTTACTTTTAATACTTGCAAGCAAAACTGTGGGGTTCTTTTAACAAATGAAATTTTAGAGGGATTTCATAGCCTTTGCATATGACAGCTAGTGAAAAAGCAAAATCCTGGGACAGATAATCCTAGCACTTTGCCTGGTCATAACGAAAAAGTTTCTGATAATTAAATACTTTTTATCAGGCAGTAGAGAAATTTCTTGCCAAGTGACAGAGTTCAAAACTGTGCAGAGAGGCACACAGTTCAACAATGCAATTGTTGCAACATTGTTTTGGTCTATAAAGATGATGCAAAAAAATCTATTTTTGATACAAAGATCAAAGGATGTAAGTACAGTGATTGTAAATGTTGGCCTCTACATAATTACTTTAGGAAGAATGCAAAATTAATTCTAGAAAAATAATGGCTGCAACCATGGGGATAGGTTTCACTCTGCACTGATTTTGATCTATTTGGTTGAAATTTTACCTGGTTGGTTAGGAAGGTCAAGTTTTTTTAGAAGAGAAGAAAAACCCGTTATCTAATAAACAGAGGGAATCAAACTCAATCTTTTTCCCATACAGTTTTTGCCCATTTCCACCAAGCATATGTTTTCTTCAGTAGTTGAAAAGTGGTTACTGAGTACATGTTATGAAATTATATACATATTTGTTTGTATTCATGTGGGTATATATCAGAGACAATTAATAATAGGTGCGTTAAGAAGACTGATGAATGTGTCCACTTTTAGACTTTAAAAAAAAGCTTTCTTCAAGTAACGCTCTGTAAGAACACCTTCATGCTAATCGTTCATTCCTACCCTGCTGTCACTATACATGCAGAACCATTATCCTTAACAGTCATGCCTAAATTAGTGAGTGTACACCACCACAAAGCACACAAAAAAATAGAGATGTATTCAGTCATATGGACCGTGAATGAGGGTTCTGCTCCAGCTGCTGATTCTGAGCTCCTCACTGACCTCATGCACCCTAGTTTCTCCTTTAGGATAGCTTTTGGTACTCACTCTGTTCTGATCCCTGCAGCAGGGGTTGAGAACTCGCTTGCTCCAGAAGCTGGGCCCACAAGCCAGGCGTACCTGCACCCCCAGTGTTACTCCAGTTGTTGAAGGCAACTCTACTCGTGCAGCCAGCATCGCTTAGTCCCGGCAGCACACACAGACACAGAAAAGAGAAGACCATGCTGACCAAGACATTTTACACTTGACCATCCCCTTTTATACCTGTTTCTGCCTACCTCCACGTTTCTCCTCCCCAGTCCCTTTCTCCTGCACAGTTCTCCATCAGTTTGCACAGTCCTACTGGCCTCCCAAGCTTCTGGATCCCTGGGTTTGTGTCCTTGTCAGCTGCAAAGCCCCTCTTTGCTGCAGTTCCTTGGTAGCCCTTCAGTCAGTGTGTTCGTCAGTTTTGCTTCTTTGTCTCCATTATGTTTACCTGTCACTTTTGTGTCTGTGTATTTTGTCCATGGCATCTCCCTTTTCTTTGCCATCCCCTTTGTTTAGGTGCTCAGTCAGGTTATCCTCCCAAAATGAAAATTCCCATGTTCTGGTACCCTTACCAATGGGCACAAATGATGAGATTTGGTCATTTTGTCTGCTTTATCATTTGTCTATCACATCTGGGTCTCTGTATGTTCCTGTGTATGTCTGCCCACTTTACTTATTTTCCCTTTTGCACTGAAAAGGTCCTCGGCCAGATACTCTAGAGGAAGCAGACACCTCTGATTCTACATATATTTAAAACATTTAAAACATTTAAAATCCAACCAGCCCAAACACAGAAAGTTGTCTTTATGGTATGATGATGAAAAGACCTTACAATTCCAGTAATAATAATTTTACTTAGAACCACTCTGACAGCAAAAAGGACTTCGAATGATAATTGAGATCTAATATTTAGGCTAGATTTTGCATATCAGAAGGCAAGGTTTATACTGATGGAATGGTTTGAAAATTATTTTAATTTCACACATGCTAAACAAATGTAATGGCCCTTGCTTATTGTTTATTGCGTATTTTTGAGTAATTGACTCTTTTTTATGAAATTAGAAACATTGAGTTAAATATTTACTTTCTCCTAATAAAGACTGGAATATTTTCTTCATTCTCTAGAATTTTGACAGGAAGGGAATGCTATTTTCTATTCTTTTCTAATCACTCTTACCCAAGTATGTATTGCTGTAACAGCTGTCCCTAGAAATGTGTGTGCAGCATAAGTCTGGATATTTAAACAAAAATGAAAAATTCTTTAGAAATCTGGCAACAGAAACCCAATGTTTAAAGTCTGGAATTTCAAGTTCACAGAGTCAGACATTTTAATATGTGGTTTGGCTTTTTGCTGCGTGCTGCAAAGGTACTTTACTTACAGTAGAGTAGTATTGCTAGAATTCTGATCACTTTATGGGATTAAGATAAACAGAAACAGGCAAAAGTTTTAACAAGAAAGCTCAATGCTATTAACACATATAAGCATGTCTATTAATGTTAATAAGAAATGCCAAACTGCATCATGGAAGATTGAAGAACTGGCCACTTTCAGCAATCTTCCAGTGGTCAATGAGTGAAAAGGTGTTTTTTGAAAGGGTTCCTGGCTGACATGTACTGTCAGAATATTTGATTTACCCCTTTTTTCCAGAAGGCAGTGTAGAACCTGAGATGAAAAAATGATAATTTATCCATAAACCTTAAAATTCCCCTGGTTTGCCGAACATCATGGAACTATTTGGTCATGAGTGTGGAGCTGAAACATATACTCTGCCAAGCAAAATACCTGGAAAACTTATAATTATGCTTTTGGGACCTTGAACTTGAGACTAACTGTCATATATAATGGCAATATTTTAAGTATAGGATATCTTTTTCTGAAAAAATGTGACCTCTGTTTTTTTTATCATTAACATATGATAAGTAATTAATGCCCCCGGACCTGCTGACACTGAGTATCAATTTAATGTACATAATTTGCACAGCATGTGGAATCAGAGAATAACTGTTTGGAAGGAACTTTCAGAGGTCACCCAGAGCAACCTCCTGTGCAGAGTTGGTTGGAGAGTGCACAGAGCCCTGTTTGGTCCAGTTCTGAGTCTTTTTCAGGGAAGGAGACACCACAGCTTCTAAGCAACCACCTCTTACATTTGACCACCTTGGATGTGAGATGTGACACATATACATTTCAGGTAAAATGTATGCGGGGGGGGTTATTAATTTGCATTTTAAGTTGCATCTTGAAATACTGAAGAAGAAAATGATTTAATAAATATCTTGAAATTTAATCTAGATATTAAGAACACATTTTATTTAAACTCTGCCTGCTGTTAACTAAGCTTAGGATAACTCATTTTGTCTATGCAATTCATCTTGAATATAAACATATTTTTACCAAAAAAAACCCCAAACCAAAACCCAGAAACCATAGTTGTTTAAAAATGAATGCAATATTACAATACCCACACCTGAACACGACGCTAAAAAGCAAGCAGTACTAGAATGTCTATTTTTAAGTGTTTTTTTCTCCACACCCTCTCTCATTTGTGACATTATATTGCAAACTAAGTATTCAGGTATCTACATGGGAGGAGATTAATATCAAAGAAAAATATTCACAGAATTCAGCAAATTACTGGCTATTTTCTAAACTACCAAAACTGGTTATAAACTCCTAAAGTAGGACAAAATAATTTCTTTTTTGAGAGGAGATTGCATTTTAGGTGTGTCTTGCGAGTTGCTTTCTATAATCTATTAGATGGTGCCATCCTCAATAATCCTGTTTAGGTAGCTACGGATTATGTCCCTCAGAAAAATCCAAAAGAAGCCAGAAGTTCTAGCAGTTGGAGAGCCTTGCTGAGAATATAATAATGTGGATATGAGCAAAATCTGAGAAGAAAAGGATTTTTTCGTACTTATCTGCATGACAGAAATGTAAACTCTGGGGGTATTCAGACTCTTGCTAAATTAAGCTATGCTAAGCATTGTTTTTGAAACAATGCCCTGTGGACTTCTCTCTGTCTTTTCTTGTTTAGATATCATGAATTTGGAGGATCTTCCAGTGAGAAATACTGTGACTAGTCTCTTGCTTACTGTTATTTAACATGGTTAAAGGCTAAGATATACCCTAAGATAGGTGTACATGTGAAGGAAAACCAAATAGAAAATCATTGTATATCCATATTGCTTTATTCCAAATGGGACCTGCAAAGGTCTCTAGAAGAGCTAGAAATTACTCTATGTATGATATCAGTGACACAAAATAGACAGGGAATAATCTAGCACAGAAATGTTATTCTTCAGGAGCTTCCAATGCAATGTACCTCTCTGTAAAGAAAGTTAGTTTACATAAATGTTACTGAATACCAGCCAAAACTTTTATGGGTTTTTTAATGGCTATTCAATAGGTATCATGCTTCATGGGATTTCCAATGTTTAAATAATCTGTGAAATTGAAGTGAGAAAGGAGTATTTCCTTCAATTTACCATTGAAAACATTTAAGTGATCAGAAGAGGGCAATAAACTAGGAAAAGTAGCATTATATATATATATATATATTTTTTTTTTTTTTTTTTAACAGAGTACATATTAAAGGAAAATTATCATTGTTTTAAAGGTCAGAATATAGGATGTATGTGGAGGGCCACTTGCTGAGATCACTCGCTTTCCAGGGAGGCTTGCCCTCGCCCCTAGAAGAGTTGTTCTTTGAAGGACTCTCTCTCTAGGAAGGTGGTGGCATACTGGTGCTTGACCAGCATCAGACCCCCTGAGACAGATGTACATCATTCTTCTTCCCTATTTCTATTTCTATTCTTCTGTTCCAGTTATAATAACTGTAAGAACTTCAACTAAAACATAAGGTATCCAAAATGATTATATTTGCCATAAGGTGGCACTATGCAGTAAGGCAGTGACATGGCTTGGAAAATTCAATTTAATTGTTTACTTCTAGTCTTCTTTCTTATTTTAAGTCATAAGGTTCCATGAAGGACAGGTCTCAGGTACACAAAATATCTAATCTACATGGATTTAAAATTCGTAAAGATTCAGGTATTAAAATCAAAAGTCGCAAAAGACAAACTGCAATTTATGTTAAGAGGTCAATGCTAATCAGCTTTTTCTTAATATTGCCTTCTAGAAACACTTTTCCCCCTCTGAAGGTATAAACTCCCACACTTTTAACTCCCTCACTGTACAATGCTGAGGACAGAACAATATCATGGTCCCACAGATTTCAGATGCATTTATCCCGAAGGAAAGAATTTACAGTACATCCCATTCTAACAACAAAAGAAGTGTTTCGGCAATGCTCATCTGCTGAAGAATAGTTCATACAAAGGATCACTCAGTGCTAACTAGCTCCTGATATGGGCAGCTAGACATCCACAGAATGGCTGAGGCTGGAAGGCACCTCTGGAGATCATTTCCAACACATTCTCTTAAAGCTCGAGCAGGCTGCCCATGGCTGTGTCTGGTTGCATTCTGCATGGATGCAGGCTCCACAACCTACCTTGGTAGCCTGTCCCAGCGTTTGATCACACATAACATAAAGAATCTATGCTTAAATGGAACCACGTCTATTTCAATTTGTGCCCATTGCATCTTGCCCTGGCACTCGGCAACACTGAGAAGATCTCTCCCTGTCTTCTCAATCCAGGAGTTAAATTCACTATTGCTATTAATGGATCATTTGCTTTTTGATCTAAATCCAATTTGATTATTGTTCTTAGTTTTATTTGTGCTTTCTGAAAACCTGTAAGAATTCACGAAGCTGTTTGGTCCAATACACCACAGAAATTGCTAGAAATAGATATATGAAATCATTAAATGAGCTGTTAAATCGTTTTTACTTGTGAGTGCCCTGAACTTAAGATTTTTTCCCTCTTCATACTGCATGAGATGTGCTGATCTTTGTTTAGTCTAGTGTCTTCTTTGCTTCTCCTCACGGCTGGAGCACTGGTGCAAGTACCACAAGCCATCTGTTTGAATATGCTTGTAACCATAAATTTCCTCTGTCACTCTTCATGTTGAGTTTGACACAATGAAATCCCATCTTGCCTAAAAAGCTCTCAATAATTCTTTGCTTGCCTTGAAAATTACTCAAATTAATTTCTCAAATTAATATGTCAGATTTTTTTTACAAAATGAGCAATTTGACATGGTCTGCTGATATGCTTAGTTGACAAAACTGTGCTTCCAGTTTGTCATGCTTTCAGTAGTGGTGACACAAGACAGATATTTTTAGGATTGTTTCAATTAGTCTTGAAACTATGAGAGTATAATAGAATGCTTGTCATAAATGAAAAAAACATGGTTTACTTCATCCATAGCATATATAGATTATAACCAAATAGATGTTCTCCATAAAGATAAGCTAAGTGTTAATGGTTATAATAAACCATACTTAGAGATGATTCTAACATTTCTGTTTGTGATTGCTAACTTCATATAATGTCATAGGTTCTTCAAATTTTCAAAGTCAGGCCACAAATAATCTAATATCTTGTTTCCCATTATATATGCAACTGGCATTTTGAATGTTTCCCGACACAAGAGGTGTGTTGTTCCCAACACAGTTTATTTTAGCAAAGAAATTTAAAACAAAATTATTCTACAGGTTCTGCAGCAGCTTTTTAAGCTTTTTATATAATCTTCTCTGCTTTCTCTCTTTTGTGTCTTTGCATTTTGATGGTCATAATAATTTTTGAAAACCTATTTGATCTACACTGAGTGAGAAATCTTATTTAGCAACACTGATACTACATGAATCAAACAGTTTCAAATGGTTATTATTATTCTGCTAGAACAATTAATGTACTGAATATATTACATTTTTAAAGTTTACTTCCCATGACAAAACATACTAGCTCAATTTATTTAATTGCAGTTTTAATTAACAGTTTGCCAGTACTTGGCCTGGGGACAAAATCAAAAAGTTTGACCTACAAAGTTTTTAATGAGTGAAGTGTAGGGGCTTTACAAAATCCCTTGGCAGCAAACAGGCAGAAATAATTCGGAGCCCTTACCTTAGATAAAGCTAAAATTTGTGAATAGAGTAGAGATTCAGGAAATGAAACCACATGAATTATGGATTCTTCATTGTGAAAATCTAATGCTTTTACAATGGAACCTCAGATGTCCCTATTGGAAGAAACGTTATTTAATATCTTCATTAATGACATAGATGGAAGGATTGAGTGCACCCTCAGCAAGTTTGCGGATGACATCAAGCTGATTGGTGTGGTTGACACATCTGAAGGATGGGACGGTATCCAGAGGGACCTGGACAAGCTTGAGAATTGGGTCCATGTGAATCTCACAAGGTTCAACAAGAGCAAGTACAAGAGGCTGCTCCTGGGTCAGGGCAACCCCCCGCTATCAATCCAGGCTGGGGACGAAGAGATGGAGAGCAGCCCTGGGGAGAAGGACTTGGGGGTGCTGGTGGGTGAGAGGCTGGACATGACCCAGCCATGTGCACTCACAGCCCAGAGAGCCAAACGTGTCCTGGGCTGCATCCAAAGCAGCGTGGGCAGCAGGGGAGGGAGGGGATTCTGCCCCTCTGCTCTGCTCTGGTGAGACCCCACCTGGAACACTGCATCCACCTCTGGGGTCCCAGCACAGGAAGGACATGGACCTGTGAGAGTGAGTCCAGAGGAGGGCCACCAGGAAGATTAGATGGATGGAGGAAAGAGTGATGGAATTGAGATTGTTCAGCCTGGAGAAGAGAAGGCTTTGGGGTAATTGCAACTGTCCAGTACCTGAAGGGATCCTACAAGAAAGATGGAGAGAGAATTTTTTACAAGAGCATATAATGACAAGGGGGGATGGATTCAAACTGAAAGACAGTAGGCTTAGTTTAGATATTCGGAAGAAATTCTTTACTGTGAGGGTAGTGAAGCTCTGGAGCAGGCTGCCCAGAGAAGCTGTGGATGCCCCATCCCTGGAGGTGTTCAAGGCCAGTCTACATGGGGGTCTGAGCAACCTGATCTAGGAAAAGGTGTCCCTGTCCGTGGCAGGGGAGTTGGAAGAAGATGATCTTTAAGGTCCCTTGCAATCCAAAGCATTTTATGATTCTACGATTTAATTTTTCCCTTTAAAATAATCACCCTGCAAAAATGTTGCTATCTTATCCTCTTCTTTTCTCCTTTGGAAATGGAGAAGGAGGCATGGGCTGCAGTGGGAGTGGCAGGTGTGGAGATGAGTATCTCCTTCCCATCTCCTTTATATTTTCATGTGTTGTCTTGAATCAAATATCAAGTTCATGTTTTACAATGCTGTGTTTACAGCAAAGAGGGCCCTTCCATGACATTTGTCTGCAGCTACAACCTGTCTCTTCTTTTCTTCCCGGATGCAAAATCTTATTTACTCAACCTAATACAGCCACGGAAAAAAAATTCTAGGAAAAGCTTTCTGTGACTAATTCATCCTTAGTTGATTGCTCTACTAGGCTCTATTAGAGAAGTAATTTTTTGACCTTTTTGTGGCCAAAAAATGAAAATCAGAACAAAAATCTGATTTTAATTGGTGCCTACTTCAGCAAGTTTTGGAAAGTATTTTGTCTGACTTGGTTACACTGTGCATAGAACAACTCCTTCCCTTTCTGATATGCCTGTTCTGAAACAATAGGCATCTTTTGGGTACAATGGTGACTAAAACAGAAGGCAAATTTTTCCTTATACAATGTAATTGCATTGAGAAAAAAAGAAACTAACTGGAAGTTGCAATCAAAATATTAATACAAATGCCTTTTTACTGATATTATTTGATCCAGGCTAGCATTTACTGTAAGCTGAAGTACGTTTACTATGTCTATTCATTTAAAGCAGCATTAGCAGATACAAGACTGGATACTTGTAGAAAATAAATAAATAAATAAATAAATAAATAAATAATTAAATAAATAAATGTCAGCTTTGAAATTCAGCGCATGACCTCATTTTATATTAATCTTTGAATGTCTGGTACTGACTAGTTACAGGAATACTGAACAATGCCATACATTCTTGAGGGCAAAAAAACGTACTTGTGTAAATTTTCCCCCCAAAAAAATGATTTCGTCTTATATGAAAACAAAATTAAAAATAATTGCTTTGAATAGGGTAAGTATAAAGGACAGAAGGGAACCAAGGCAATAACTTGTTTTGTCTCCATTAATAATATATAATTTTACTAAATATCATAATCCAAAATGGAAATATGTTTGCAGATGAATACTTAGAAGATTAATGAAATCATGGTGCAACAACAAAACAGCAGCTCAAGCTAGGTACCTTTGAGAGGGACCCAGAACAATAGAAAGCCTGGGTTTTTATGCCCACAGTGTCTAAGTACACGAAAGTCTGGGGTCATGGTCTCCTGCTGACACCACAGGTCCCTGTGCCCTTTGTTATACAAAGGGTAAGCACCAGTTCACGGCCTCTTGCCTTGGGGTCCCTTCACCCAGGGCTCTACCTGCAGCTGGCACTGCAGCTGCACGTCGAGCCACCTGCACCGGGTGTATTCAGCAACAGTTCTGTGCATGCAAACAAGAAAAGCATGAGGGAAAAGAGCAGAAATATGGGGAAGAACATAAGAGCTATGACTCTGCAAAAATTTTAGATGTGTAGCTAAATTTGATTCATGTTTAGCTCAGTGAACTACACAGTCTTTAGATGTCAGTCTTCACATTTCCACAAGCATTATGAAATTTGTTTACATTATGATAAAAATATTTAAATTTTTCACACATAAATGCAATTCCCATCATAGTGTTTTGAAACAGACAGTAAGAAGTCAGAAAAATGTGGATATCAGTCAACACATAATGCTCTGTTCAAATTCTATGATATGCGTACCAGGACAAAAACCTAATTCTGACTAAAATTTAGATACAAAAGATTGTGTGATGACACAAGGATTGATGAATTTTGGTACTATTCAAAAAAGGCTTCACAGTTTTCTCAGGATAAGAAGATGGTTGAAGAAAATGGAGCAAACCGTCTCTATTTATTTATTTATTTATTTATTTATTTTAAACCAGCCAAATGTGTCAAAGTGATGAACCCAGGAGCATATCTAAAAGAAACTACTGAAATACTGGAATTTCTTTGCATATTTATTCTTATCTTATTTAACAAGCCTACACCACCTTCTGTGTGTAGGTCTGGAAGCTTTTGGACATACATGAAAAACCTCTACTGCTACTCTATTTCTCATGGCCATCTTTGATGGAAGGAATGCAACCAAAATAGTATTCGAAACGCTACCTGGAAGTGAGGGAAGATTCTCACTGGTAATACTTCCCTGGTCACAAACTACTTCACCCTCTTCACTGCAATGGCAACCTGTCATATTAGGACCAAGTTCCCACATAGTCTATTGACCTATACAAAAGGGGAGATTTAACAGTTGATTCCATGTTAACCAGCAAGACAAGCCTGATTAGAATACAAACTAGTTTGAAAAAAACCCAAAATGTCAAGTAAAACGTAATTAATGCAATTAGACTGGATTAATACTCTCAAGCTTATAATTTCTCTGAGCAATGTCTGTTCTTTCATGATTTGTAATGATCAATGAACTTCAATATTTTGATTGATTTTAATCAAGTCTCTTTATTTTTTCTCAGCAATGTAAGGGCTGATTTGGCAAAACCTTAATTTTCCAGTGCAGATTTTCCCTACTCTAGTTATTTTCTTTTAGTGCTTGTTTCACTCCTGTATTGGATTTCTTTGTAGCCAACTGCAGTTCCTCAGGCTACCTTTGCAATGAAATCCAGATGTGTGATTGCAACACATGTATTGATAACTGATCTAGCTTTAGCCTCAACAGTTTGCTTGATGAGCGGAATGAAATTGCAGTCTGTGTATTCAATAGTGGATGTCCTTGCAAAGGCAGTTCTGCTTCTGTGAGTAGCCAGATAGATTACAGCTCTATTGAGTATAATCCACCTGTGCTGCAGTCACAACAGCAAAGGTGTATCAATAGTTTATGTAGACATAAAAAATAGACAATTAATAAGGTATAAAAAAGTTTAGAAGTAGCTTCAGAAATATTTTTTAATCAGCATCATGGTGGGTGCTGTCAAAGAAATCAATAACTTACTGCAGGTAAATGAAACTAAGAGATTGAAATTAGACAAATAGAATGAAAAGCTGATTTCAATGACATTGTACTCATGAAGTTCTGATAAAAACTTACATCAATATACTGCAAGCTGACATGTAAGGAATATGATTTCTATACATAGTAGTAAATTTTGATCAGTAATGTTATTTCATTATTTTTATTACAAAATGAAGGTCATATGGCCAAACAGTACAGGCAAACACTGTTTAAGGTACTCTAATCAGGTGCCTGTGTAGGTTTATGTACTTGCATTTTACACGAAAAAGTCACTGTCCCAGGAAGATTTTGCTAGACTTCCAGAATGAACTCATACAAATTGGAAAAAAACATCTGCAGCTATGTTAAATTAAAGTGCAGGGATTCTTTTATGCAATCTACGAAACTGATTATCCCTTTTCCATCCTGAAATTTGCAGTACAGTTTAGTGCTTTATTGTATGACTGATTGTGCACTGCCCATTTCAATTTTACTGTATGAAAGAGTCATTCACTAAAATGCATAAAATGTGCTGGGAATTTCGGCATGCTCTGGAACTGGAATGTAGAGTACGTAGAGTCCTTTAATTCAGAGTCCAGATCAGTCCGGGAAAAAAAAAAAAGCCAAATAACTTGACAGATAAAATATAAATATTAGCTTAATTATATCTACATATACAATTACTGTTGTTTTTATAGAAGGAAGATAAATATAGCCTTCTAACATTCCTTGTACCCTTCTTGGAGAGGCTCCTGGAGCTTCTCTCTGAAGTGACATTGCAATTCCCGGGACTTATAGCCTAGAAATTGTTTCTATGGCAGCTTTAACATTTATTTTTATAGATATCTCTACTGAGTATTAAAATATGCCTCATGAAACTGCTTCTCCACATCTGCTGAAATATATACATCCTGGAAAGTTCCTTTCATAATTACCAGAGAGAATCCTTTTACAAGTCAAAATAGTCAAATTCTCTTTATCTGCATAAAACACAGACCCTCAAAGCCTGTTCTTTTGTAATATGTACTAATGATCTTTAGGTAGTTATGGTGTCATTTGTTTAATGCGCATGAAAAGTAGATTTAAGTTTTTAAGGTAAAAGTTGTAAGTTGAAACTGCAACTTAAATTGCTATAAAATAAGAAGGTACTTCTTAATTCTTTCTTGTTCGAAAATTTGAGGAATTCTACTGTCTACTAAAGCATTCTACAGTCTTTTTATATTCCTGGTGGTACATAAGTACTGATTCAAAACGACACGACTAGAGTGTTTCCACTGGTTTCTGCTATGTTCTCCACATTATTTACGTGGTTGGTTCTGCAGATGCTCAAAAAGTGTAGGTTTCAGAGATTCCAAGGTCAGTAACAACGTCAATAAAGCACAAAGTAATGGAAGAGCTCTTCTTAGATGTCACTGATATGTATTTCTCAAATAATTTGTAATCTGAAATCTAGAGTATGAATAGTTTCTTAGAGTTTCTGAGAGTTTCTTAGCTGCTTTACTAAGCATGATATTTAAATATTTCTCTTTATAGGTATTTTCTATTTTCTATATGCAACATTATTGTGGTGACATAATAATAATGATGCAATAAAATAGAAGGAAATACATTTGAGATCTTTTTAAAAAGTATTTAGCAGTAGGCAGTACACAAATGAAATGAGAGAACATGCAATATATGCAATATAATGGAAAAGATTTATATGTCTTTATATATAAAGTGGTAGTAAAATTAGAATGGTATAGCTGTAAGTGAAAAGCTGTGTAAAGTTTTTCAGGGTTATATTCAGACCTGAAACTGGATACCTTTAGTCAGAAGATCTAGAAGAGTTTCTTTGTCTTCATTGTAAGTAGCTGATCTATTATATTTTCAAGTTATGAACATCAGGATTTAGACATTTAAAACACAATTCCAAGAAGTTGAAAAGCATAAAAAATTTTCAGTATCAAATGTTTTCTATGTTGTGCAGGCAACAGAGTATTAAAAATTTAGCAGAAATTTTGAGACAAGCATTGAGGAATGTGCTGGGTATGGTAGGTTCAGTAGATGTATCTGACTGATCTATAACGCTCATTTGAAAGAGATTGGCCAAATCAAGGAACTGCCTGGTTGATATTAACAAAATTTAAGCGGTCCTTACAGTAACAGTCAGTCATAGCTTTGTAAAAGTACTAATTATTTATATTTCATTTCTAATTATCATTACAGTTTTGTTTAAATACTAGGGGTAAGTAATGTCTTTGTTCCTATATTTCCTATATTTTCCACTACAGAATGCAACCCCTTTTAAAGCAGAATATTATGAGAAGTGATTTCAAAGGTGGTCCCTTATTGGACTTGAGAGTAAGAGTTTTAGGCTTTTAAAGGAGGGAGAAAAATTCTGGTTTTGTTCTTAAATCTTCAGACTTGAAGACTTGCATGGTTCAATTCTTCAGAAAGAACATTTTGTATTTTGACATTATCAGCACTCAGATTTTTTAAGAATAATTTACCACCAAAGCAGACTCAGAACAGCTCCTGCAATGCATAGATGCAGCAAAGAGAGCCATTATACTGAAGAGAGATGCCAACTATAAAAATGCACTTGTTTCACTATGTTACTGAAAATGAATCTGCATCCACAAGTACTAGATTTGAAATGTGGCAGTCATCTGAATATTTGCTCTTATTACTGAAGTGGAGATTCAGTTATTATACTTAGAAGACTTTTTATGTTTCTGAGTTTGTTTGGGCATATGTTGTTCTCTGAGCTATAAGAGCTCCAATGAATTCTAAATGAAATCAATGTGAGACCTATAAGTAGCTGTCATCCCAAAGTTAGTGCATCATTGAATTATCGCAAGTTTTCTCGAAGTTTCTCCACTGATACTGCTCACTTAAGATTCAATTAACAGTATTTGTCTTCAATAATCCAAAGAGCCAGTGGTAGTTACACAATTGCTTACAGAGGGAGACAACAATTCAGAGAATCCAAGGCTGAGAAACAGAAGTATATTTAGTTAAGAGTTCTGTTTTCTGCTAACATAGTTTCTGAAGGACAAAACACAACTGAAGCTTCCCATTGATATTGAACTCTAATATTAGACCACACACACTAGCAATAAGAATTGTCACTATGAGAATCCTCTGAATCACTCCAAAAGAGATATTAAATATTCTCTTTTATTAACAGTTAATCAAAACAGGAAGCTAATGAGTGTGGTTCATCTTAGATATGCCTGTTTTAGGAGTTATATTGAGATTTTTTTCCCTTTCCCAGACCTCGAATTGTCTGCTTCAAGTAATTTAGAAAACACCAATGATGATTTCTTTCTTTTGAGACTGCAGTCATACTTCAGAATGTGCTAGTATTACTAAATGAATGATAATTTTTGTAATAACACTCTTTATAATATAGTGAGCTTGGTAACACAGTATTTAAAAAGTGAAAGTTAATAATTTCCAAGTGCCAGCACAGACGATCGGATGATGTCTGTGCAGTTCCAGTGTAGTCGTTGGTAGGCTTTTGGAAAAAAGGCTTGCAATGCCCATCACGCTCAGCAGGGAAGGTTTTACTCTGGGCAGTGTGCAGGAGAAATGAAAAAATTCTCATAAGGTCAATAACAAAGAATTTTTACTTGCAAACTTTAGAGCATCCAGACAGAATAAGGCACTTGGAAAACTTTCACTTAGCAAACTTTAGAATAACCAGACACAATCATGCACTTAGCGAGGCATTGACTGGATTTTTTGGTCTGGCTTGCAATGTATTTCAAGAAGAGGAAGGTAAGAAAAAAAGGGAAAGGGAAACAGAGAAAAAGAGAGACTTAGATAGTTACCACTGTATGACCCAGTATGGTCTCAGCAGATTTTAAAACCAGGGTAGAGGAGCATGGCATGTGTCATACATCTTGCCATCCTTTTATCATTTCTGACCCACTGGGGCCCTTCCCCATATGGGCCTATGCTAATTTCAGCATCAAAATCTCGTCTCTGCACTTTACACAATACCAGAATTAACTAAATCAGGTGAATCTGAGGGCTGCTGGTAAAATTAACAAGAAGATAGACATTGGGAATATTTTTCATTTCATGCATTAGAGTGAAAACCGAAGCAAAATGATGTGGTCAAGTGAGACCACAGATCTACCAAATCTGAGCCACAAAAACCAGATTCTCATGGTATCTTTACTCCTTATTTTTATTATTATTAACTTAAAATTTCCCTTATAGAATTATAGATAAACTAGATATCCCAGATACTTATAGAAATGGTAAACTACCCCTTTTAAGGTCTTTCTTTTCTTTTCTGTCCTTGTTTCCATACTCATATAAACGATCAGAAAATGCAGAAACACCAGTTATCAAATTAAAAAAATGAAACCATATTTTATTTAATTCTTTTTTATTTTATTCTGGCCATGTAGGTGAAGAATTGTTTATGAATGTAATTTAGGGTAGTGCATGTCTTCTTTTTATATGATCAATCCCACAATCTAAAACAAATGCACACATTTAGTCAATTGCATGCAAAGTGTTTGCTAGGTCAGCTTGTGTTTGGCATTGTTAATGCTTCCCTGTAGAAGAAAAAAATCTTAACTAAATATGTAGTTATGCAGAATTCTAACATCCAGCTGTGGATGCATCAAGATGAATTTTATTCAGACACCTCTTTCTTGCTGTCCTATGTATGCACACAAACAGCTTTTGAAGGTGCAAAATGATTTTCACATACATTGCTGCTAAGGTTTTTACCTTGAGAAATTATAAATTTGAAATAGTAACTGTAAATAATAAGTTTAAAGATTTTTTTTTTTACCTCAGAGATTTCCCTGGAATAATGTCTTATTCAGAGCACGTGAATTTTGATGGTTTTATATGTATAATCAACTACTGGCAATGTAATTTGCCAAATAAGTTTGGGTTAGATTTTGGTTTTAGTAGTTTATAAAAAATTTGAAATTGGCCTTGGTGTTTTTACCTCTACTTACATGTTTTTACATCTACTCTTTGTTGAAAGATGAAAAAAAGTTGTACTGTAAATTTCTGTGGCTGATCATGCAATTCCAGGTAGATCCTTGACTGTTTATTGAAACTAAACAAGCAGAAAAAAATCACAAAAATTGAAACTGTAAGCTAATTATAGTTCTGTAAGAGACGTTATGTTACACGTGGCACTACACATATGTAAGCATGGCAAAATAAAATGGAAGTTAGCTGGCAATTTGTTCTTAAATTTTTTTACATATCTCTGAGGTAAAGGAGAAAGACAAAGTATGCCCCAGAAGTGTTAGTCATCATGGATTATTTTGTAATCTATAGGGTTTTGTAATAGAAGTGGTGGTGCCCCTTTAAATATGGAATAAACTTTGGCTTTGCTGTCATGAAGTATTTTCCAGTATTCTTTTTTAATAGAATTTATTTAGATGACTTTACAATGTTAAATAGTGAAAAGATAGAAAACTTAATAAAAAATTTGGGAGCAAGACTTATAATAGCTCATACCTGACTCAGCTGTCTGGTTTATATTTATCTCCCATGCCTTTTATTGTAATTCTAAAGCCAGTAAGTCTGCAGCGTTGTGCTCTGGTTTACAGCTACATCCTGGGGAGATAGCAGAATTTGAAGAGAAAAGAGAGAGAGAAGACTCACAGTAAAGAATGTAACATCTTTTCCGTGTCAATCTTTTCTGTGTCAATCCCAGGACTGCACTATTTTTGTATTATTCACATCTGATTGTTGTATGGTTGGTAGTGCATCTTCCTTTCCTTCCTCTAAAATAGTGCTTCCAATCTTAGGTTTCTTAAACTTTTCTTCACCAGTGCCACAACCCAAATCTGGCTTTTTAAAGAAAATTTGAAAGGTTTCCTAGATGAGCAGGACCAACATTGTCTGTAAGGGTTTAATTTTTATAAGGGATTTGTAAGGGGTTACATTAGTAGTGGAACTTAAGCTCATATATGATGTGGGTGTTATCTATGTAAATAGTCTAGAATCTTTGAAAAAAAAATTATTACTGAAATGGTGAAAGGTCCTTGAGTCTTGACCACTGAAGTTTTTGGTTACTAATATTGCTTTCTATAAGACAGAAAAATGAAATTGGCTTCATTAAGAGGTTTTAAATGGAGAAACGTGAGGCATTAATTCATAACTCAGTAATTATTTGCTTAATTATGTGAACAGTTTTACATGATAACCTCAAATAATCCAGTAGTTATTGAGCAGTAATAAGCCCAACAATTTAGCTGATTTGTCTCTGGTCCTTGACAAAGTTCAGTCTCATTTTTAGTAAGTGCAGTTTCTACCCTTAGTACCCCATATTCATAAACTGCAGCGAAAGGAGGTCAGCATTCTCTTGTCTATAGAATGATTTTCACACACATGGACCTAGAATATATATAGTGAATCTTGAATTAGGTATTTGTAATACTAGGAGTCAAGTTCAAATCTATGTTTACTTAAAGCAGTTTTTCTGGATACTGGATTGCCTGCTTGGCCAGGCAACCCTCTACACATAAGCTTTGAGACTCCTTAACCTTTCCATCTCCTCTTTAAGCAGTACTACCAGGGGTATCAATTCACCTGTTTGATTTTACCTTTTCCTTATCAGAACTTGCAAATAGATTTCATTTTTGCCAAAAAAATTATTTCGCTTCGATAAACATAAATTTTTCTAATTATCGAAAACCTTACTTTGAATTTCAAAATTTTTAGCAGGGAAAAATGCTTCTTATGTTGTTGCTGGTGTAATATTTGTGGAGTTTCGAAGCATTTTAATTTACGTAGTTTGGTTTGGGTTATGTAGTATAGTTTATCCTTGAAATATGGAGTTACTATATCCATTTTATCTTATTTTGAGAGTATTTAGTTAATGTTAAGAATTAATGTAAAGACCTTAGATCCTCATGTCTTCTTTGTATTTCAACATTTCTTACATATTTTAAGCCTGAGGAGCAAAAAGAATTAAAAACTGTACAGGGACTGAGACATAATTAGGGATAAAAGATTTACAATTGCTACCGAACTTGAGTTGAAAGATGTAATATTTAGCATATTTACTTTATATAAATCCACTGAACCTTCCCTGTAATTCAGACTGAAGCTCTCATTGGAAATACAAAGATATGAAGAGAAATGAGGTGGGATGAAACCACAATGGGGACAAAGAGAATTCTTTGCTGCCAATTTAAGCTACACTTTGTTAACTGGTCTGGCTGTGATGGAGCTAATTTTTCTCATAGCAGCCCTCACAGGGCTGTGCTTTGAATTGGTAGCTAGAAATAGTCAGATAACACACCAGTGTTTTGGCTACTTCAGAGCAGTTCCGGCACAACCTCAAGGCAGTCTTTTCAACATTCCCACGTCCATATGCCAGTAGGGTTTGGTTATTTTGTTTTTTGTTTGGGGTTTTTCTTTTGTTTTGTTTTTAATTAAACTTCCTTTTTTTTACCCATGTGTTTTCTTCATCTTGCTTTCTTTCCCATTGTTCTTCTGAGAAGGGCACGTGAGAGCACAGTTTGGTGGGCACCTGGTGGCCAGCCAAAGTCAAAACACCACAGCTGGGCAATGTAAAGCATCAGAAAGTTTTAGCTTAGAAACAAAGTAAATAATGCTGCTCAAGAATCTATTGTACAACAGATTTATTCTGAATAAATATAAAATTATTTTTAAATAAAAAACCTAAAACTAAACGTGAAATGTACAAATTTTTCTTTTTTGTTGTATAATGGAAAACAAGAAGGCTGTGTAAGCTACAACCAGATTTAAAATTTTTCTTTTACTGCTCCGATTTTACTTTTAATCATTGTTTTTCTGCATGCATAAATACAACCTCTAACCATTCAGGTGAAGATGTCCTTATCCACAAGTAATTGTTAAAAATAGCTTGTCTTCTTCAACATATGGTACTTATACAACACCTTTTTTTCAACTGAACAGATAAACAGAAGTTTTTCAAAACAGAAATACAGTCACAGATAATGATATAAGGCAACCTAGCAAGCTGATTCTTATTCAAGTTGTATTTTGGCAGTATGTCTTACCTACCTACCTGCAGGACTCTTTAGCCAGAGGAAAAGTCATCTTTGAAAGGTGATTGATGTGTAAGTTACTAAAATTGTGAGTGTTGTTTATATAGCTGCGTCATTATCTTCTACTGGCTGCCTTTCTTCACTGTTCAATATTCTCCCATCAAAAGTACAGTGGAAGATGTCCACCTTTTAAATACATGATGGATGTTCCATAAATATGTTAGCGTGGATGAATCAACAGCTGTTAGGCAAAAAAATGAGATAAACATTTATTTCATACACCAGGCAGTTGTCAAGCAATATTAATATCCTTTAGTCAATAGAAGAGTGCAAAACAGCTGCTGAAAGGACTATGATAAACAGATGGCAAGAGCAGTTGAGTCAAGCTCGTATTGACTTAACCTCCTTTATACAATTTCTCAAGTTGCATCCCTCGGGAAGGACTTGTACTGGAAAATAAGTTTAAATTGAACTTTCCCCTTTACAACAATTGCATATGACAGCCTACAGTAAATGTCACTATGTTTTTTTAGTTGGGTGCACTGCATGAATAAAATTAATGGACCAATAATTTTATCAGGCAGGAAGTAGCTGAAAATTCATTCATTACACATGCTGCTAGAATACATGACTGCTGAGGGCCTATGTTTTTGGAGAGTAATAATGTATGTTTGGTTACTTTGAGAAAAAAAACATGTTTATCTGGTTTGGCTTTGGGGTTTTTTACAAAGTGTAAGCTCTTGCTTTTCCACTGCACTGTTAAAATCTGCGTTTCAGACTAAGAACTGGTTCTTTCCTAAACACTGGGGCTTGAAATTCATATGTCTTAGAGAAGATCTTATTAACATGCAACATTCGTTGCTCAAGGCTCATTGACCAGCTTTCCTTTTCCATAAAAATATAATGCCAGATTCTACAGTAATTTTCATTTACTCCCCAGGTAAACTTTTGAATGATCTCTGTAAAACCAATTTGAATAACATCTGTTTCTCCTCCCAGTTTGGCTAGATGCTGACTGAAATATTGAAGAAATTTAAAGCAGCATGCTGAATTACATTTCCAGAACAGTTGTTTCTTTGGACTGGAATCAGCAATCATGTTTTTTAGACCGAAGGAAGACACAGAGATTTTACAGTTTATATTCCAATAAAATATAGATTAGTGATGCCAGTCTTTGTAAAATATGTGTGTTACATATTCCAACAATAGTAAAAGAATATACGTTAAATTAAATACCTGGCAGTATCCATAGGTTAGGACTTGATTATTTCCATTTCCAAAAGTTAAATAAGATGCTTAAAGAAAGGTACTTTTGTACTTCAGCATCATCATGAATTACTTCCTAGAAAACATTTAGCCCTCATGCTACGTTTCTAATGGATACTTTAATTATATTTTAGGCTTTTTAATTACAACTTTAAATTTTATTTAGTTTAACTAGTTGCATGAAAAAAAATTACTCATATAATTTTATTAATACAATAAGTTTGCATTAGCCAATTTATAATTTGGATATTAGAATTAAAAATAATCCAACTAATTGGATATTCATATGTATGGAAGATATGTAAAATAAGATCATGGGGCTAAGATTCTTACACTGATTATTATTTTACTCTCCCAGTAGCACAGCAAATATCAGCAAAGCCATTCAGCAATTCCATACAGATATAAGAATCTATTCAGGGTACATTACTGGGAGGCAATCCATTTCTGTAAACGTGTGCATGCAATACTGTTTTAAGTATCCTAGGATATATGAGATTCTTTCACAGGATTTTAAGACATGATTTGAGCCTGAGCT
Organism: Parotia lawesii; assembly: GCA_003713295.1. Taxonomy (NCBI): domain Eukaryota; kingdom Metazoa; phylum Chordata; class Aves; order Passeriformes; family Paradisaeidae; genus Parotia; species Parotia lawesii. The sequence goes on along the minus strand of RAHM01000540.1, from coordinate 61,226 downwards.
CTTCTGAATAAGCAGTCTATCTCAAATAGGGTGATCCTTATTTGTCTGAACTGCCATTGGATTCCTCTGCTCCAGAACTGAGTTCCACTTTAAAGTATAAACTCTGGAAATAAAATGTCTCCACATTTTAACACAAGGTATCATTATACAAAAGAAGAACAGAAAAAAACTCCAACAAAACAAACAAAAAACCCCCCAACAAACAAAAAATATCCCCCCAAAGTCCACAAAAAATCAAACTAAACCAAAACTACCCCAAACAAAACAAAACAAAAAACCCCCAAAAAACCAAAAAACCCTACCCAAACTCAACCAGATGAACCAAACACAAAAAACCCCCCCAAAACCATAAAGAAAACCCAGAAAATTAATCAAAATTTGGTTTAATGTCTTTTAAAATCACAACATAGTTTTGAAACCAGATGCTCACCTCTCACTTAGATCTATCACTAATATTTTCCAACACTACTTGGAAATCAATAAGTGTTAAATCAATAAGTGTCAGTGTTATCTTGCAGTATGATATGGGATTTGCCTTCTTGAAACAAATCATTGACTTGGAAGCTGCCACATTAGCAGTGGAATTTATGAATGTACTACTTTACCAAAATTCCTACATAAGTCAAGTTTCTTTCATATAATTTATGCAATTATAAACTCTTTAAAAATGAAAGCATCAAAATTAAAGAGCCACTGTATGGTTAAATAGCTTCTGCACTGTATTTAAAATTTTTAATGTGATTATCTTAAAAATTTTGGTTCCTCTGACAGTCCTCTATAATTATAAACATTATTATTCATTCTGTAACGTCAAAAAAAGCAAAAGTGTCTTAAGTTCTGAATAGTAATAACGTTTTGTTAAGGCATACATTGTCTCTCAGATAGCTAATATGGATGGATTTTTTTTTCTTTTTTTTTTTTTTTTAATATTCACCCGGAGAAGTTGATGTGGGTTGGAAAGGCGATCAGTTTTGTCTTCCTTTTCCTAATGAGTCTAACTGGCCAAAGTCTGAGAGTGAAAAAAAGGTCCGTAGTAATCACATTATAAGAGTCTCACTTTTTAATTTCCTTGGAATTATCACTTAATAACATTTACCCTTCTCTCAGAAGCAAGAGTCACAGACGGATTTTTGTTTGTTCTCTCACCAATTTTATTTAATAGCCCCGATCATATAGGGATGKGTTTTCTATCATTTTACAAATAAAATACTTTCCTCCTCAGATAAGATGTTGAAACATAAGACTGATGTTCAACTCAGAGAACCTGTTTCACATACGTAAGTTCAGTACAATACCAGTGAAAGCAGATCTCTCTGTTTGGTATTAATAACCTAGCATTGTCATGATTGCAATCTTTCTTAGCGAAAGAAAGCAACACTTGAAAACCGCAAATGTTGCTGGGGTTTTTAATTTTTTTTTTTTTGTTTTGTTTTATTTTGTTTTGTTTGTGGCTGTTGGGTTTTTCTTGGGGGGTGGTGGGGGAGGGAGCGGGGTGGTGGTGGTGTTTGGCTTTTGGGGCTTTTTCCTCAAATGCCACGACCAGTACTGGAGTTGTTCAAATGTTTATTACATTTTTAGGTCTGCATATAATCCCTCTTTCTCATCTTTGATAAATCTTTTATTTACTCATATGATGATGGCACTGTCTTGTTGCTATCTGATAAGGGCACAAGCAAGATTAACACTATATTTCATGCTGAGCTAACAGAAAGTAACAAAGTGACTTCATGAAAATGGAGCTAATACTCAATTTAGATAAGACTTCTGGAGTATTGTTCACTCCTTGACCTCTGCCAAGGAGGAAGCTTTTCAGATTAACTCCGACAAGAACACACAGCAACACAACGGATATTACTAAACATCTTCCAGTATCATATCTGGGCTGTTTTATTCTTTTATCTAATGGCAAGATAGCAGTAAAAATGACATTGCATGTTCATATAGATGTTACCCATATAGAGTTAATCTCTTCCAAGTTTTTTTTTTTTTTTTTCGTTTTTTTTAACCCACTGGCTTTGGAAGATTTCCGTATCTTTCTATTGTTAGATTTTAATCTTTTTTATGAGCACTTGTTCCTGAGGCAGAGTTAGTATCAAATCTCCCTATATTTATTTCCTGTGTACGTTTGCACTGTATAAAAAGGGTTGTTTCTTCCAGAAAGAGCAAACAATGCTCTTAGACCTTATTATTGACTTATTATTTTTGTATCTAGATTATTTGAATAAAAATGGTGTGGATTTACAGTAGTTTTTCTAGAACAGTAATCCTGTTGGAATTGTAGGTAGTCTTGCAATTCTGTTTTTTGGTGGTGAAATGATGGTAGCATGGTGCATATGTGTAAAACCTGAAAGTTGTAAAGAACTAAGAAAAAATCTTACAATTTTTAAGCTATTTACCATATATGAAACAGTCAGGTCTGTATGTTGATTTGGATTCTTTCTGATCTTTCCCAAATCTTCTCAAACTGTATTTTTTTGAACACATTAATTGATCAAGTTAACTGAGAAACTTGCTGAAAGGAAAGCTTAATTCAGAAAGGCTTGTATTGTTTAAGAATCTACAGTTCTGGGTTTTTCCTGGAGTGTGACTCTTACTCAATTTTGTAAACACAACGTTCAATAATCTTGAAAGAGAAAATAATCAATAACTATCCATTCATCAGTGAATGTATTTGAATTGTTTTACTCTTACATAGGGACTTAAGCAGAATAATTTCTTCACCATGGGTGTCATGACATGTGAACTGACAGCAGTAACATTGCAGGGCCATGCTCTTAGCCTCTGGATATTATTAGTCAGTTGAGCCCTTCACCAAATTTTTACTGTATATCACCTGACAAGAACTAATCTCTTAGTTTATATGGTCTGTTGTTCTCATCTCTGCTACAAACTAGTGACTCAAAAAATCTGAGAACTTCTATTTTTATGGTGTAGAGGAAGTACTGCGTCACAACTCACAATAAAAACCAAAATAAAGTCCCTCTTGAATATGCAGTATAACTCACTAAGAAGATTCAGAGACAGAAATAAATGTGAAAAAACTGTAAAAAACATGATGAAGACCATTTATTGCAACTGCACATGTCTGCCTTCTGCTAGATACACACATTATATACATACACACATATCAATGTTGTGTGTAACATATACAATGCAAGGACAGCATATTCTGGATACAGCATCCGGCTAAGGAGACACAGGCTGCTACAGAAATCACAACAGGAAAACACGAAATAAATGGTTAAATGTTTCAGAACTGCTAGAAAAGCAACTCAAAGCACACTAGTTAAAAAACCGATATAAAAGATTACCTGTGTTAAGTAAATGTCTCTAATGAGATGCACTTATATTTACCAGCATAGTAAAATACTTAGGCTTGCCTTGAAGAAAATGAATACTTCTTGCATTAAACCTAGAAATTAAGCTTCTTTTTTGGTTTTTTCCCCATCCTCCTACTCCCCTAGGATGTGCTTTAGTTTAAGTTATGCTGTTTAACCTGCATACCCATCAGGCTGCCTGCATAGCCCAAAAACACTGGCACCTCTCAGAGGCTATAAGCAAAAAGAAAGAACAGCTGCTAGCAGGCCTCTGAGAGATAATAAATCAGCAACAGGTGCTCTAGGCATTCAGGAAGACTGGAAATCAGGTTGCAAATGAAATACATGTAGGAGGAAAATAGAAGAAATAAAGCAACCTGTTTGTAAGACAACATGAAGAAACTGTGTTTGATTTTGGCTCCTGTGAAACTAAAATTGGCAAAGGGATGAAAATCAACGCAGTTAATGAGCAAACCTGCAGGGAGCCTGACTAAAAAGAAAAAAAACTCAATAAACAAACTAAAAAATGAATAAATTTACCATCTTTATTCATCAGAATAGTGAAATAATTCAATTGCCCACGAAAAGAGGTAGAGAACATTTGCATTTACCTACTAAGGGCCAAAGAAAAGGATGCTGAAACTAAACCAAGTTCATGCACTGGTATTTCTAATAGGTTTCAGAAAATTCATATTGTTTGGACTGCAATATTACAGTAATACTCTGATTTTTCTCTTTACCTTCCTACTCTCCACGACTAAAATCAAGAGTACTGATAACTCATCAGTGTCTGCTGCTGCTCTACTTCAGAATTTCTTTTCTTTTGGTGTCTTCTGGCAATCTCTGTGCATGAAAAATGAGGCTGAAATCAAAGTAGAAAGGAGACAATGGACCTAACAGATTTTTAAGAACATCAGAACTGGAAAATTATTTTTTAATTCAATACTTTTTTTTCAGTTACTTCACCTTTCTTTATAAATTTTAGTTTTTATTTCCCCTCTTACATCCTAGAAAATGCAAGAAATTCACAGATATGAATCGGTTTTAATTGCTTCTGTATTGTTAGGTGGTTTTCTGTTTATATTTACTCTGGGATTTAAAAAACTGAAGATGTTGTTGAGAGTAAGAACTAATTGTCTATTAAAAAAAAAATCGAGTGAGAGATATTGTGTGAGAAATTGCTCTTATTATTCCGTGTAGCACTTCGGAAGATCTAATTGGAGAGCAAGACAAGACTGTTCTATGTTGCACAAACCCACAGAATTAAGTCCCAAACACAGTACAAACTCGGCATTAAATAGTGAGAACATGCACATACAAACCTGATGGAAATGTATAAAGAAACAGTACACATATATTGAAAAGTCTTGCTACCAGAAGTCTTGATAGTAGAAGTTCGGCCTTTGGTGTATTATATAATGAGCCTGTATAATAGTCCAATCAGTTTCAGAGGGCTAGTGACAGTGGTGGTGGTAAATAAACAAAATAAAGCAAAACTCATAGTCCCTTAGGTTTTTTCTGCCTACTTCCCCCAGGTCTTGAAAGAACTTTTGATCAGTTATCTGCACGGTACAACTGTTAAGCAACTCTCATTCAAGAGTCATGATCCAGGCCTTACTCAAGCACAAAACATTTTATGTTTCCCCCAGAGTCACCAACAGTTATGGCTTTTCTTTCTGTAAACAGCGGTAGCTGTGTTTCTAACATTTATTTCCCCAGTATTTGTGTGCATTTCATATACATATCTTTATACTTCCAGGAGCTAAAAATCTTATACCTTGAACATGTAATCTCTTACTTTGTTTACTTTCATGTAAAAATACTTAATGATTTCTAATTAACAGTAACAAAATGGGATCTTTGTGTGCCCATGTTTCACCATCTATAATTTAACCGAGCAAGACAAAATCTTCTTTCAAATTGGGAAATATAGTTTTCATTTAAAAAGTAATTTCTTGTTCTAAAATGTTATGACTTGAATAACAGTCAGTGCCCTCCAATGGCCCAGGAGAGTAGTAGCAATGCATGAATAAATTAGAGCCCAAGGCAACTCGCAAGGTGTTTTACATTTCTCAATAGTTCATTGGCTGGCAGAGCAAGTAGAGCTAAATATTTCAGAGTTGGGCTGATATACTTTATTCCACAGAATCATAGAACAGTTAAGGTTGGAACGGACCTTAAGGATATCTAGTTCAATCCCCTGATCATTGACAGGGACCTCTTCCACCAGACCAGGTCACTCAGAGCCCCATCCAACCTGGCCTTGTACACTTCCAGGGATAGGGCATCCTCAGCTTCTCTGGGCAACATATTCCAGTGCCTCACAGGAAATTATAGTTATCCTGACAGTAACAGTAACATATTTCTGCCTCAGGCAGTGATTTTCCCTTGATCTGATCCAAATTCCTGTTCTAATTAGGGAGGAACTTGGAGTAAGCCTTGAAACAAGAATTATTCTGCTGCCAATTGAGTACCAAGTCCTCAGTTATGTGTGTTTGAAAGACAGCTGGTGTTGGAATTGCCTTCTGATTCCCAGTTGCATGCACTTTGGGAAGACAAATGCTTGAAATCTTCACAAAAAAAAGGTAAAAATTGTATGCATGGGTTTTACCAGGTAGCATAATTTCCTGAACAATGGCTGGCCAAAGACTATTAAAAATCTAATAAAAATCACAGACATTGTTATGCTTCCTAAATGTTGCAACCATGACTTAATTTTCTTACTCCTTTTAAAATTCTGTTATAAGTACAAAATAGATCCTAATGTTCACACTGATACCCTTTTGGGTAACCAAGAAACTAAGATGGCTTGGGTTTTGTTTTGTTTTGAGGATTTTGTGGTATTTTTTACCAGAAAAGTTTATTGTACTTTCTTGGCGAATTTAAGATGCATATTTTAATTTTTTCAAGGAGAGTTAAGACAAAAACCAGACTAAATAGTGGGTTATAACTGAATACCTTTATGCACCTTTACAGGCATCTGGGAAATCTTCCCCCTCTCTTTTCCAGTAGCAGCAATATCTGATAAAAAGAACTTGCCCTACAAAATTTTTTGCTGTGGGGTGTTGTCTATTTGTTGCTTTTAATTAGTAGTTTTTTTATAAATGAAAAGATAATCATGAGAAAAAACCACAACTGGATGTGATGAAGCAAGTTTGAAATAAAACTCTAGAGAGAAATATGTTGGGATTTTTGTTGTTTTGGGGTTTTTAATAGTAATATTTTAAAATAGTATACTCTACATACACCAGGTTAGAATATGGTGACCTAACACTTGAGATGTTTAGTAAACACGCTATAGCTTGAAGTCCTGACCCTGAGAGTGCCAGGGATGTAATAGATACGCCTAAAGAGGGCTCCCAGAGGAGATGTTGCTTCTTGTCTCTACCTCTTAGTACTGACTTGTGCCCTATAACTCATGTTCTAATTAGCCTCATAAATGTTTAATTTTTTCTTTTGCTGTTGTGAAAAGCTGAGATTGTTCTGCTGGAGTACTCAGAGTTACATGATGCAAATAATGAAGTATTGAGACTACAGTCTTTTTTGTACTTCACCTCTGCTTTTATTTTCCAATAAGCCCTTCTCAAATACAAAACAGGTTTTTGCATTTCCTTTTAGGACAAAACAGGAGCAAGTGTCTTTAATGGCATAATTTCCAACTTCTACACAGTATTGCTTTTTAAACTTCAGGTTGAGAAAATATGGTTTAGTAATTTGATCTTCAAAATAAAAAATGTGTTTTGCACAGTTTGAGGCTTATTAGCCCAACAATGAGCACGGTAAGCAGCTAGCAAAAATCATGCCTTCATCTTTTCACTCTGCAGTGACTTATATCTCTTGACCAGTAAATAAGTCTTTACCTCAAGAAAAGTTCTATAATTGAAAGGATTTTTTTTCCTTTTGTGACAAGACATATAAATGCTAGGACCAAAGTTTTCATGATGTGTAATGGAATAATTTAATGCAGAGAGGTTCCTTTAGACTTTAAATGAAGTATCAAGGGATATGTACTGGAAAAGAATATTACTTGTGAAAGAGAAGTTAATGGAGTGAGTAAACAAAATCAACATCCTTTCTTCTTCTGCAAATTTATATTGGCTACAAGACGCAGCAGTGGATTTTATAAGTAAATTATTTGTAGTATCCCACTGTCACTCAGTAGCTGGAAAATTCCTTAACTTAGTGAAACTGTATTTGAAGAGTGCATTTATGGCTTTTGAAATTACGGCTTTAATTATTGATCAGACACTTCAGCATGGCATCCATAAATGCAACACATTAATTACCCTAGGAGTTAGCTGTGAAGTTGAAAAAAAATGCTGAATAGATTGTGCCTGCCTAATTATTTTAAGCTTTAAATAGTCTGATGTTGGTCACCAAAGGAAAAGCCTGTTGATCCCTTCCACAAAATGTAGCATACACTAGCTTTTATGTGTTTAATTCAAACTAGTTCAAAATCCAATCTGTAGTAGATCTTGATACTTTTTATGAGCAAAACTGCTATAATCTCCTAGGTAAGGAATACGACGCATGTTTGTAATCCTTTTTTTTTGGTAGAAAGCATATCTCTTATTTAATGTTCCTTGAAATATTTTTGTATTAAATATTCACCCTTTTCTAGGATAACCACCTGCTGAAACCCTGAAGAACTGTTAGTAGAGTAAGTCTCATAACAGTTGGACAGTATGTTAATATATTCTGCCTCTGTATGCTCCTGTTTAATAATGCATGGCATCTCATCCTGGTGCGTAGCTTATTCTCTTCTCAACTTAACATTTCTTTATAAATATTATAACAGAAGTTCTTCAATTGTTAATCCACAACAACAACTTCAGAGACACCTCATTTTACTGTGTGCCAGAAAGCACGTGCCAGAAAGCTGTTATTTGAGATTAAATATACAAGTAACTAAGAGCTTCTATAACGATGCAAAAAGGAAAATAATCCTGTTCTGATAGACTTTAGATTTTTGTAACAGTTTGCCTTTGAATAAAATTTATCTGAAGTTTCTAAGAAAATGGCAATATATTCTCCTATACCAAAAGTAAGTAAATGAGGTTTTACATTTCTATAGGCTTGAATTGGTCTTGAGTTCATCACACTAATCTTTTATTTCTTTTTCTATTTTCCCTCCAGTGTTGACAGTATTTTGATGAATAATCCATGACGATATATATGTATGTATAAAATGTATTGAAAACAAGTTGTTGGAACAGAATAATGAGGTAAATAATTACTAAATGCAATACTTTTGCTGATTAAATCTTGTTAATTATTTCTGGTATACTTCAGCAGTCAGAAATTTTTGTCAATTCAGTATTTCTACTTTAAGAATTAGGTTAGCATGCCAGTCTCAGCTGTACTATCAGAGTACGAGCTGCAGAAGATTAACTAAAATTTGGAGACTAGAATTTCTTGATTTGAAATGGCTAGACTCAAGTGAGAAGTCAGAAATCATCCTGTTAAGTGCATGGGTTCATTGTGCAAAGTGGTAGTCACTTTGAAATGACATTCAGAAAATTCAGTCTCTCCCAGAAGTGTTCTTAACTGCACACATACACCAGACTCTCTAGAACAGGTAATAGTCGAGGGGCAAATAAAAATGCTGCAGGAGGGCTATCCAGGTGTCAGGATAATGCTCCTCCTCTGACAAATATCTTGCATTATCTTCTACATTTTATTAAAGAAAGAAAAAAAAGGCATTTGTTGCTGGTGTTAGTTGGATATTTTGGTAATTCACTTAGGCTTGGGGGTGGACTGATTGTTCCTATCAGGGAACCCTTGATTCCTCTATCAAGAAAGAATATAAACTGTATTCTGGGACAGCTGCCTTACTCTAAGGTTAATCTAGAACAAAATCTGAATTAGGAATACTTTGACATCCTGATAGGTGCAAACTTCACCGGAAGCATACTGATATAAACTCTTTTCAAGTTCGTCTTGTTGTTCCTCTCATGTTATCCGACTTATACTGTGAGACATACTAGTGATGCCTTTTCCTGGTCTTGAAATCAAGAGTCAAACATGGTTAGAAGGGAAAAAGGGATTTTACTTTGGTAGTTATTTTAAGGATCTTTAGGTGCACTACGCCCAGGTCGAATGCACCTTAATGCACGCTGCAACGCACACCCACAAAAGATCTGGTCTAACATTATAGGTCTTACTAATTAGCATATCTATCAAAAATTCCCCCATGAGAGGCTCGAATGAGCCCCCTTCCCCAAGGAACCTTCACCTGGATGGTTCTATCTTAGTTTACGAAATGTGTTCTGGAGAGGACCTTGGGGTCTGGGGCATATTGCTCCCTAACTACGAAACCTCTAAAATGTTTAGTCTCCTAGCTTGACAAACAAGTCCAAGAATGCAGGCAAAAAGCAGTAAAGAATACAGAAGTTGTAAAAAGGTATAAAACGGGTTTAAAAGAAAAGACAAAAAATCATCATGGCATCACTAGGAAGATCCAAAAAAGGCTATGAGTTGTTCTCTTTTCCTCTGTCCATGAAGAAATTTCTGTTGCTGGAAACTACAGTATAAAGTCTGACAGTGGAATGAATAATTTTTGATAGCCTTATGATTTCTCCATAAAGTGTTGGTTATTTTTTTGCTCAGACCTCTCTAACCTAATTTCTCATTCAACTTAAAAGAAATTTAATTTAGCATGTTAAGAAAAGGATGCTGACAAAACTCCATTTTCTACTTGTTTTTGTAAAACCTATTTTGAATTCAAACAGTTTTCAAACAAGATTTTGAAATGAACATTGGTTTTAAAAATACACTGAATATGTCTAGGCTACCTGCTATAAACATGGCCTATTATAAGATGTTACTTCAAATATGTCTGGGTGTCATAGTTGCTTTCAATCACCCATGGCTTTCACATTACCTAGAAAAGCAAGTAAATTCCCTGACATTTCCAATAAATACTGGAATGTTCTCAGAATTGGGCTTTAAATTGTATATTTTTCCCCTTTTCTTTCTAAGTCATCATTTTAGATTCCATTCTGATGCACTATTAATTTAGTGCTAATTACAATACTTTTACTGAAGGAGTACATAACAGACAACTGATGAAGGAAATTCACTTTGATATATTTCAAATATTTTTTATTTCAAAGTGTTTTCCTTTATGTCAACAATATGTCGACAATATGTCAACAATATTTAGGATTTTTCTGAGGGAGGGTTAAATAAAACCAAGAAGTTTTCCTTGCAAATGGAATTTTTATTTTACATATTTTTTTGTGTCTGTAACACCTTCATACCTCTACATAGGTGGGTAGATAAAGTAAACATTTAATCACTGGCTTCTGGCAGAAGAACCTTGTAACAGATTACTGGTTGGTTTGGTTTGGCTTGGTTAGTTTTTGGATTTTGTTTGTTTCTGGAGTGGCTTTCATTTTGCTCTTAGTACTTCAGTGTTATCAAATACCTTACAATGAAACTTGTTTATGTTTTGTGTTTTGTATTTATCAATATTTTTGTGTTCAAGAAAATAATAAGCAGTGAACAAAAGAAAAAAAAAGAAAACGAGCTAAAACCCCCAAAAAAACACCAAATAAATGGTTTAGAGCCAGAAATTTATCTTAATTATCCTTATAAAGCAATTTTAAAGACAAGAGTGGCTGGTTTCCAATTGATTAGCTGTACTTCTGGGATTGCCCCTGCTGTTCAAAATGACTCTTGCCTTAGGGTGACATAGATCACTAAAATATGCTTCCTAGTGATGCTAGCAAGCCAAAAAATCACTAATTAAAACTGAAAATCTATTTTTGTGTGCATAATAACATAAAGTTTCTTAGCATCCCTTGCAGGCTTCAAGAACACTTGAACATTCTTTCATTTGCGTCTTTATAGCCCACAGTGTATCCAATGCCTTTTTTTTCTTTTCCCTTTTAACATATGATACTATTTACAGATTTAGTAAGAAGTTTTACTTCTATATGGATGTTTGATCACCTTTCTGTCTCTAAAATTTTAGGACTGCATAGTAGATGACATTTGACTTAATCACTCTTTCTTCAAGAACAAGCATATTTAACAGGAACTGAAGGGAAATGAAACCTCAGCCAAATTTCTCTGTATATAATTCTTCCCCAGACTGGTTAAATAAGCTGACATTCTTCCCTGGGAAAGCTATGACTTAACAGAAACTGCAGAGAGACCTCAGTGCCTCAAGCATAGTTACTTGGCACTTCTGTTGAGGAAGTGGGGTGATGCCGTTACTGAGGCAACTGGCCCTGCTACACACAGAGAGCTCCACGATTTGTATTTGTGACAGGAAAAGTTGTGACATGCTTCAAAAATGCTTTTTATAAAATTTTCAGAACTTTAGAATGGACCAGTAAATTATAGAGCCCAATTCTGTAATGTAATTTATTTCCCAGTACTGTTTGCTTTCCAGCAGATACATGGTCATTAAGATAATTAACTTGCAAAACATTTACAGAAGCATGTGGCAAGATGACCTGCAAGCATGTAAGTGATCAGCAGTGTCAAAACAAACACAATGGGCTGATCAGTATATTCCTGTTTGTTACATAACACATTCATTCAAACTGTAGAGATATTGTTTGTAATGAGAAAGATAATGTTCCCTTGAGATAGAAAAAATCAGCTGGTATTCCACTATGAGTAGACCACTAAAGTCTCACCAAAAAAAAAAAAAAATTAAATTGAAAACAAACTTGGCATGCAGCATTATTTTTCTAAGATGCCCACACTCAGAATAGGGAGAACCACTTTTCATACTTTTAAGTCATTGTTTTGTATTACTTTGTACAGGCACACTGAAGATCATAGTAAGAAAAATTTGCCAGTACTTTATCATCTAACATTGAGATCCACTAGTTACACAGAAAAAGTAAGTGAATGTATGCAATAAAGAAAAAGGAAAGGATATTAACTGTGGGTTAGAGAAGCTGGATTTTATCTTGAGTGCATAACATTCTACATGAAGTGGTAAATTCTAAGGTTATGTCCAAAGCGATTCAACAGATCTAAGTTAGTTACCTCTAATAGAGTGAATTTTAATGGCAATTCCTTTTATATTTTGGTCGATGTTTAGAGTTCATGATTGAAGTTTATTTTTTAACTACCCTTAGTTTAAAGACTTGAAGCTTTCTTATTTGAAAATCTAAAGTATTCACATTTGATGTTGTGGCAGATGCTAAGTAGGTTTTTCTGTGAGAGAAAATAGCAACATTTCAAGCACAGCCTCTTTCAACAGTAAGCCTAGTTTAGTTTGCTGATGGTTCTCACCATGTATCCTTTGACCAGTTTTCAGACACTGTAGTGTTTGTAAATGCCCTAAAGAACTTAACGGATCTAAACTGAGAATTTAAGTCCATGCTAAATACTGCCCTACCTCAGCTCAAACCATCTACAATTGTCCTGAGAAAAGATGTTAAAGGTTATGGGAAGAGGTAACCTTTCTAACTCAAACTCATCTGTTAGCTCTACACAGTCGGACTGAAAGACATCTCCTCAGGTTTTATTGTGAAGCATAAAATTCAGAGCAAGAGTATCACGTACAGGCTTTTGACATTTACTGTTTTCTTAATTGCATATTTGCTAATATAATCTACATATTCTGGAATCTTTTTCATATTAATTGGAAAAGTTCTAGTTCTAGATTTGAAAAAAATCTGGAAGTTTTAAAATAGATGTAATTGTAATAATATCTGCTTATAAATAATTAACAAAACAGAACCACTATAGGATGGTCTGTCACAGGATATTTTATTATTATGTAGATACAGTGTAGAAAATATTACCACTTCATGGATCCCAATGGCTTCCTGTTGACTGTCTCCATCTGATCTTCATGGTGGTGAGTGTCCCCCAAAAGCATGAAGTTCAAATTATTAATATATGTTTGGGCCAGGTGGGAACATCCAGGTACCTCCCTGGCAGGGGGCAAGTTTGACACTGTCTCTTGCACTAGACTCGGGATCAGCTGCATCACTTTGCATCACGTGCAGTGCTCTGGTGCAAGGCCTGAGGAATGAGTCTGGGGGATCATTTTTAGGGTCATTTGATGGATTATGACACCCCTTAGCTACCTCTCATGTGAATGCCCCATGGATGTGACCTTCCCAGGGTGGGAGGCTTTACTGCTGAGCCAGTTTGTGTAAGGAAGGATGGGTGTTCACTCCCTCTGACCAGAGGTTATGCCACACCTCTCCTTCTCTCCCCTTGGTTGTGGAGGAGTGCATGCAAACCGGGCCTCAGCAAATGAGCCTCTGGGCTATGGCCTCCCCGACTCGTAACCCAGCCAGGGATGATTTTCAGGACAGCTGCTGAGTTTGGCTTTCCTGCGGATGCACTCTTCTCCCTCAGCCATGTTTGCTTTTTCCTAGACCTGACATGATTGAACAATAATGTCACTTTTATCTTATCTCAAGTTCCCTTAGGCAACTTGACTCAGTCCAAGGTTCCAGTCAGGAGGCATCTTCAGGGTGTAGTAGGGTTCAGTGATCACAGCTTCTTTATACAGTTTTGCCAAAATGGGCAAAAGTCCTTCATAACAGTGTTTAAACCATGAACCATAGCATTTCTGTCTCTGACAAGTTCTCTGTCAGTTGTCTCCTCTCAAGACTGAACAGGCCCAGCTCCTTCAGCCTTTTCTCATAAGAGAGGTGCTTCCACCACCGCATCATCTTTGTAACCCTCCACTGGACTCCCTCCAGGAGCTTACTGTCTGTCTTATACTGAGGAGCCCAGAGCTCCAGATGTGCTTCACCTGGGCACAGTAGAGGGGTAGAATCATCTCCCTCGAGCTGCTGACAATGTTCTTACTAATGCAGCCCAGGATACCATTGGCCTTGTTGGCCATCAGGGCATTGTGTGGCCCCCTTGTTGCCCACCACAATTCCCAGGTCCTTTTCCACAGAGCTGCTTCCCAGCAGATCAGCCGACAGCCCATGCTGGTGATGAGTTATTTCTCTCCAGTGCAGGACCCTGCACTTGCCCTTGCTGAACTTCATTGGGTTCCCCTCTGCCCATCTCTCCACCCTGCTGAGGTCCATCTGAAGGTATCGGCCACTGCTCCCATCTTTGTTCAAGTCACTGATAAATAACTTAAACAAGACTAGACCCAGTCCCACTCAGGGGACACCAGTACTAACAGGCTACCAACTAGAGCCTGTGCCACTCATTACAACCTTGTAGGATCTTCCGTTCAGCCAATTCTTAATCCACCTCACTGTCCCCTCATCCAGTCCACACTTCCTGAGTGTATCTATGAGGGTGTTGTGAGAGACAGTATTAAAAACCTTGCTGAAGTCAAGGTAGACAATACACAGTGTCCCTTTGTCCCTACAGGTAGTTGTTCCGTCATAGAAGGCAATCAGGTTGATCAGGGTTGATTTTCCTGTAGTGAATCCATGCTGACTGCTCCTGATTGCTTTGTTGTCTTCCATGTGGATAGAGATGGCTTTCAGAATGAGGCACTCTATCACCTTTCCAGGGATTGAAGTGAGATTAATTGGTCAGTAGTTCCCTAGTTTCCTTCTTCTTGCCTATTTTGAAGACTGGGGTGACATTTGCTTTCTTCCAGTCCTCAGTCACCAGTCCTGATTGCCACAACCTTTCAAAGATGATCGTGAGTGTCCTCACTACGGGGTCTGCCAACATTTTCAGTACTTGTGGATGAATTCAACCAGGGTCCATGGACTTGTCGATACCAAGTTTGCCAAGGTGTTTTTCTAACCCAGTTCTCCTTGACCAAGGGAAAGTCTTCCTTCCAAAACTTCTTTAGTCTGGTCTCTTCTATCAGAGACTCCTGATGTTTGGTCTTGTCAGTGAAGACTGACATGAAGGCATTCAGTAACCCTGCCTTCTCTGTGTCCTCTATTAGCTGGGTTTCCCCTCCATTTAGTAATGTGCCCACATTATCTTTTGGGGTTTTTTGTTGTTGATGTGTCTAAAGAAGCTCTTCTTCTTGTTCTTGACATCCTTGGGCAGATTTAATTCCATTTGGGCCTTGGTGTTCCTTGTTTCATGTCTTCTTTGAAAACATGTCTATATTAATTCCAAGCGTCCTGTCTTCCATCTCCTGTGTATATGAGTACTTACTGCTTGAGTAAAGACAGAAGTTCCTTATTCATTCATGCAGGTCTCTTGCCATCTTTGCTCAATCTCTTGCCCCTCGAGATGCATCATTCTTGAGCCTGGAGGAGGTGATCTTTGAATATCAAGCAGGTCTTCTGGATTCTTCTTCTCAGTAGAACCTGTTCCCATGGCATTCTTACAAAAAGACCTCCGAAGAGGCTAAAGGTAGCCTGAAGTCCATGGCTACAATCTTACTTGCTGCTGTGCTTCCTCCTTATCTGTTACTGAAATCTACAAACTCTTGGTCACTGCAGCTGAGGCTGCTGCCAGCCTCACATCTCCAACAAGACTTTCCCTCTTTGTTAGTATAAAATCTGGGATCACACCACTTCTTGTCAGATACTCCACTACCTTGTCAAAAATTGTCATCAATGCTTTCCAGGGACCTCCTGGACTGTTTGTTCTTCTCTGTATTTCTTCTCCAGCAAATGTCAGAGCAGTTAAAGTGCCCTACAAGAACCAGGGCACCAGAGCCTTTGAGGTTGCTTCAAGCTGCCTGTAGACAGCTTCATCAACTTCCTTGTCTTGCTCAGGCAGCCTGTAGCAAACACCCATGACAAGGTCACCCTCTGTAGCCTGCCCTTTTATCCTAACCCATAAGCTCTCTACTCACTCATCATACACCCCAAGACAGAGCTTGATATGTTCCAAGTTTTGCCTCACAAAATAGGGCAACTCCACCACTGTACCTTTCTGGTCTGTCTGTCCTTAGCAGCGTGTGATCCTTCATGACAACATCCCAGTCTGTTACATAATCCATTATTGTGCCATAAGATTGATCAACTATCTGAACTCATTTGATGTATGTGAGAGTCCAAAAGCTTCTGACCATGTTGTTTAGATATTTTTTAGACATGGAGGGCATAATGTTTAATATAAAATTTAGCTATTTAAAGATAGCTGATGTCATACAGGCTTTCTGATTAGTAGAGTGATTGAAAATATACTGAAATCTCAAAACAAAAGTAGGTTATGGCAAAATGCAGCAGTTGCAATATACAGTTCAATCACAATACCAAATGTGATTCACATTACCGGTCTCAACCATATGCTCTGTGTCACGATGCGCAGTGGCCTCAGTAGGAAGGAATACAAGGGTTGATGCCAGCCCAAGCCTGTTGCTCTCTTGAAATTAATTTACTGGTTGCCTGGTTTTTATAGTCTGGGTTGGGCTGAACAATTGCTCGCTTTCCAGGTGCTGGTCTGGCTAAACTGGGGAGACATTCATATTCTTTCAATTAAATCAGGGACAAACATTTACTCCACCAGTTCACAGCTGTTTATCTAAAACATAGGCCTTTGTGTGGCCTGTGTTCCCTTTGTGTAGAGATCAAAGTGAGGTTCTTTGCAACTGTAATGGTCCATCACACTCTACATTTTTCTCAGAGCTTCACCCTTGCCTACCACTTCTGAGGCTTAGTCTGTTTTAAGGATTTATTGATCTGCCACAATGTGAGTCTATCAGACAGAATTGAAAAACACGATAAACTAAAATACAGAAACAGTATATAGAAGAATATAGAGAATCGTTTATAAGCACCTAATCAGAGAAAAATAAAAGCACATTCAAAAAGAGGAAAAAATAATGCATTATTAATATTCTTTCTTTTTAAAAAGTGTTTGAAGTTAACAAACTGGATCAAACCAAATGTTGGTTTCCAAAGCAATACTAAACTTTTAACACAATTAAAAAAAAAAAACAAAATAATCAAGGTCAGAGCAATAGAACTAAGTAATTTAAAACATACAGGGAAAAACTGGAAAAAATAGTCAGTGAGAATTAGAATTAGGGAAAATTAGGTTTTGGAATCAAGAGTTGTGGAATCATACCTGCTTCTCAGATTTGAAATGCTGAAAGCATATTTCCCTGCTGGTCTGAGGATAAGTGCCTTCTTGGGCTCACTGAGTCTACACTGTCCCTTTTGTCAGGTGCTACTTATTTTTCCGTTGGGTGATGAATTAGGCACATTAAGTTTATGGCTTTAAGCAACAGCTTTGTCCTGCTTATGCTTATAAGAGAAACATCAATCACATTCACCCCACAGCCCTGTAAGTTCTACTCATGTCTCACTAGCTTAGCACAAATATGATGCAATTTGTAGAGACAAGTATTACTCCCAGTTGTGCCTTCCTATCATTGTGGTTTTTCCTGACCCTCTTGGGAAACATCACTGTGTGCATTGAACTCTACCGTGCAATAGGAAAAGCTAATTTTAGCAGCATCTATTATCTGGAACTTTGTAATTTCTTTGTTGAATTTCAAAACATTCTTCACTTCTATATGTCTACGAAACACTATAATGAAAACTAATACAGGAACTGTTGGCTAACATAAGATGACCTGCAATGACAGATAATAATTTTGTTGTTGTTTATTTTGTGCCTCTTAAAGTTCACATACTATCAAAGAATATTTTTCATATTATCATCTAACAAAAAACTCTACTTACCTTTCTGTTTACAGTCAAGAAAAGACAAAGAGCTGAAAGACTGAGATAATCTTATCTCTAGAAATAGAAATCAAACATAAAATCTTCTTATTTTAATCTGACAAAGTGTTACTTGCATTGCTTGGGAAAAAAAAGAGCCAACTTCAAAGAAGACATATGAGGATCTTTTGGAAACTGCATATTTTTTTCATGTGCATAATTATTTTGTATAGAAATATTTCATATGTGGTACTGGAGTTGAGCTAAAGATTATGTCCACTGGTCATCTAATAAACAGCTAAATTTGCCTTAATTTTATTGTTTTCATTAGAATGGACAGTTAATCTTGATTTACTTCCTCAGTTTATATTTTACTGAGGAACTGTCTTTTGTCACCAAATCCGTTAAAGAGAGAAATTGATAGATTAGGGACACGTTTTAAAATCTTTTATTGAAATTATTTTTAAAAAACACCCATAAACCCTCAAACTCAAGACCAAACAGAAAACCAAACCAGACAAACAACAACAAAAAAACCCGCCCAAAACCCACAAAAAACTCCCAAAACAAGACCACAAACAAATCCAAACCCAAAAATACACATATGCACACACAAAACCAACAACCTTAGTGGAATAAAAGATAATTTGACTTTATCTATTAATAATTTCTTAACCTTAGCCTGATAATCTTTTGCAATGTAGACCCAGTACCCATTTGTTTTCCTCAGTTTCCATGATGTTCAACTTTTTTCTGTGTTTCAGGTATATAAATAATTTTGAAGAAATGTTTATACAAGTTTTCCTATTTTTATACACTGGATTTTTTGATGCCAGTCTTTGATACAACATGTGGTCCGCTTCAGCCTTTCAGGATCTCTGCAGCAACAACACAGAAAGTAACACGGAAAGCCATAAATGCTTTCACAGGAAAAATAAGGATGATCATTTGCAATGCTTTATAAGCACCTGTGCTCCATTCTGTTAACTCTGGCTCATTTTTTCGTAGAAAATGCCAGTATGTTGTCCAGCTGTTAACTTTGTGTCCAGCACCATTTCTCACAAATTCCTTGCTTTGCACCGTTTCCTGGATGTCTAATACCTTGACACAGCTGTGTCACCTCCCTGCAGATTGCTGTCTACATCTTAAAAAGGAGGTTCTTACCTGTCTCATTTTCACATTCTTGGCTGATGGGGGCACTTGGCAGGGGAGCCCATTACTCCTTCCTGAGGTCACTTCTTGCCTTGCTGGAGTAGAAACTGGAGACTTCATGGGATTCAAGTCACTGCTCATGGTATGTCATTTGAGAAGGGGCACAAATGGTACTTCATCTCAAGGATGCATATGCTTTTGTTAAAATTGGGGTTTCTTATGTAACAAATAGTCTACAGAAGGAATTTGATGCTTAGGGATCTGAGCCTAGGACACTTGAAGTCATTTGTGAATATTGAAATGATAGTCCTTTCTGACTCCTTGTGTAAAAGTATGCTCCTCACATTTCTGTATTCTACCCTTGGATGTGCAACCTCATGGCAAGCTGAACCCCTGGATGCGCAACCTCCTGGCAAGCTGAACCCCTGCCAGCCTTGCCCTGTCTATTTAGATATGGTCACCTATGCAAGAATCATCTGTTATAACTCAATTAATAATTATGGAGGGGAAAAGTAAGGAATTAAAAATAATTTCTAGAATGGTACTTTTGATTAAAATGTGGTAGACAAAAATTGCTGAGCACTGGGTGACTCCAGATGGATGCTGGAAATCATCACAACAATGAAATTGCAAGGATGAAAGCAAAATGGGACGTGAGCAGCCTCACATAACAACATGCAAATCCCAAAGGGTAAATGCAACCTAATGTTGCTACTGCAGGCATAAAAAGTATAAGCAAATTGCAAGGTAAAAGTACCATATGATCACAAACTTTCTGTAAAAATACATTTTTTTCTTAATTAAATAGGAATTACTGATTTCAAATCACAGTTTTAGACAGTAAAATTTGGGGAGTTCAATACTATAGACATAAACCCTCTATTCTTTGTATCAGGAACTTTGTTTTTAAAACAAATAATTTTAAAAATATTGGGGAATTTAAAGAAAAGCAAAGAAAATGTACCAGAAAAACCTAAAAATGAAGCAGAAACAAGGAGGAAACAATGGCAACCGTATTATAAAAAAAACCAAACCAAACCAAACCAACCAAAAAGCCCACTAAAAGCCAAACAAACAAAAATCACCCAATGCCAAAAATTGTTAAAATGTAATCAGATTTGTTTATAAAAATGAATGTTGTATTTAGCAGGTTATTTGAATTTGTTAACACAGTGTTCAGACAAAAATATATTAACATTTTTCTATCAATTCTGTATTCTATCTGCGTCTCTATAACCTGCAATAGCAAGTATTGTTAAGAAGGCTTTTCAACACTTGACATTTTATTTAAAAGGGGTTGCTAGAAGCTAACCAGGTAAACAGCATAGTAAAGATAGAGATACAAAAGACTGTTCTGGTAATCACATAAGGTTAAATCTACAATTCTTTCAAGGTTCAGAATACTCACACTATCTGAACAACACTGGATTTGGAAGTACAAGTTTATGTTTATGAGTATTTGTGTGTGCTGTTGTATTCACACAGGCTCAGTTTGTATCTAGCACGTAAATAAAATGCAGCTATTTGGAAGCATAGTGGTCTTCAACTGAGATATTCACATTTCTGAAGACAGATGAGAAGACAGAAGAAGGATTAAGTGGCCCTCATTAGTGTGAGATTACATTCTAACAACTTAACTTCATTCCAAAGATGGCTATTATTGATATAAATCAGACCAAATGTTTCTTAAAACAGAACATTCTAGACATCAGTGATCATTAGGTCTAAAAGAATTCTGGTGTTACTGTGTTAGCTATAGGATGAATAGCATCATTAAATACAATGCGATCATCAGATTGCTAAGACTTTTGAACATACAGTAACAAATGGAAATAAAGAAACAATGTTAGACTCTTCCTTTTAGAGTGGGACCCTGTATTTGTCACTGAAAGATGACATCTAGATATTTACTTCTTTTGAACATTCAAAAAACCAAAACACTGCAATTGCAAAAGTTAAATTGATTTCAGAAATGTAAACTTGAACATATAAAACTGAATTTTGAATGAATATAAGGGTAATATAATATAATATAATATAATATAATATAATATAATATAATTTATACTCAGTATATTTACTGAGTATAAATTAAGTGACAAGATAATCCTTTTCTGTATCAATCCACTTTGTAAACATAAATCTTCATTATTATATATGAGATACACAATCGTGTATAAATTAAATCTTTTAAAAACTGATTACAGCAAAGGTCTAAGTAAAATTTATTATATCATGCAGCTATTGCTTTGAAAGGTTTTAAGACCATTGCATCATGCCCTCACTTGAAAAGCCCTGTCAGAATGACTTCCAATACCTTAGACTAAGGGACTCTGCCCACATTGATAAGATTTAACCCATCAGTCCCTGGAAACTGACGTTCAGTTAATCTGAAGCTCAGTGAGAATTTGGTTACCTTTGTCAAATTAGAGGCCCAAACAACCGTGTCTGATTCTGTTCAGTTGACAGCTGAACTGAAACTGCCTGTCCTTGAAGAACTCTGCTTACTGCTGTGTTTTGATTCTTCTTGCTTCCATATCAGTTAAAAAGAGAAAAGAAATTTCTTGTCTCTTATTTAAAGATGAAGGTGTTCTTGAGTCATTACAGAGAGGTGAAATAATGAAAGACTGATACTCTGAAATCTGACTGGGAAAACCCTGTTAAATCCTTTTTGTGATTTTAAACATATATATATTATTCAAAAATATGTTGTGCTATTGAAAGATTTTTGGATATTTTAGTGACTTCAATCATCCTGAAGTTTTTCCTTTGTCACATTGGTAATGTCTACCTTGGAGTTTCAAGTACTACTGAGAAGCATTACAATTTATGGACTAAAACTTGCTTTTCCTTTTGTTGTTCTGGTTGCTTTGTTTTCCTGCATATATTTTTTTTTTGGTTGTAGAAGGCAGATGTTTCCAAATGGAAAGAGTCTAGTGAGAAAGCTACAATTCAACATGTTTTTCTGCTTTAAAGTTATGTCATCCTTTGAAAAGTTAGGTTTTGTTAACACAATTTTAATGCACTGCATTCATCAAACTTTTATTTAAAAGTGAACATTTTTCTCTTAAAAAGAACAGTATATTATTTCCCTCTAACCCGGAAAGATATTATTCCCACTCTGAAAAGAACATGGAGATTATTTACAACATCTGTGGTGACACGGCATGTACACTTTAGGTGCAGCACTTTCGTACTAGCTAGAGATAGTCAGTGTTGAAATACATCCATCTATGATAACTAACTGGAGTTAGCCCTAGAAATGATAACTTAAGAGATGGTATAGTATTTACTGCTTTGTGAGAGAAAAAGATAGGAGAATTTAATAGAAAGATGCATTCATGCAATAAATGAAGATGTTAAGGAAATCTTGCAGCAGATGAAGTTATTATTCACCTGACTGCTTTCTTCCTTCCAGACCAATGGAGATGCCATCAGACTACTGAACAGCTATTTTAAGTGCTGTAGATAAAATATTTTGTAGAGTTCAGAAATACTCTTTCCTATCATCCTCACATGATATGGTTTTCTATTAAATCCTTTGGCTAACTAAAGATGAACATATACAATGGAAAATCTTGGTAAGGTGACCAGGTTTTATATCACTTTAAGAAAACCCTGTTGACATTTGATAATTTGAAAGTAAATCCTAAAGGATAATATCTACTAGTTATCACATGGACAGTTCTGTTTCCAGGCAAGAACAGTTTGTTATCTGCCAAGTTTCATTTAATGATTTCTACCTTGGAAAAGATAACAATAATTTAGAGGATCTTTCTGGATTATAGAACTAATCTCTTTGTCTTGCATTTCAATTGGTCTTCCTACTCTGAACAGCTGTTGAAAGCTGTTGTTACTGTTCTGTCTTATTCTTCTCCTCCCTGAAATTGCGAGTGATTTGATGGCCTATTGAGTGATACTTTCCCCTCCACACTGAACTTCTGCTTTTGTTACCATTATTCTGCCAGTTAGCCAGTTCTCCTAAAATTTGAAAAACTATTTATTTAACTGTTTGTTTCACAAACAAACAAATAAACAAACAAAAAAACCCAAAAAAAAATAAACCAAGGAAAAAAAAAGTTAGCCTGACCTTATACCATGTATTCAGTATATATTAATATAAGAAGAAAAAAATGGGATAAAAGAAAGAACAAGGTTATTTTTTAAATTTGAAAAATTATTGGTACTTTTCACAATTAACTTCTGGGTATCTATTTTGCCAATATAACCACTCTATTTTAGGTATTTATTCTTCTGATGACTTTATCAATTAAACGGTAGAGGATGCTAGTTTGGTTAAAGAAACATTTACGTACTCAGGTTATCTTACCATATCA
The DNA here is from genome assembly GCA_003713295.1 of Parotia lawesii. Lineage (NCBI taxonomy): Eukaryota > Metazoa > Chordata > Aves > Passeriformes > Paradisaeidae > Parotia > Parotia lawesii. Next base: position 37,880 of record RAHM01000540.1, on the reverse strand, counting down.
AGATATGTCATCTTATCTTACCAACAAAATATAGATAAGCATTTAATATATTTATAATGGAAAACCTTACAGCACTATTTTTCATGCTTCTTTGATACTCTTCTTTTGATAGAGTATAAAGAAATTAATACTTTTCCTATATCCTTCTACAATTTTTTCTTTCCTCCAATGTCTTCTTTCAATTTTCTGTGGCAAAATGTGTGTATAAATATGATTTCTAACTTTAGCACCTCTATCAAAATGAACTATCAACACAGAAAGAATAAGGAGGATAAATTATTAGTTGCATTAGAATTCAGGATGAAGAATTCAGAATAAAATAGAACTTTTATTCGAACAATAAAGTATTTGAAAATCTGACCTAAATTCAATTAATTATTTTCACTGACTAAACAGCAAGTGCTAAAGAATCTGTATTGAATGCTCTGCAGTTTACAATGACTCTACATCTCTGAAACATTGTTATGGACTACAGATATACTTAGGTTGATAAGTGAAAAAGGACAAATCTAGATATGCTTTCAGGGACTTGTCTTTTCAATTAGTCTGAGAAAGAGGTTTCCAAGAAGCCACTCTTGTTTTTACCATTTTTTTCTAATCCGGCTTTGCCTTATGATAGGATTCATTCATATTATGTGTACAATACACAGTATTTAATGTCTCTGAGCAAGACAAACTCAAGTAAATACTGCAAGTCCTGAAGTTAAAATGTCTAAGAGAAATTGTATGTTCTAGTAAGTATTACTTTCTAAACGTATGCTTACTTCAACATGAAGATGCATATTTTTTACTCTTTATGTTACATACTCTGTTATACTTTATATTTTTTGTGATATCTATTGATGTAGAATCAGGAAAAAAATTAACATGATTGGGTTCTGATGCATTAAAAGTTAGAAGCAACAAACAAGTCTTGTACAAATTTTACAAACAAATTATACCAGTACAGACTAAGTAGTCAGAAACAAAGCTCAAAAGAAATCAGGATACCTTTACTTACATGTGTGGTTCTCGTTTGATTTCTATTAGTTGGCAATTATCTGACTTATTTGTCAATAACAAGCCAATATTTACTGTAAGTTACCAATTTATATAAACAGGATTTGTGATGATAGCTAAAAGACAACAGGAATATAAGCAATTTAGTATTATCAGTTCATTTTCAGTCTCCTGTGAGCACTTACAAGAACAAACATTTGTTCCTAGGCCCACCGGTAGACCATAAATTTTTATGAGTGCTCACTCATCCTAATACTTCTCTATTAATTCTTGTATGGTCATCTAGAAATGTGTGTTTGGCTATGTAACTTGCAAAGGTATCCAAACAAAGTAGACAGTTTTACTTAAGAAAAGTGCTGTTATAAGCAATTTATGTGAATAAGCAGAACAAAGCGTGATTTGCTACCAAAAAAAAAAAAAATTGGAGGAACACCTTAAATTTATTTTTTAGTTAGTTCACTGCTAAACAATCTTTTGCAGCTGTTCAAAAACAATATAGAAGATACTTTCAAATAAGTTAATTTTATTTAGCTGATATGTTCTTACTGGAGATCTGCAAATTATTTCAAAATGTAAAATACTGAACTAGACTATTTAAAACATACAACATAGAATCTCATTCATAGGGGTTGAAAACCTCATGCAGCTTTTGCTGGTTAAAAAAACTTTACCTTTGATTCTTTAGACAGTTCAATGGATGAGTTCTTTCTCTATTAAGAACTAAAACATTTTACTTCTGCTAATCTTGGCAAATTTACAAGCACTAGTAGCTATCAGACGTTAGTGTCACGTACATATTTGTATGCACACGTTATTCAGTTTTTCAAGAGTTTGAGTACAGGTTTTGTATAGCTGATGAGAAAGTTTGTCTGTAAGAATTATGCTTTAAATTAAAAAAAGCAATGTATTTCTCGACTTCAGAATGAGGATTTTTCTTATCAATTGTATTGCAATTGTATCCGGTTACTCAAAGCATTTTTAATGACAGTCAATAACCTTTCTTCCCTAACGTCAGTAAACAAAGATGGATGCAAGTGAAGTCACTGGAAGTTTTTGTTTCTTTTATGAAGGGAAAGGAAAACCATTTTCTTTTGTTTGAGCTAAAGCTATATTCCCTGAACTCTAACGCTACAGTGCTGCTGCCTTCTAATTCCATAGCTGTGAGTGTGGAAAAATCCTTTTTTTCCCTGTTCTTTCAGATATTATATTTCTGGCATTGATTACTGTCATGGTTTTGAGCCCAGCTGGAGATAAAACAGTACCCAGCTGCCAGATTGTTTCATGCTGCATATTTGAGTCAGTTCTGATTCCAGTATTTTTGCCTTTGTTCAGTTTTATCAAAATTCATTCTTCATTGTTGCAAGTGCAACAATCAGAAGGATGTCAGGTTCAGATCCCCAGAATGTTTTTAGTTAAGATTGATGCCCCAAGGTGTTCAGTGAGGTGATACACATGTAGACACCGTAGAAGAGGTAATACACAGTGTTAATATAATACAATTTAACTCATTACCTATTTTCACTCAAAATCAAATCCCCTTGAGGCACACACTGGACTTCCCTATCCTTCTGCATTACCCATCAAGTGCACCTGGGTCCTTGAGCAAAAGCAATCCCTTTTGCTGAGGCAGAATTTTTTCTCAGCATGATTTTAATGTGCTCTATGGGAACTTTATCCCTTTCTACAGTATGTAAAAATTTTGATTGGTCAGAGCCAGCCTTATCGACAGACCTTTGAGTAACCAGGCAGCCTTTGCTAAACATATCTCCCAGTGTTTGAAATTCCCACCAGCCATTTCTCTCAGTGCAGTCTTTAACGTCTATTACATCATTTGATCTTTCCAGAGGCTGGTGCACAATAGGGAATGTGATACATCCACCCAATGTCATGTTCCTTGGCCCAAGTGTCTACAAGCTTGTTTCGGAAATGAGTTCCATCGTCTGATTCAATTCTTTCTAGAGTACTGTGTCACCATAAGCCTTGCTTTCCCAGGCCCAAGACAGTGTTCCATGCGGTGCCATGGGGAACAGGAAGTTTCCAGCCTTCCTGTGGTTGCTTCCACCATTGTAAGCACATGGCTCTTGCCACACAGGTTTGGGGGAGTCTGATATGGTCAATCTGCCAGGCCACCCTATACTTATATCTCAGCCATCATCCTTCATCCCACGGAGGCTTGACCCGCTTGTCCTGATTGATCACAAAACAAGTTCCACATTCATTTGTAATATGTGTGATAGGGTTCACAGTTAAATCCACCCCACGATCATGAGCCCATCTATATGTTGCATCTCTTCCCTGATGTTCCAAGGTGTCATGGGCCCACTGAGCTAGAAATAATTTGCCCTTCTGCTGGCAATCCAAATCCACCTGAGCCACTTGAAACCTAGCAGACTGATCCACCTGCTGGAGGTTCCAATGCTTTTCTTATTAATAACATCCATTAGAATCCGAACGTCCATTAGAACATCCCATGGGATGTTCCTCTGAAGAGAAAAAAACAAAGGTGTGATTGTTAATCATTAACTTCCAAAATAAAGAGGTGCCTGCAATACTGAATACAGACATCAGACTTGTGTCCTGACCAGAGGCAGTGTCACAACATAAGCCCATCCTAGGAAATACCACAGAGAACAGAAACTGCAAGCAAGGTATTACCAGTATAAGAGAGACAAAACAAACATGAGAGCAAATAAGTGCACATTGTAATTAATAACTGTTAAACCAACATAAAGAACGTTTCTAACAAGTTTCCTTTAACATGCTCTAGTCAGATCTGTCCTTATCTCAACTCTTTGGGCCCTACATTGGATGCCAAAAAGGACCATTGTGGTTTTAGGCTCAGCTGGAGATGAATGACAATAAAAAGGAAAAAAATCCACAAAAAGTGAGGCACAATGCAATTGCTCACCACGTGCTGTCTGATGCCAGTCCCCTCCTTCCTGAAATCTGGTCGATCGCCCTTCAGGATAACTCTCCTCATTTTATATACCGGGCATGATATTCTGTAGTGTGGAACATCCCTTTGGTATATTTGGGTCACCTGTCCCAGGGTTTTTTTGCATACCTCCTCACTGGCAGGGCATGAGACAAGGAAAAATATCCTTGACTTAGGATAAACAGGACTTAGGAAAGTCGAAAATGTAAGTGTGTTACCAACACCATTCTCATTTGAAATCCAATATACAGCACTGTAACAGTTACTGGGAAGAAATTAACTCTACCCTAGCTTAAACCAGGACAATTAGACATGTACCAGCCCAGAATACAGACTAATACTGAGCAATGCACTATTTAAGAATGATGGCTTTGGAACTTCAGAGTGTTATCTCAAAGTCCTTCAACAAGTTGAACAACTTGTTATAGAATAACATTATAGATTTTGTTGTGAAAATGTAAAAACTTAATTATTGATCATGGGTATTTTTTAGTCTGTTTAATGATTTTAATATTAACCACTTTATAGTGATATTGTATTTGCTGAGAATGGACAGCTAATACCTAACAGAACAAACACATTAAGAATTTTTAGACCTTAAGGCTCATAAAGTGGAGAGGGAATATTACTTGCCTGATACTATATGAATTGTTTCTGCTGTTTGCCTTTATTCTATGGAAACTAACATACAGACAGCCGATTTACTGTTATTTAATAAGGTGTAATATTAAACATTATTTTCAATATTTATTTCCTGCCAACAATTTTTTTTTACTTGCAATTATAAGAAACTTTCAACTACAGTAATAGCAACTGTACTTTTACTTCAAGCAATTTCATATTAATTGATTGCAAATTTCCAGCTGGTGAAGCAAACTGAACTACAACTGCAGTAGATGCAGTTATTAATTAATATTTAATATTAAAAAGAAAAAAAAAAGACTTAATGGATTAAATAACTGAAATTAGAAATTGATGTATTTTAGAATGTCTGAGAATTTCATTAGGTTTCCATGTCAGTATACTCAAGCAGCATGGGATTGATTCCTGTATGGGACGGATTCCTGTGACGTTTTAAACTTTTCCATTCCTTCCTCACTTAGCTCTAAAAACCTTTCAATGGGAGACATCAGAACCTTTAATCCAATTTTGAATATATACTAAAAATATTCCTTAATTTGTCTCAAGGATTGAAATTCAACTTTGGCAATACCTTCTACAGATCATTCAGCTTCTGACAGGTACTTCTCAAACATCTGGAAGGCTTTAATAAAGTTCTGTTCTCCCGAAAATAATTTCACACGGGAAAAATTATGAAGTTTTGTCATATATTTTGTAATAAATTTTATTACAGCCTTGTGGGGACACTTAATGAACACCAATTAAATACTGCAGAACTGAAATACTATTAGTTTTCAGAAACAAGACCTAGAGTTTGGAGCAGGTAGCCTAATATTCACTTAAAGCCATCCAGTATTTTACACTGGAAATAGGAAGTAGTGAGATAACTAAATATGGGTAACTAGAGTCAGGAAGAGTCACTCTAACTCAGCTACTGATTGGTTGAATAGCCGAATATGAATATTCGGCACAGGCAGGGGTTAAGGCACAACAGGGAACAGCACTTAAGACAGTGAAACGTGTTCTAGAATAGTATCTGCGTGAACCATTACTGACATTCTGTAGTCTGCATTTAGGATAAAGGTTGCTTTCTGAGAACAGATTTTTTACCTCAAAAGATTAGGTAAGCAGTGAATCATTAAAATACTCTGCCCAGGGGAAATGGTTTACTGACAACCTTTATAATAAATCTCTTCGAAATTCAGTAAACAGTGTCCATACACTGTTTATTAGAAGCCATCTAATTTTCCTTTTGCTATTGACTTCAAAATCTGTGTGATATTGATGCCTTTTCCTGATCTTACAAATTAAGACCCAGACACGGTTAAAGGAAAAAGGATTTTTACCTTGGTATTTAATAACGATCCTTATGGTGCACCACTCCGTCAAGGTGGAATGCGCCAAAATGCACACACATGATAGATCACATACACGATTTATAGACCTTGCAAATTAGCATATCTACAAAGGTTTCCCAATGAGAGGCTTGAATGGATAGAGTGATATCCCCCCATCCCGAGGAATTCTCCCCTGGATGGGCTTATCTCAGTTTAGAGGATGTGTTCTAGAGAAGACCTTGGTTTCACAGGATAGTGTAGGACTTTCTGGCCCCAATTGTGAGGCCTCTAGGATGTTTGGTCTTCTGGCTTAACAGAATACTAGGACTATGCTAAGCTAGTCAGGTTTAAGGGACTACAAATATGCATGCTAAAAGCACTGAGGATACATAAAAGCTATGTAAAAGGCATATAAAAGCTATATTAAAGAAAAGGCAAAAAATCATCATGGCATCAATATCCCATAGAATCACAGAATCATGGAATTATTACCATGAGTATCAATGAGTTCAACTGTTAAAGTAGCATGGACATGTTGCCACTAAACCACATTTCCCAGTACCACAAACACATAGCTTTATAATATTTCCCTAAGCACCTTATTGCCTGACCAGCCTTACAGAGAAGAAGTCTTAATAGTGCATCTTAATCTTTCCTGGCAGAAATTGAGACCATTTCCTTTTGTCCTGTCACTTGTTGCCTAGCAGAAAAGACTGACCCCCACCTGGCCCTGTACCCTCCTTTCAGGAAGAATCATAAGGTCCCCCTGAGCTTCCTTTTCTCCAGGCTAAACACCCCCATCTCCCTGAGCTTCTCTCCACAGCTTCTCTTCTTGTGCTCCAGACCCTTCAACAACCCTTCAATCTATTGTCCTTCTCTGAACATGCTCCAGCACCTCAATGTCCTTCCTGAATTGTGGGCCCCAGTTCTGGACATGGGATTTGAGGTACAAATTCACCTCTGCTAAGTATAGGAGGATGATTCCTTCACTAGTCCTGCTGGCCACACTGATTTTCCTGATGTTCCTGTTCCTAGTCAGAATGCTGTTGGCCTTTTTGGCCACCTGGGCACACTGCTGGTTCATATTGAGCTGGCTGTCGACCTGCACCCCCAGGTCCTTTTTCACTAAGCATCTTTCAGCCTGTAGTCCCAAGAATACTCCTCCCCATACACTCTAAAATAGGTGTAGAAAATATAATTTTCATAATAAATTATTTTTCATAATAATTTGTGAAAATACAAACATCAGATTTTGATTTTGCTTCATTTTGTTTTCATTTTCATGACCAAGATATACTACTGTATGGTATTATAATGTATTTTTAAGGGATCTGGGAACAATTGCAAAGTGTGAAGCACTTTAAACAGAGAATGCTTAGAGAAATTTTCATAGAATATTTAGAAAATTAACATTTTCCTTAAAGGATTAATTTTATCTCTAAAACATATGTATTATGTGTAGTAGGGAAGTCTAAGGAATTAATTTATATAGAGATAGTTTTCCTTGGATATTAAATGAGAGGAAATTTGTTTCAGAGAAACAAAATGTGGAATAGACAAGATAAATCCTAGAATTTGCAATTTAATCCTGTACCATAATTTGGGCAAGGACAGCTAAGTGTGTATGAATCTTTGTAGTATAGAATGACAAGTGACACAAAATGAGAAATATTATAGTCTGCAAAGCCAAAATAATTGTTCCATTCACTCATTTCTGTGCAAAGCAGCTTTGTGCAAGACTTTATTTCCATTGATGACAGCTTTAAACTGGCATGCCTCATATCAGGCATGCACTTGTATTCTAGACACTGAGCAGAAATCACTCTTAATTTCAGCTCTAAAAACACTTTCATAGATTAAAAAATGGCTTTATTAACTGCAGTAATCACACAAGGGCATGGACTTCGCACACAAGATGGAAAAGTGCAAAGCCATTTATTGCGCAGTGAAAATTCCCTAAATACCAGCACCTAACAGGATATCACATCATATAAACAAGAAAGATGTTCACCTCAGTGTCCCCCAATCACCTGGAGTATTGCACAGATGTTACCTATTATGGTAACAGGCAAACCCTGTTTGGCAAACCAAAATACCCTATAAAGTCACAAGCTACAATTATCACTTCCCATAGGTCCAGCACTGTCCACAAACCCACAATCCTCTCCGAGCCCATCCCTGGTGACCTGGATGCACTCCCAGGGTCACCTCTGGGCTCAGGAAAGAGGCTCTCTCTCCAGCCCTCAGGGCCTATCTCTCATGCCACCCCAACAATTAACAACTGTTTTCAGAAAAAAATGTATTCCATCATCCACTAAGCCTACATGTTTTGCAGAATACTCTCGCTCAGTAGATCTCAGTTTTTCTCCCAGTGAAGACCTGAAATATTGTGAGCGAACTCCACAGAAAAACTCTTCTCCTCTGTGCTCCCCAGGGCTCCTCACCTTCCTCTGACACAGGTCCCCTTCTGCAGCCAAGCTGACCATGCAAAATGAGCAGAGGGACAGAGGGCAGTAGCTCGGTTTGGCACCACGAGTTGCTGCCAAGCCACAAAGACCCAGGCCCCCATGCCAAAGCCAGAGATGGTCCCAGACGGCCCCAGGTATGCAGCTGGAACGGGTGAGAGAAGCAGAACATGATGAGGCTCTGTGAGCAAGTAGAAAGCAGTGAGGGCTGGCCAGGCACCACCACTCTGGGGCTGCACAGAGGGACAGAGGTCTGTCCCGGGAGAGGCCTTGGCTGCAAGGTATGGGACATTTCTGTAGACTACACGATGCATGAAAACAGCCTCATTCAGGGGGTCTCATGGGCTAATACCATATTCCTGAGGCTCAGGAAGAATTCATATTCACTCTCATGCAATTTAACCCAAAACAGTATCTCCTTTTTGACGGGTTTTTCTCTGCTTTTATTTCCCTCTGGGTTTGGGGTTATGCACAGCCCACACTGTGCCATTACATTCTCACATTTGTGGAAAAGATCATGTTAACCCCAGCCAACTATTAATGATGACAGAATCAACCTGAATTGCTTTTGTAACTTTTGCCACATTTCCTCTGACAGATCCAAGCAGTCCAGCAAACATGCATTTTTTGGCTTCATAAATTTATTTTGAAAGCAAACCAAGACAAGCAAATAGTAAGCTTCCTTGCTGACCCGTATTTTGAGAGAGTTTCTTGAAAGGTTCTTTTAAATTATTTAATAGCAAGAGAAGGTCTAAGGAAAATATTGAACTGGTACCTGATGAAGATGGTCATTTGACAAAAACGAATGCAAAAAAAGTGGAGGCATTTAGTGCCTTCTTTGTGTCATTCTTTAATAATACTGATAGACCTTGACCTGCCCATTCCTCTGAGTTGGAAGACCACAACTGTGGAAGCAGTGACTTTCCATTTGTGGACACTGAATTTGTAAGGGACAAGTTTTATCAGTTCATAAATTCATGGGGCCTGGTGAGATTCATCCTGGACTACTGAAGGATCTAGTAGATGTTACAGCGGGAAACACATGGTCATTTACCAAAGGTCTGGGGAATCTGGGGGAAGGCCTTGCTGAATGAAATCTGGCCAGTGTTATTCAATTTACAAGAGGGACATGAAGGAGGACTCCGGAAACTACAGACCTGACCTCACTACCTGGAGGAATGATGGAGGAGTTCACGCTGGAAACTACTGAAAGACATTTCAAGAACAATGCAATCTCCAGGCACAGACAGTATGGGTTCAACAAAGGGAAGGTCCTGCTTAAATAATTTGATATCCTTCTACAAATCCCTCCTTCTCTCACGTAGTGGGTGAAGGGAACACAGTCATTGCAGCTCTTCTTGGTTTCAGTACTGCTTTTGATGCCGAACCTCACAGCATCCTTCTGGACAAGCAGTTCTGATGATAGGTGCACAGTGTGCTGGAAGAAGAACTGGCTGAACGTCAGAACTTCAGGGGTTGTAGTGTGTGGGGCTACGCCTGCCTGATGAGCAGTCACTAGCGGTGTTCCTCAGGGCTCTGTTTTTGAGACAGTTCTGTTCAACATGTTTATCAATAATCTGGATGCAGGAGTTGAATGCACCATTAGCAAGTGTGCTGACAACACCAAACTGAGAGGTGCTGTTGAAAGTGCCTTCTGTCTCTCAGTTTTGCAGAGGGATCTGGATATACTGTAGCATTGGGCAATTATCGGTGGCATGAAATTCAACATGTGCCTGTTTTTGCCCCGGGACTGGGAGTAACCCAGGCACAAGTATAAGCTGGGAGAGGAGTGTGTGCAGAGCAGCCCTGCAGAAAGGGATCTTGGGGTGCTGGTGGGCAGCAGCTCAGTGTGAGCCAGCAGTGTGTGTGTGCCCGGGCAGCCAGGAGGGCAAACCCCATCCCGGCTGCATCAGACACAGCAGCACCAGCTGTGATCGGGATCATCCCGCTGGATTCAGCCGTGCTGCGGCCTCACCCTGAGTCCTGTGTGCTGTGCTGGGCCCCATAGTTTGAGAAGGATGGGAAGGTCCTTGAATGATGCTCTGTTGAATATGCAATAAACATAATTGAAAGGCTTTTAAAATATATCTTTATGAAGCTTAAACTGAGCAGGAAAACATTTTGAAAAATTTTACATAAGCGTAAACTGAATAGGAAAAGAGTGTTAAGATTTTCATAGAGAGTAAGCACACAAAACTGAATCAGAAGAAAGATTGCTTTTTTAGAACGCCAAACAATTCACCTGAGACTTGTATATAGCCCAAAAAGGGGTTTTAAAACGAATAGAAAAAAGAAATATGAGACACTGGAGTGAAGCAATAAAAAGGGTTTTTTTCTTCCCATGAAAGGACTATTATGCTATAGAGGAAGCAAAGCCACAAATGGCCTACAATATTACCAAACAATTCTCAGAAGAATTACATTTTTTGAGCCATGAGTAGGTATATTAGCTAAAGTACAGATCCTTCTGTCACTATTTTCCTTGGTGTTGGAATGGTACTGTATTTTGAAGAATTTAAATATTGTTTAGAGATAAAAGAAATCTTATCTTTTTTGAGGAGCATGGAATAATTTAAGTAGGTAGAAAGCAATTCTGGAATTCATCTAATCCTTAATGGTCGACCTGGCTATCCCTCCTACTGTCCACCCTAGTATGTCTCACCAAAGAGGATTTCTTCAATGGGAGAAAAGTATTATATAACGTCGTGGTTTAAATATATATGAAGTATACTTACATGACTGTGAAAAATCTAGTCTGCAATTTTAAAGCTTTCATTGCTGGAATGAGCCCCATGAAGGCACGCCTCTCCTTTCCCCTTCAAAAGCAGAAGCAAATCCATCAATAACCTGCAAGGATAGGTGCCTGTTTTGAAAAGATGGAGCTTTAGCTATCTTTTTGTTTGAACATTTGTTGAAACATTTGAATTCAGTTGTATTTCTTCCAATTTAAGATGATAAGCTCATGCTTATTTATATTGACTTAGGAGAAAAGTTGAAAAAGTTCTAAAGCACAAAATACTATTAAACTCCTCTAAACTCTTTTTTCCTACTCAAAACAGTACAAGATGAATCTTGTTTGAAAAACTTTTTTCTTCATTGTCAATAATAATTTTTCCAAAATTTTTTTCTTACTATGTAGCACCTACACATGTCCACAGTATTCCAGCAAGTTCCAAAAATAGAACAATGGCGTTAACATACTAGAAACTAATAAATAAGAAATCAATACATGCTCTATCTTGATATTAAAATTACAAAATAGTTTTGTTCCGCAGCAACATTGAGTTTTTCTCTTTAGATAAATTTTATACATGACAACTTGCTTCTTGGAACAGGGAGAACACTGAAATTAGGACAGGTTTGAAGAGAAAGATTATTGAGAAACAGTAGAGTACAGAAGACAGAGAATTTGTGTGGAAAGGCAAACAGCATGGAAAAAAGACAGAAGGAAGAGGGAGCCTTGTTTTTACTGTGCATAAGGTATGAACTGATTTGAGGAAAGGATCATGCACCTTCCACCTCTTTACCACTGCATATCACCAGTTGCGTGATCAAGCTATATAGAATACCTACAGTGTTACTTCCTGTTTGACAGTTAGTCTGGACATTGGTGTTGGAATCCTATTTGAAAGGCACTATACAGGAAAGGGTTCTTATTAATAAAACCTTGTCGCAGCCAAATAAACAAAAATCTCTAATCTCATATCCTTATCTACAAATATTAGCACATATAATCTACTTTTTAACTTTTTTCTTAGGTTGTCTTTTCTGGATTTACAAAGCAAGTTTGAGTAATATGCATTTTTAGTGAATAGCTGTCTGCTTAGGACTGGGGGAAAACAACTTACCTTGGACTCAGCGCAGTGAAAAGTGGCAGCCATATTCACAACTTTCACAGTAATAATTTTGTTTCCAGTAACTCTAAAAAGAGACAAGAAGTTTTGCCAAACATTCTCAAACGGAATGAATACATTGCGATGACACAAACAAAATAATGAAGAATTCAGGTTAGGACTCATGTCATAAACTTTAAAACAAGGTACCTGTGTAGAGTGGGAAAAAAATAATAACCCAATTAACTTCAGATTCACACATTGAAGAAGGTGTCAACTGTGATAAAATCAGCCCTCAGCCTTCTCTTCTTCAAGATGAACAGACCAAGTGACCTCAGCATCTCCTTATAAAGCTTAGCCCTCAAGACCTGTCACCATCTTGGGCACCATTCTCTGGATGCACTTTAGTAGCTTTATATCCTTCGTATATTCAGGCCCCTCCTTCTATTCACAGGACTTGAGGTGAGGCCACTCAAGCGCAGTGTAAAGTGGGACAATCCCGTCCCTTGCCCAGCTGGCGATGCTATGCCTGATGCACTCCGGGACACGGTTGGCCCTCCTGGCTGCCAGGGTTCAGCTGACTTATATTCAATCTGCCCTCAATTTACACCAAATTACAACTAAGGAATAGAAATATAAAAGCAAGTTTGTCAATATCTGAGTTACTGTTAAGACTAGCCCAAATGAGATAATAAATTAGCAGTGCTATTAGACTGAGGACTGTGATGGTGGAAATGGACCCTCAATCTGTTTCTCATTCACTAGAGTTCAAGGTTTGAGACATCTCATAGTATCTTAGTTTTCTTCCATGTCAACCATTTCACTCATCAAAATCTTGTCACATTCATACAATAATGAAATTTCAAAGACATTTTTAAAAGGGTGAAGGCAAATATTGTGAGGTTTATTGAGACTTTATAAAATTTTATCATTATAATCAAGGTATCTAATTGAACAAAAAGATTAACTATAAAAGTGAAAATAATACACACAGTTTGTCAGGTAGAAGAAGGAGTATGTTGGCAATTGTTTATTTAGAAGAATAAAACAAACCATTTGCCTCAGCATGTATTTTACAGGAAAGTGTAAGCCTGCAGTACGTCAGTAGTAATTAACATGCAACTTTTATCATTTTCATTTCTACCATCCTAATTGATGGTATCCTCTTGTTTCTTACAAACAAACCACAGTAAACCTCTTCTTTATGCATTCCTGATTATTTTATGTAGTTTCAGAAATCTGAGTGTCCTGCAGAGCTGTTAGAGCTCAGCTAATGAAACATTGAAACAAAATTTCTGTAAGGCCTAAAGAGCCAGGCAATAGATTTAATCTTGTTCTAAAATGCTGCAGTTTATGTGACTATCTGTACTTACCATATAAATATTTTCTGAATAGTCCAGACAACTGTCAACTGTACACGTTTCTAAATAAGAACAATATTAAATCTAAGGCTTTATTTAGGATCTAAAAGAGAAGTATGGAAAGAAATCTGTCCTGATTCATTTTCTCTTGTTAGAACTAACAAGCCTGAGACATTTCATTCTACAAATTGCCTCAGCCTTCTAAGAGATGATTATTACGTTTAACTGCAAATGCTAGACCAATTTTTTTGATCCATTTGGAAGACTAAATGAAACAAAGGCTCATGCAGAGTAAAAAGTTGCAACTGTGAAGAATGAAAAACAGTAATCATCGTAGAGTGGTAGTTATACAGTTGTTGACATTAAATACTGTGTACTTGGTAAGTTTTCAGAAACATAAACAAGATTATGCTAATTTTGACTTTCAAGAGAAAAAGGGGATGGTGGGCTCTTTGAGAAGAGGGGTCATGTGTCCCTTGCAAAACCACTTTTTCTGTGTCAGGCTGAAGTCAGCAAACCAGGTCTAGAAATACTATTGACAGTAGTAAATCAACACAGGAGTTCACACACTGAACCATCTGTTTGGCATTTCATATTTCTCATGTGAAACCTGAGGACATAGGCATAAATGAAAAGAAAGGTACAGTGATGTAATTTTTGACTTGGTAAGCCTTTGAGGAGGGAACCAAACTTGGCACATAAAAATCAGAAGGCTTGAAATCTGATATCATGCATTGCTTTAATGCAACAGATTGTCAGACATTGCAGAAGTCAATGTTAAACTAAATTTAAGGTTCTGCTGTGGTCCTTCGCTATGACTGGGGTGTTTCTTCACATGAAAAATTTGATATGACCAGTCACACAGCTAGTGTAGATGATTCTAGTTGGTTGCTGTTCACAGATGAGTATGCCTAGCATCATGGTATAATACTTACGAATACAAATTGTCGCTCAATAGAAAAGTTATTTGGCTGTGATTTTATGTAAAGATTTCATCTGTACTGAACAGTACATTAACAGTTGTCTAATGCATTAGACAATGTAGACTTCTTACATAAACTACATAAAGGCCACATATGCAACAAATATTAAACAAGGAATACTGACCTTAAGCACCTTAAGTGCTTTGACTAAATTTTAAGGAAAAGGAAAAAGAAACATGTAATCTCCATAAGAAAAAATGTGGGAAAAAGCATGAAAACAAAAAAAAAAAAACAAAAAAAACCAACAAAAAAATACCCCTTTTGCTCAAATACTTCTTACCATGCTATAAGTGGAATATCTTTCAAGCTGGTTTTCGTTACTTCCTAAACCAGAAAAACTTTCAGACTCTGATTTAAAAATAGCAAAAATAATGACAACCTTATCATTACGGAAAATACAGCAAGATTATTAAAACTAACACTGCAAGAACAAAGAAAGCAGAATTTTGGTTAAAGTGAAAATTCATAGAATCGTAGAATTATAGGATTGCCTGCACTGGAAGGGACTTAAAGATCATCTAGTTCTAAATCCCCTGTAGTGGTCAGAAACACCTTCCACTAGACCAGGTTACTCCCAGCTCCATCCATCCTGGCCTTGAGCACTTCCAGGGAGGGGACATCCACAACTTCTCTGGGTAACCTTTCCCAGTGCTGCACCACTCCCGCAGGAAAGAATTTCTTCCCAATATCTGATCTAAACCTACTCTCTTTCAGTTTGAAACCATTCGCCCTTGTCCTATCCCTTGTAAAAAGTCCTTCTCCATCTTTCTTGCACTCTCCCTCAGTATTCTTCCCATGCCACCTGACCTTGTCATATACCTTCCTTTTTTTCCTTATTTCAATGTGAAGATTCCTGTTCAACCATGCTGGCCTTCTGCCTTGTCTGCTTACTTCTAACATTCTGGAATTGCTTGCTTCCGTGCCTTAGGAGGTGATGTTTAAAAAGTGACCAGCACTGATGGACTCCAGAGAAACATTTTTCCAGGGGACTTTACTCACTAGTTCCCTGAGCAACCTGAAGTCTGCTTTCCTTATGTCTAGAGTTGAAGTGACGCAACGTGTCAGAAGTTTTGCTGGCACTTTTTACAGTCAAACTGTTTCCCTGTTGGGTTCTTTCACAGAGGTCTTTGGCTCATTTCTGTAAGACTGCAAGTGTATTCCAGGCTGTCTAGTACATCTCATAGTCACCTACAAAGGTCCCTTCCAGCACCTTGTCCCTCTAACCTTTGTGTATAATCCCAGAGCTTGCCAGGGGTAAGCCTGATATTTTCCCCCTTTCCCATCACACCTAGTTTTAATCTCTGTCAATAAGCCCTGCCAGTTCTGAGCAAAGACTCTCCTTCTTCATAGAGAAAGGTGAACCCCACGTGATGCCAGCATGTCTGATGCTGTGTAGGCAAATTATAGCATTATGATTGGAAAACCAATCACACAACAAACAGTGTATAGCACCTAAAATCAGCATCAAAACATTATAGAGAAAAAGTATAAAAAATCAAAACAAACAAAAAACCCTGTAACTCTCAAAACCACCTAAAAGATGGGACACTGAATGCAGCGTGAATGCTCCATGGAAAGTTTAGAAATATGCCAATTCCTGAGTAACTATATTGACCTGAATTTGTCTGGTGATCTGTGCAAATACACTGCCTTTTCTTTGATAGTCTTACAAATACTGAGAAGTGTTTTACTACGAATTGCTTTTTAGACATGTGCAAACGTCTACGTATGAGTTGGATGTGATACATATATGGGCCTGTACATTTTTTGTCTCTAGCTCTGGGCTGGCTCAAAATTCGTAAGATGAATGTTCTACAGAGTAAGAATTCTTCTGTGCCCATTATTTCTACTTGTATAAGCAGAATTTAAACACTTCTGTTCATATAAGGGTGTAAAATGGTATGTGAAAATTGTGTTGTACCAGATTTGACTGACATGCTTCAATGCAATTTGCACAACAATATAACCAATGCAGGAACACTTCCTGAAAGTGGCTACAGACATTTGAGTTTACCGTTCTGAAAGTGACTTTACTTGTTCAAATTACATTGTTCTGAATTTTTTCAAATGCATTAAATGGAATAGAAATATCCCATGTAGTCTAGGAGTAAAAGTCAGTGCTCCTTTCTTTGATAGCTGGGAGGAAGTTGGAAAAAAGAAACAGTATTTATTTAGAATCCTTTGCTTGCACTGAGCAGAGCTACATTTAGTGCGAAATTCACCTAGAATTTTGCCTTATTCAGTAAAAGTAAGTATTCCTTTAACTAGAAACGGTTGCTAGAAAGATATTGCTGGTTCAGCTAATATCTTAAACATCTTTCCAAAGAATATATCTTTGCAAAACTGCAGTAATTTCAACCATAATTATTTTCATTAAATGTTTATTTGCATAAACTGTTTTATTCATGCTATTATAATTTACCATATACTGTTAACAAAGCCCAGGCTATTTCATGTTCCATTTCATATGCAGCTATGACTGATTAGTTCAAGCACATTGCATGATCATGCATATACATTGGCATAATTTTCATCATTTTGTATCCAGATCTGGCAAGTTTTGTTTTCAAGTAGATGATCTTTACTAATGAGGTGCAGATTTCTTTATGTAAATCAAGGAGCAACAAAAGACCCCCTCTGAGCTTCCTTGAGCAGAAAGCTGCCTAACCATATGTAGAAACACTGCAGTACAGTCCTATGTAAAGTCTTAGAGCTTTGGGCAGTTTCATTTGAGATAGCAGTCAAGAACAATAGTCTTTCTTCAAAATAAATTTTCAAGTTATAAACATTATAACATTATAAACATTGCAGCAACTTCTATTATTGCAAATTAAGACGATTGCTTCCCTATCCATTATATCAATCAATCTCTACATTATGAAAGTGTATTACAGTACAATGTAGGGTAATGAGCTAGTAGAATTTACTGAAGACTTAGATGTTAGAAGATTTAGACATTCATGCTTAAACAAAAAATACTAAATAACAACCTAGCCCATGAAATAAGGACTTTTCTTCAGCTTAGAGCTGTCTATGAAGGATAAAGGACACCCTTGAACAGCCAACACCAGCATCCCTGTCCCTCTAACACATTTTTCTTTGGTGGAGGGCTCAATGTTGTCTGGTATCATAGATAAGTAACTATGGAAAGTCCATCTCCTGGGACATCTGGATCACTGGACAAGTGGTGAGAATTCTGAAATAAAAGTAGTTACTTTCAGACTTTCACTATAACTTGTAATTGGTAATGTGGGGTTACTGATTAATTAAATCCCTCTTCGTGAACCTTCGAAGCTTATTTGAACCTTATGTAAAATCACATTTAGGATGCCTCAATACTGCTGAGACACTTCATGTGAATGAAGAAATATTTACTCTTGTACATCGGCACTTTGCACCCTAGCTCTTCTCCTTGGTTAGCACTGGTCAATTCTGAAGTTTTGTGACAAAGTATTAATCCATATGACCTGGCTGCGTATTACAGGAGAGACAAAACTGTCTTGTCCTAAGAAATGGAGGAAATAATATAAAGGAAGTATTTAAAAGATGTGTAGATGTGGCGCTCATGGATACGGTTTAGTAGCAGACTTGGCAGTGCTGAGTTAATGTCTGGACTCAAAGATCTTAAACAACTTTTCTAACCCGAACATTGAGGAAAATGGTATTAGACTTAACTATTCAATATGGAGATGGATATAACAGAAAGCATTTGGAGAGCCTTCTAGATCAAACACATTTTGTAACACTCAGAGGGATTATGATTCAAATTTGATCTTTTTCTACTGTAGTTTCAGAACTTGCTAGCTCCTTGGTTTTCCATTTGGATTAATTGTTTATGTCCTTTATGCAGTATTGCAACATTTGTATTTTCAGGAAAAAACCTAAGAGCTTAATATGTTTACACTTCTCAGAAATGTATATAGAAGACTATTGAGGTCTTTGATCTCTGAAGTGGTTTTCTGTTTTGATTTGTTGGATTTATTTGGTTTCGGGTTTAGCTTTTGTTTTTTAGTCTAGCTGTCTCACTCAGGTATTTAAGTGTTTAAAATGACACAAGGTTCTGGACTGAGTTTTTGTACTACTCTTCTTAATTAAAATGACTTTGAGCTACAGAAATGGTGTCCATTCTAAAATCACTGCCATGAACTGAAGATCATATATGACATACTCAGGATAAAGTTGGCTATCCATTAGGATAAAAATATCGATAGAAGGTTCAGTAAAGCCTAAACATGGAACACACATAGAATCATAATTACAAGGATATACCAAAATTACAAGGACGGATCTTCAGAAATATCAAGCCTTATCAGCTGTATTGACTTAGCTTCTTACCTGGTTTTCAGCTTTCAGCTTAGTATTGTTCTGTTACATGGTGATTATTTCTCTATTTATTTTATCTATTTCTACTCAACTTGCTTCATCATGCTTAGGTACTGCAGTCTGATCACAAGGTATTTCTAATCAAATAAGCCTAGCAAAATCGAAGGCTGTTACCCAACTCCTTTCTCATCCATGTCAAAGTGAAATTCAGTGAAAATATTTAAATTAGCCTAAAAATACTTAACAGTATAGTTTGCTAGTCCCTCATGGTCAATTCCTGTCATTACACCTTTAAAAGAGAGCTTTTCTGGCAAACTCACTTCAAAAGGATCAAGCTAACAAAAAAACTTACACATTCAAATGCTGTTTCCCTGTGCTTCAGTAAAATATAAAGTTTGAAAGCTAGGAAATTTGGGAGGTAAGTGTGTATATCTATGTAACTATATGGTACAGCAGTGAAGTATAAATGAAGAAAAAAGGAGCTGGTGAGGGTCTCTCTGAGGCATTAAGATATACAAAAATTATTCGTATTACACAGAAAGACTTGGATGCAGTGATTTTAATTAGTCACTTGAATTAATTATTTGACTACACGTAAATTCATATTTAGGTCTGAAAAGTAATATTTTAGGAATTTCAAACTCTAAATTCATACTCAATTTATAGCAACAGATACCACATTCTGTAGAAAAGCAGCTCACATCTGCACTGTAAGTTTTATTTGGAATGGAAAGTGGCTATAATAATTGGCACTAAATTCCCTTTTTAATACAAAAGAGTTTGAACATTGGGACAGTAGCTATTGGTCTAAGGAGTTTTTCCTCTTGAAATTACTATCTACTATACAATGCATTTATTATCAACATTAGCTTTTGAATCACTTTCCTGCACATCCAATTAAAAAGATTTGTAGTGTACTTTGCATTCACAACTCGGCTGATGAATGTTAGTTTTCATTTATTTTGTTTTCTCACCCATCCCTGAAATTTTTACTTTAGTTTAAACAAAGGGTTCAGGGATTACTCAAAGCTGTTCTGGATTAGACTTGGCTTCACACTCCAGCAATTTATTTTTTTTCCTGCCTAAGAGAAAATTAAATACTAAGTTCTAAGGTCTGCCATTTTGGGGGAGATAATTCTCCATCTATAACCCAAATTAATTAGCTATTTATTCATTAAACCAAGGAGTTCCAGAACTTTAGTTTTACATGACAATATAAACCAAACCATGAATAAAGATAAAAAATTTAAGCATTTAAATAGTATCATAAAGATTGTTTGATGACTGATATTAGAATTAGAGATAAGCTTAATTATTTTGATGAAATGGATCTCAGGCCTTTACTTTTGATGTCAGAAACAGAGAGATTTGCAGCCAGGAAAGAACTGATGATGAATTTAAACCTATTATCCTTGCTAGGCTTCACTATTTCCTTAAGTACTGGAACTCTAAAGTATTACGCTTTTTTGGGTATTTTATTTGCAGAAAGGCAATGATTTACAAATCAGACTTTTTGTTATGTTGGTGACTATAATAAAGATATTACACAATCTTACATTCTTTAGAAATAAAAATAACATTTTAAATTGTATGCAACCTTCTTTCATATATGTTAGTTTGGACATAACAACTAAAGCTTTTGGACAAGTATATAAATGATTAGCAATTTTGTTGAGAAATGTAATTTCTTTCTTTCTGTTGCATTATCATCTTGCTGGCACCTATTGATGAGTTTGACATAAAAAGTACAAAGGTACAGGATAATTTCTTGTAAATTTGTGTTAAAAAAACCCCCAAACCTAACAAACCCTTTAATTTCTGTTGCCGCCTCTTTCTTATCATCCTACCTGCATGGTAATGTTCTGTCCAGGACTCCTGACTGTTGGAACTGCTGCTGCCCATCTGCAGAACAAACAAAACTTGTAAAAGTGCATTTGACAACTTTTATGCCTCAGGACAAGACTTTCTACTTCAACAGGTGTTGTTATATTAATGATAACCTGAGTCATTTTGGTTTACTTTTATTTTTTCAGTTAGGCTTTGCTTTTTGGGAGTGATAATGGCAAAGGGAAGGACTTCATTTACCTATTTTCTTTGATCCCTAAATTCCCTTTTATCCTTTGTTTGGCAGAACATTATCAATTTTTCATGTTTGAAGCCCTTTTTGGCTCAGATCTTTTCAACCTTAGGTATTGGTGCTAATCTGAGAGTTGTATTTAACTCTGACTGTCCTAGTAGCATTGACTTTGCTTTTAATAGTTTTGAAACTAGTACAAGATAGGTTTTTTGGAGATAACACTCATTTCCAAGGTCAAAGTCAGCTTTCATGTCTTACATGAAGTTAAGTTCTTTGAACTTATTCTCTCATTACTGCATCCATCCTGTGCTCTAATTAGAACTCTTCTTATGAATGTGTGAGTAGGGGGGAAAACAACAGAAGGATATTGAGAAGACTGAGCACTGAATAGATTGTATTCAGGGGTAAGTCATGAACCAAGAATATGAAAAAAAGTCTCTTTTATTAAATGAACCATGTTAGAACTCAGAAGAAAAATACAGAAGTTTGTTGCACTCATGACATATTACAGGTGTTTAGTAAAAGGGATTTTTTAAGAAAAGACATAGGCAATGACGTTTGTGTTTTCAGAAGAGAAAGCTGCATTTATCTTTCAAAGTAATTCGGCTGATATTTTCAGGGAATTTTAATACCAAGTAGTAGAGAATAAAAATAAATGAATGTATGTTTGATAAAGATAAATCCAAATAGTACCCCGGGTCCATGAACAAGCTACAAACTCACTGACATTGGAAGAAATAAAGATTCTGGGGTTTTTGTTCAGTTTAGTGGTTTTGAGTTTGAGTTTTTTTGCATTGAATGTGTGTGATGCACAGTTTTTCTCACTTATTAAACTGTAAAATGACATAAAATGGCCCACTATTCCCAAGGAAAGTCTGATGGAAACATGTTAATTTTAATAATTTTTTATCTGGGAAATATGTTTGAGATGAATATGAAATACATGGACAAAACTCAGGAAAAGTAAAAAAAAAGCCATGATTAAATATTGTCTTGGCAGAAGGACATATTTGTGTAGTTATTTTTTTGTCAAGGATCCTAATGTAAAAATGTTTATTGATTTGATTTCTTTGTTGTTCATAAATAAAATTAAAAGATTTGAGTTTTATTCTAATATGGAAGAGATAGCTTTCTGAACAGAGCACCAATTAAAATCTTAGATTTTGATGACTCATAAAATCATTAAGGTTGGAAAAGACCTTCAAGATCATTGATTCCAATCTTTGATTGAATACCACCACATCCACTAAATCATGGAACTAAGTGTGACTCCTACTTGTTTTTTGAACACTTCGAAGTATAATGACTTCGCCACCTCCCTAAGGAGCCTGTTCACTGCTCTTTCAGTGAAGAAATTTTTCCTAATATCTAACCTGAACTTCCCTTGGCACAGCTTGAGACTGTTTCCCATGTAGTTATCACTGGTTGACTGGGAGGAGAGACTGACTCCCAACTCACCGCAACCTCTTTTCTGATAGTTGTAGAGATCAATAAGGTCTCCTCTGAGCCGCCTTCTCTTTCTTTGCTAAAACCCTCCAACTCTCTCAGATGCTTGTCATAGCACTTATGTTCCAGATCCTTCACTAGATTCACTGCCCTTCTCTGGACACCCTCCAGTACCTCAATGTCTTTCTTATACTGACAAGATCAAAACTGAAAGTACAGCCTCTCCAGGGCTGAATACAGGGGATTATTCCTTCACTGGTCCTGCTGGTCACACTGTTTATCATACAAGCCAGGATACAACTGGCCATCTGGAAACACTGCTGGCTCACACTCAGCCAGCTGTTGACCAGCAACACCAGGTCCTTTTCCATTCGGCAGCTTTCCAGCAACGTTTCCACAAGCTTGCAGTGCTGGATGGGGTTGTTCTGGCTGAAGTACAGGACCCCACATTGTTGAAACTTATGCAGTTGACCTTGACCTACAAATTCAGCCTCCCCAGAACCCTCTGAAGACCCTATACTCCAGCAGATCAACATTCTTCCCCGACTTGGTGTCATCTGTGAACCTACTGAGGGTGCACTTCATTTCCTCACCCAAACCATCAATAAAGGTATTAAACAGGATTGGCTCCAACACTGAGCCCCAGGGAACACCAGTTTGACCAGCCACCAAATTGGATGTAACTCCACAACTTTCTGGGCCCAGTCATCCAGCCAGATTTTTCCCAGTGAAAAATGCACCCATCTAAGCCATGGCTTGCCAGCTTTTCCAAAAGAATGCTGTGGAAAGTTGTGTCAAAAGCTTTACTAAAGCCCAGGTAAACAATATCCACAGCCTCTTCCTCATCCACTAGGCAGGCATACATCATAAAAGGAGATCAGGTTGGTCAGGCAGGACCTGCCTTTCTTACACCCATACTGGTTGGGCCTGACCACTTGGTTGCCCCATGCTGCGTGATGGCACCAAAGATGACCCGTTCCATAACCTTTCCTGGCTCTGAGGTCCGAATGACCCACTAGTAGTTCCCCACATTCTCTTTCTGGTTCTTCTTTAAGTGTGTCTAGACTTCCAGGACTCCTTTGCCCTTCAGGACTGCCTTTCAAGAGACTTTCTCCACCAGTCCCCTAAACAAGTCAAAGTCTTCCTTCTGGAAGTCCAAAGTGGCAGTTCTGCTGATCCCATCGTTACTTTTCCAGGACTGAAAACTGTCATTTCATGACTCCTGTGCCAAAGACAGCTTCTGACCACTACATCACCCACTAGTGCTTCTCTGTTTGCAAACAACAGGTCCAATGGGGCACTTTCTCTGGCTCTCTCACCAGACGGGGACATAGCTGTTAGCAAAATAAACTTATCTTGGGGAAAATTAACTAAAATTACTGCCAATTAAAATAAATAAGTAGTTACTAATTTGCCTGGTGGGAAACAGAGAGAAAAAACTTAAAACAACCCCTTTCCCTCCCCCTTTTCTCAAGCTGATCATTAATCCTTCACTCCAAAACACCATTGTCCTCACTAAGTGGTCCACAGGGATATAGCAGGTAGGATTTAAAGTCAGTACACTGTAGTTCCCCTCTGCCTCTCCTTTCTCCTTACACTTCCTCTGCTCCAGTGTGGCCCCTCTATATTCTGCAGTTCCCTCAGAAATACCCAGCTGCATCTTGGGCACAGAGACTACAAGTCTTCCACCGGTTGTAATGTGGAGACCTCCTCCAGCACAGTGTTCTTCCCCTTCCTGCTTTGACTTTGGTGTTCCCTCTAGTCTCCCTCACTCTTTTTGTTCTTTTTATGTCCATCAGTTTTTAACCTTTTTTATACGTTTCTGTAAGGGCATGACATGTAACTGATAGTCTCTGCTGTGTCCTTGGTGGATTTACTGGAGCCAGCTGGAACATGCTGTGGCTTGAATGAGACAGATCATGGTGTCTTTGCAGAGTCCTCCCTGCAGCACCCACACGGAGAGCATCTTGCCCATATGCTGCCAAGAAAAGAAAAATTATCTTGTCTTTTAGAGAGAAAATGACCGTAAAGCTGTTTCTTTCTCATGATGAAGTAGGTTATCTAAGAATTGTAAGCTGCTCTTGAACTTGCAGTAATGTGATCAATATGTATTACCAGTACTTCACAGTGTTAAAAATGATAAAATAAAACTCTTTGACAGTGATTACATTTGGGGTCTCCCCTGAACTGGTCTGTTTTTAGAAGGAGGTTGGACTGAGGCACTGTTCAGGTACTTTTCCACTCTCCATTTATGGTCAGAACCAGGAGTTTTACTGTCTTATGGGTTATTCATAATCAGTTGGCTTGTATATTGACCTCAAAGAAACTTGTCAAATTTAGTCACAACCATGGGACATGATTTCAGTAATGCGGAATGTGCACATACAGACAAATACACAAATGCCTATGTTCATATTTAGTAGTATCATTACGCATTTAGGATTTTACTGTGTTATGTGCACCTAACATTTTACCATTGTGAACGTGGCTTTCATGTAATGACTAATACCTTCTAGGCAAACTGAGTTCTGAGCATCTGCTGGGAGTATAGGCATAAGCAATTGTGTGAGTTACTTTAGTAAGTAATTCAAATTATGTAATTGTGGAAGAACTCTGAGATCAGTGATTTTTTCATCCCACATAATGTGCTGAAAGAAAGATTTTCTTGCATTTCAAGGCTGCTGGAATGTCAAAGCATCATGATCCCAGAGATGGTGTGGTGCTCCTCTCTTCCTCTTCCAAAAGTTAAAAAGATGAGTAAGTTAATGTCCTTGGGAAATAATGTCTTCCATTTTTTTTTTTAATTAGGTTTATTTTAGTTTCCCAAGCTGGTACAAAGGTGACTTATACAGTACTTCTTAATATTTGCATGGTCTACTGATGATGTACATATAATAAATAACATTAAGAGAGGGTGAAGCAGTTCAATGCACTTATAATGTCACTTTTCCACAGAAGCAGTTGATGTCGCAAAAATGTTATGTGATCATAACAACAGACAATAAGAGAAGGATGAAAGTTCATTTTGATAACATATTAGCTACAGGAAAATATTGAAATATTATGACTGAGTATTGAAATGTTGATTCAGACTTTGTTCACAAGTCAGCTTTACTTGGCTGTTGATTCTATAGAGTTTGAAATGCATATGCAACGCTAGTACACATTTCATCAGATAGACGAATTCAAGAAAATTGTGGTTTATTTAAATGTGTGTAAATATAATTTGTTTCATCTCAACTGTTCTGAGACTTGTGTGATCCTTTGAGTTGTGAGCAGATGACGTCTGCCACAAGATATTTTTACTTTTCATATTTGGTGAGTGAAATACTTATGTTAAAATATTCTGTTACATGTAAGTATCTGTTTTCCCAACATCAATTCTCGTAAGCCTGTGACATACTGTTCAAGCAGGGTTGGTGACTTTTCCTAGAAAGAGAGTAAGATGAGAAAACAGTCACTGAAAATAGTGTGGCACAGCTGCTTTTATAGAAAATAGCACCTGCAATAACAGTGATGGCTGAGAGAGGAACTTTAGCATACAAAAGCCAGAAAAACTAATGTGGATTTGGAGAACACACAGTAATTGATTACAGTGAATAACGAGGCATTATACTTATAATGGTTTCTTGAGGTGAAAAGATCAAGAGCAATTTTAAATACTGGTATATAAAAAATGTAATTAATTCTTTTATGGTGAAAAAATATTTTTGTTTTCCCCACAACACTTGTATCAATTTTACTGTAGTTTCATCATGTAACATTATATGCAGTAAGTAGAGTAAAAGAGTTGCAAAGAGCAGTTTTAAATTAAGTTCACAGATAATTTAGAAGGAACATTATATTCTCTTCCTGTCCTTAATGGCAGGCTCAACTGCACTGATGAAACACAGTCATTGACGGTAAAGCAAAGTCATTAGGAAGCAAATCCCTGACTGAGAATTTTAACTCCATAAATGAGCTGCATAGGTACTCAACCTGGGAATTCCCAAGGTATTTTAAAGCATATTTCCAATTAAATCTGTCTTGAGGAACAGTAAGTAGAATGGTACTACATTTTCTTTAGAGATAATGGGATTATTATTTTTCCTTTGACCTGCATATGTACTCCTGATCTACTACGAAGATATTATTGGTAGATGTTTAGAATGTGGGCTGGAGTTTCTATAAGTGCAACCTTACAGTTGTTACACACTTTTGAGAAGGGCCACCTGGTCTACCCGATGTGGCTTTGTGTGAGAAGATTGGACCAGATAATCCCTAGACGTTCTTTCAACCTCAGCTATTCTACGGTTATATAGAATAGAATAGAATAGAATAGAATAGAATAGCATAGAATAGAATAGAATAGAATAGAATAGAATAGATCTTAAGCATTGTGATAGCACTTTGATTTCCTCACTTGTTAAGGTAAGCATTATAATTAATGGCAAAGCTATATAGAGATCATACTGGAGTAATACTGTCCCTGCCTGGCTCCATGAATGCACAGGCAGGTTCAGTATTATAATCAGCAGCAAAGAGACCAGGAAGGGAATTTGCTTTTCCTTCATTCCGAGAAGTGAGTTTATTACATCCCCACCCTCAAAGGGCAGGCAAGCAAATCCAAGGACAATGGGTTACTCAGGTTTTTTCCCGGGGCCGAGGGGAAAGGAGGGATCAGGGAGCAGGGACCAATGGGAGAGCCCCAGGGGAGTGGCGAGGGGCCAAGGCCAGTAGCCAACCGGGAGAGCAAAACCGGAACACACCAACCCAACAGAACCACGCACCCAGGAGAAGCCCTTTGATCATTTTAACCTCAGCTACCACATTGGACGTTCTATGTTTGACTTGAAAACTCCATAAACACATTGACATTTACATTTACTCCATAAATTATATACATATAAAAGTCAAATCTACAAGTGGTTCAGTGTTACACATTCGCGGTGGCGAAAAGTAAAACATAGAGAAAAATTAATTCTGTGGTATTTTTAGCAGAGAGTTTTATATATAAATATTACCATACCTTGACTTAGATTGCTTTTCTTATTCTAAAGAATGTAATCTCCTTCCAGTAACATACCCAGTTGGTGTTCAGCTCATGATTGTTCAGAATGTGTAATTCCTTTTTAAAAATTTTCTTCCTGTTGAGCTAAATTAGGATCAAACACCTGTTATGATCTATGTTTTTCTTCATATGACAACCGTGTTTTTCGATATGCATGTTTTTTATTTGTCAAAAACTACAGAGGCCCAGATTAGTTCAACTATTTTAGAATACCATCATATTTTATGCATTCTTTTCAATGATAAACTAGATTATACTCAATTTGAACACATTTTTAACGTAATTGTATTTTTAAATATCTTAATAACTACTTTCTTTTAGAGTTATTCCCTATTATTCTAGAAGACACTGATTTTTGAAAATATTATTTCCTCACCTCCCTGATATATACCTGACCAAATATAAAATTGTAACTGCCATGTGATGACCTCAAAAAACGAAAACAACATCCTAAAAAAACTTTTACAGGTCAGAAACTCTTCTGTCAGAGTATGCCAAAGGATGAAAATAAAATATGCAATTTCTGTTTATTTTTTAGTTGGAAATTCACAAGAGATTTAATAACAGGTATTTTTTAATGTAATACTACTCTGTCTTATTCTATTTTGGCATTTTAAGGATATTTCAAATTATTTTTTTTAGTTGTGAAAAACCAAACAAATGCATTTCTAATATTTGAATTTCCTGAAATTCATATTCAACTGTGACCAACTGTATAAATAATATGCCACCTATTAAAATTTAGTTCAGTATGAAGTATGTTAGGTCTTTACCTTCTATAGACCAAATGGGCTGAAGAAGCTGTGATATGATTACATTACTGTTTAGAAGTGTGCCAAAACAACTCTGCACATTTCAGGCTATTAATTAAAAAACAGCTAACACATTACTATGAAGAAAGAGTAAAGAGGGTGGCTGCCAGACACTGTAATTGGCTTCCTCAAGAGAATGATGTATTTCAAAATACACCAAAATTAAAGTCTGCAATAGACATGTTTTGTTCCCTAAGACAGTCACTTGAGCTTTAATTTTCTCTGCCTTATGGCAATGGCAGTTTAATGGCTCAAAACCCTGTCGACCTTTGGTGGATCCCATCTCCATGAAGTATGTCTTGAGGTACAGCAGTCCCAAATCTTAATGATGTCTCTTAATTTTTCTTTCCTTTCAAATAATGGAATGACTGGGACAGCATTTTTGATTAATAATTATAGAAATTAAACTATTTTGGTCTGTCTTAAGATAATCATATGGATACTTATTTCAACTTTACCTAAATGTGTCTCTTATTGTCTCTTTTAAAAATATTTTGCAGAAGTTTCAGGTGACAGTTGTTTTCCACCCATCATTAAAATTTCATTCTCCTGTTTACTTTTTTAGTACCTACTACTCCTCTTTTTACCAAGGATGGCAAAAAACTGCATATGTTAAAAAAAAAGGTAACATTAAGATTTCCTTTCATTATTGGCAAGGTTTAGGCCACACACTTCAAATTTCAGGAATGAACTCACACAAATATATTTATACAGACCCTTTTGCTTCCATAGGTGAGTATCAAGTCAATAACATATTTTAAAAATACCTATTTGGTAGTTGCCAGAGATTGCATTGTTTGTTTATTTAAATTCCATAGACTTTTTATATATACTGCAGAATTTTAAAAATAACGAGAGGAAAAAAAATTAGTCCCGTAATCTAATGTTGAACTTCTATGAGATTTAATGATGCAAAAATTCAATATATCCTTAGATGTACAGAATTTTGGGTCCCTAATAAGAAAAATAAACTCCTTGAACATTTCTGAACTTATATTTATAAACTCAGAGGTAATGAAGATATGTGTACGCTGCTCTTTTTATTTATCTAGTTAGCCCCCCCTGCTTATATAGTATTTCAACTCTTATAATTGTTATAAAAAATATATAGTTCTTATAAAGTTGCAATCTTTTTACAGGCATCCACTTCATGTACAGATGTATTCATATGATCACAGAAATATTTCTTAAAATTTAGTGGACATTTAACACTGTGTAATACAGTGTTGTGATGAGTTTACAATGTGACTTGCTGTATTTTAGGATAATCTCTATATTACCCCATAGAACAAATACTAGATACTTTAAAATTAATGAATATTACTTTGTGCTTCAATGCTAATAAATAATGTATCTTTCAGAGTTTTGTATAAAAGGTATAATCTATAAAAGTTCAGTATTTAAGAGACTATAACATGGTTTTGATATTCAACTATAATTAATTAAGGTATCTTGACTTGATCTGAATAATTATTATTATTTCCTATCATGAGTTTTCAAATTAAATGAAGAAAGATACTAAGGCAACTAAAAGGAACCATTGTTTTCCTTCAATAGTTAGTGTATTTTTAACTTAACATAAAGTAATATATGCAATTGAATTCTGACACTTCTGTTTCTTTGAGCTGCAAGCAAGGCATCCTCATCAGTAAAACATAAAAATTTAAGAAAGACTGATGATTTCATTTGATCCTGTGTTCTGTGTATTTTTAAGCATTGTAATAAGGCTTTATTTTGAAGAAATCTTTCAGTCTACTTACATTTATGGCGTAAGAGGTGGAGTTTTCCATAAGGTGCCTAAAACTTTTATAAATTCTAAATTCGAAATGGTTAGGCAAAAATATTCTTCTGTCCAAATAGTACATACTGCATTCATTAAACTGTTTTTTTGTTAAGGTATTTAACAAAATTATGCAAACCTAAATCCTTGAAAATGGTCTTTCCAACATGCAATTTATAATTAAAATTAAATTGTAATGATATCTTTTTCTGACTGCATTTTTACTTTGACAGATTCAAAATAAAAGATGCAAATATTATTCCTAGTAAATTTTATTTACCAGAAAAGTATAATTTCTTCAGTTAATATATGTAGTAACAGAGTCATAGAAGAATGAAGTTAGTAATGAACACTCATTAATTATTTGTATTATATTAGAAACTTATTAGAAACTTAGTTATGGTAATGTTAGTAAGAGACAGCTTCTGTTTAGGATGTGCAAATAGAGAGGCATAAGAAGCATAAAGAGACAATAAGACCTGTTACAGAACATTAAGTATCTTTATACAGGCACTTGTGTAGAGTTACTTAAGTATTTAAGTACTTAAGTCCCTCTAGTGCAAATTTGAAGCTCTGTTGTAGGTATTTTTCTTGTTTCAGGGTATTTTAAAACTGAAACCTTTACTATGTTTAAGTAAAGTCTGTAATTCCATTGTCTCCTGTCCTGAAATGAAAATGCCTCCTGAACCCAGTATTTTCATGTAAGCCATCAGTTGCCTGAATTTAATGATTGCAAGGTGCTGTTACTGTATACAGCTGAAGTCATATTATTCCTTCTATGAGACCAGAGAATACTTTTATGAATATATTTTGCTGTCATGAATTTTTGGGAAAGAAAGTATGATCAGTTTTGCCCAGCTTCATGCAGAAGTGACACAGCAAATCTCTCACCCACACAGGCTGGGAATGAGAAAATTACAACATTCCTATTTTGATTGATGTTGCCATTTAAAGTAATTTTCAGCAAACTGTTTATAGATACACCTGACCCTTATTCTTTCTTCTTTTCTTAAGCATTTTTTATTGAGATAAAGCTATACCACAGCTTTGAAAAAAACATATATTCAAAAGCAAAGCATGTCAATTACAAGATAGAGTATTATCAGCTCAAATGGCACATAAACTCATAGGTCTGCAAGTAGACTGTAAAGTAAAGTATAGCAGATGGAATAGTATTCTAATCTGCCTCATTCAATTCCTAAATCAGACATAAGAAGGTCTATTATATGCTGTGCCTTAAAGACTTCAAAATGAATACACCTTAGCTTTCTGAAACTGCTGCAGTTATACGGCCAGAAGTGATACCATTTTAGGGTTTCATCCTGCAATCATGTACATAAATACTCTTTTTGCAATGGAGCTTACTGAGAGCAGGATTCAGCACAGATTTGAGCACCATCTCCTTGCAATTTCATGTGCTTTTAATAATAAACACTGAATGTTTTCCACAGTTATATTCATAGTGTTGATAACAGGTAAAGACAGAAGTACAAAAAAAATTGTGAATAGCACATCATTGTGACTCTGAATGTTGATTTGAATGAATCAAATTATATTCTGATCTGATATTTTTCCATCAGAGCTCCCACACATTCCTGTGGTGGAAATTACGTGATGGAAGTAGAAAATGATAAAAAGGTATCTCCATAGCCATACTTGAAGCTTTAGAGCCCTGGGTTATTTGTTTTGTTTTGTTTGGTTTTTTTGTCTTTTATTTTTTTCCCTGGGGAAGAGGTATAAAAAGAAAGTGATTCCTGGATAGATACAAAAGAAAAAAATTCTCCTTCAAATTACTAAGGAGCTGGTGCTGTTTATGCTTGTCTTCTCAGAGACTTTTCAGTCAGCACTTCATGAATAACCCCCACATGTTCTTTTGATATTGTTCTCTGTTCCAACATAGGGAACTAAAGGATGGAGCCTAACTTAATTTTTTTGTTCTTGTTTGGTTCAAGGCAAAGATTTAAAAACTGTTTTGAATTATATTGTCCTCAGAGCTCTTGCTCCCAGAGACATTGCTGTCAGGTCTGTCAAAAAAGTATTCATAATTATCAGTGTCTATTGATATCTGGATTCCAGACTAAGAATGTCAGGGAATTAGTAAGAGTAATAACCTCTCTTGAATCTTTGGTGATAACTAGTTTGATCAGGCTCTGTATATGACGTTAGTATATGACAAATACTAGTGTAAAATGCCTGACCTGATGCAGTTTTAGTGAAATTTATTAGATAGTATTTGTTTGGGGTTATTTTGGGGGTTGGGTTTGGTTTGGTTTGGTTTGGTTTGTGGGGGTTTTTTGTTTGTTTTTGCTTTTACTTTTGCTTTTGTTTTTGTTTTAAGTAGGTACAATTTTTTAAAATTTATTTTATTTTTGTACAGAGTGCACTCATTCTCTGGATCCAAACATTCTCTTAAAAAATGGATATTAACAGTGTCTCCACTGGCCTGAAGGACACCAGGGAAATAGTTCAGATTTTATAAATATCAGCCTCCAAGTATAGGTTGTCTAGTTTACAGATTTATGTCCCAGCAAGACGGACATGGTGTAATGGGCAACACAAATGGTGATACCATTACATGATAACATACCTGATGATACCATACACATCTGTCAGAGATATTTTTACCTGCTGGCTTCAGCAGGTAGCAATATCTCTTGCCCACCTTGAATTTTGCCATATTTCAGAGAAAACAAAATTTAATGAGTGTGGTAATTATTTTCTGACTTTTAAGAAGACAATTTACCCTGTACTCCTATTTATTAAATAGGATCAGAGGAGTTAATCATTGTTTTTCAGTACTTCTCAGCAGCATAGACAATTTTGTTTTAATTTAATTTTAAAGGATTATATTTTCATTTTAATATTCAGCAATCAAATTTCCTTCAATAAAATAATAAAAGAAATTTCTAGAAGCATCCCCTGGTGTGATGAGAATTGAGGAGGTGAATTGGTCCAATTTATGTATGCTTTAAAGTGTTCTTTCAGAAATACCTTAGTAAGAAAGAAATATATTATCACTAGAATTTCTTCTGCTTTTACTTTTAGAAAAATTATAGCAGGGATTTTCTGAATGCTTTATTACTTTATTTATTGTCAACTCTTTCTACTGATTATTTTCTGAGAAACAGGATCGTTAGAGAAATGCATCTAAAGTAGAAAGTCACACAGGATAAAAAACCCATGCATCTTTAAAGACTACAAATAAGAAGATCACATGATATATGCTATAAATTAGTTTTAAGAAAAAAATTTCACCAGAAGGTGCACATTACAGGCTCTTTTTTTTTCTGGAAATAGTTACAATGATTCTTATGACTGACCACACTGAAGATTTTCTTATTTCCTAAATTTTGCTTTTAACCTTGAAGAAATTACGGACATGAAAATTCATATTCCCTTATTGGAGCAGCATTATTGTTTGGGATGATGAAGAGATACATAGAATAAGTATTAAGCATTCAGAGTAACTAGATCAGACCAGAGTGATGTACAAAACTACTTGTAAACTTGGTTTTAGCTTTATATACATAGCGCAGAGAGCAGGGTTTGTGAAACAACATGTATGGTACTTTGGGAAGAGCAGAAGGAAGAAGAGAAACATAAAGGGGTACTGGCTATTGGCACAAAAGAAAACGATGAGGAATGTAAGAGTGGTGTGAGGAGCAGGATGTGACTGTGTGTGCTGGCTCAATATCTAAGAATCACTGAGGTAGAAGAGGGTCTTCTGAGGCTTTAGAGCCATTGACTCACATGGGAGTCGTAGGACAACATGAACGGTCTTGGCAATGCTCTTTCAAGCTGTATCTCAAGTGAAAGAGATTGTTCAGAGTAAGGAAAAAGAGCAGCAGCTGGGCAGTTGAGGAACAGATCCTTGAGCTATAAAAGCTACGGACAGTTCAAACCAGCTTGTGTTTTGCAATGTCTTTTATTTTTTTAAGGCCATGTGTATTTCTTAACATTTACTAATTTAAATAATAGGTACAATGTAGGTTTAGAGAAGAACAGACTAAATAATTTTTTCAAAAGAGAAGCTATATGAACAAGAACATCCAAAAAAGATCTTCTCCAAAACATATAAAAGTGGTAGCAGTTTCCCAATAAAAGGAGATCAAAGAGTCAGGATCTTAAATTAAGGTGGTAACAGAGAGTTTCCAGTCTTAAATATATAGATTAAGACTGAGGACTGAGGTGTAAAGACTGTGTGACCGTGACTTGTGTGTTGACTGTGAACTCACCTTAAGAGTTATGTATATGGGGCACTTGGGATGTAGGAGAAAAGCTATTAGTCACAGTACATATGGTACCAGTATAGGAGATATATTCTGGAGTTTCATGTCAGGATAAGAGAGACCTTCATAATCTGAAATACTATCAGAGGTGTAGGATGTATAGGGATCTGGAATCTTATGCATGGAAGAGATAATCATGCAAGGAGTAAGGATTCAAGCACGTCAGAAACTCTTGAACTCTGTTGAAAGATGATTTGATCTGAAAGGAAAGGTTACACCTTAATTCTAATGGAACCAGACATTATAAAACAAAATTAAAAAGGTCAGGGAAAAGTGCTGCTTGAGAAAAATTGTCAGGCACAGAAAAACATATAGTTTGAGTTGACAGGGCATCTATGACTGACGTTTAACGTGTTTCTGAAAATGCCAGGAAGGAAAAAACCCTACCCAAACCACAAACAAACCTATAAATAAAACAGACAAATAAGAGTCCTAAATGCCAGCTGACTGGGGCATGCAGTATTGAGTCAGTGGGCTAAAGTAACACTTACTAGTGCTAAACAACATGAATTCTAGCATCCTAAAAATAAAATGGGACACTACAGTGCTTGGCATCAATCACCCTGATAAAATAAGCATGTCAGAGACCTGAGTGAAGGACAGTAATTAGGAGAATATGGCTAGCACCTGTGTGGGAATTGTGACGTAGCACATACTGGGAGCAGCACTGCGTTTGAAGAATTTCATAAAACACTGTAGCATAAAAATGGTCTTGCAAAAGAGAAAACCCTACTGTAATATTAAAAATGTAATAGTAAGACTAACACAGGTCATTGCTCAAGACAGAAATCCAGAAACAATTGACCAGTTGAAAATTTGGGGAATTAATAGTGACAGACATTTGTCCACAAAAGGACAGGATCGATGACACATCAAGATGGGATAGAGAAATAAAATTTGGGATTTAATGACTGACTACTATCAAATACACCATCCTCATTTTTCTTTGGATTAAATGCATGGAGGCTAATTTGAGAAAAATATGAGAGCAAACTGCTTAATATACTATAATTTAATAATTAATAGTTTAATAATTTATAATTTAACATTATAGTGGAGACAGTAGGTCAAACAAAGCCAGCACACAGACATTCACTTTTAAGAAAGAGATCTACTTTTGAGTTACCCAAAACCAAGCAAAACAGACTATAAAAGCACCACCAAGAAGCACTGTAAAAGGTAGAGGCTATTACAAATAAATGATCTTTTAGAAGCCCAAATAAATTGAATGTAAATATTCAATGAGAAAATAAACAAACATAAAGATTTGGAGTTATAGAGAATCTACCAGGAGGATATTTTGGCCTTTGAAAAATAGATGGCATATTCTAATGAAAATTGGAAGTATAATAAATATAATGGATGAAACAGGAACTTAAATTAATTTTTTTTCTTTTTTCCTGTGCTGTATTTTCCACTAACTGCATTCTGGTCTTCACGTACTTCTTTACTTGCAGACTAAAATTAAATAAATTAGTTTCTTTATAGTTATTCAATTGCATATCAAATTGTGCTCAACATTTAAAATCTATCTAAAGGACTTCATTGCAGAGTAAGCCTATAGCATAGTGGTGACTACCCTTGCCTTTTAGGGTTTGATATCCTAATGGATATCAATGGGGAGGCATACTTACTGATCACTTCTTGACACTTCCATCACTGAATCGACTTATGGATGTGAAACAGGGAGTTTGAATTGATGTGATATTATTGTTGGTGCATTGTCATGGTATTAAATGGCAGCTCCTGTTCTTTAACATGCAGCAATTACCCCCACCCTAAGACAGGTGCTCTGACAGACCAGGACACCTATACAGCTGTTTAATCTTCTCTGTTCTCATGGCAGCTATACCTGAAGCTCACCAATATCCGCTCACCAATACCCTTTCATTCTCGAAAACTTTTAAAGTGATTTGGTGAAGATATCTGTGCTCATTTGCTGGACAGTTTGTTTAGATGACCTTTAAAAGCCCCTTTCAATCCATGATTCTATGACTGCAGCTACCAATTGAATTGTGCAGTGATTTAGTAAAAATCATGACTCACTTAGATTGACTCCATGATAAGAAAAGGTTGTCTGGATCATTTTCCAAGCAGGCATCTGAATTTCCTGTCTTTTCCAAATAACATGATCAATTTAAAAGAAAAAGAGCAAATGTTAAAGTAGAGCCTCTCCTGATAGCTCTGAAATTTTACTCACTCCTTTTAAGTAAACTGAATAAAAGCAGTTGAAGCGGGCTGAGTGTTATTTTCTTCCTTTCTTTTATGAACCCATGCATTTTCAAGGTATGTGCTTGTTGATCACTTTGTGAATAGCTTCAGATAAACGGTATTATTTTTAATAACCTAGGAAGTGTAATCAGAAATTTGCACTGAATTTTGACTGAACAACTCTATCTCTTTCTTTTCAGAGTACATTTTATTTTTCAAAGTCACAGTTAAAAGTTAAAATACTAACTTAGAATATACTTCATGATATCACTTCATCATTGCCTTTTAAAACAAATCATATAATAACTTTCTCACCATAAAATAAAAGAAACTAGCCACATTTTTTGCCTTGTTTTACATAAAGATAAACAGAACTTTACATAGGAAAGAAATGCAGAGAATATGTTTTCTTCAGGCCAAAATTTAGTGATTCATAATTTTCCTAATAAAGCAGTAAAAAACAGTTGAAAACAACCAGTGTGATATGCACACCATCAGCAAGCTCTCTGATGCAGTTGACATGCTGGAGAAAAATGATGCCTTCCCAAGGGACCTTAATAGTCTTGAGAGGTGGTGCCATGCAAATCTCATGAAGTTTAACAAGGCCAAGTGCAAGGTCACCTGGGTCAGGGCAACCTCAAGCCCAAATATAGGCTGGGTGGAGAATGGATTGAGAGCAGCCCTGGGAAGAAGGTCTTTGTGTTGGCACATCAAAAGTTCAACATAACTTGGCAATGTGTCCTTGCAGCCCAGAAATCCAACTACATCTTGAGCTGCATTTAAAAACAGCATTTCCAGTTGATTGAGGGGAGTAATTCTCTTTCTCTCTACTTTGCTCTGGTGAGACCCTACCTGGAAAACTGCATCCAGCTCTGGTGCCACCAACATAAGAATAACATGGACTTCCTGAAGTGAGTCCAAAGGAGGGCCATGAAGATGATCAGAGGGCTGGAGCCCCTCTGCTATGAAGACAGGCTGAGAGAGTTGGTGATGTTCATCCTGAAGGAGAGAAGGCTTTCAGGAGAGGTTACAGGAGCCTTCCAGTACCATGTAGGGTTCTACAAGAGAGATGTTGTGCCGGTTTGGCCAAAATTTAGCAATATATCCTCTGAGAGAAAACCAGGTTACAACCACCCTTCCTCTCACGGGGTTCGGGAAAAAAAGAATATTTTCCTCGAAGGAAAGTGAATGAGATAAGAACTATTTATTTAACAAGCACACAGGAAAAAGATAATAATGCTAAATAATGAAATGAAATCTCTTACTATAGAGAGAGAAACCTGGGAAGATTTCAGAGTCCTTCTGTAGGTGTGGTCTCTCTCCTCCTCGGAGCTGGGCTGGCGAGGGGCCCACCCCCG
>RAHM01000539.1:205820-231708 GCA_003713295.1 Parotia lawesii | reverse complement strand
TGAAGTGCAGGAGAGCCTCATTTGTCTGCCCTTTGAGGTGGCTGCTCACGGCAGCCTTTTCAATCTGGAAGCTCAGTCTGGAGAGCGAGTTCCCCCACGTGCTTCGTCCCGGAGGCCAGGGCCTGTCATCTGCAGTCCCAGGTGGCATTGAGGGCTGCCCGGTGCCTCAGGCTGCTGTGACCCTACTGCAGACAACAGGAGACAGCGGCAGGTGGTTGTTTCCAAAGTCACGTCCCTCAGGGGCGGTGTGCCGTGCGCGTCCTTTGGCCAGCCCAGCCCCAGACTTCRRGATCAGATGCAGGCACTGCTGCTGCTGCCACTGAAGTCAGCGAGGATTTGGTGGTTGCCTTCCAWCSCAGCAGAAGTGGTCACTTACGAAGCCGGGTGCTGACGGTGCCCTGCAGACCTCTGGGCTGCATGGGCACGAGGGAGCTGCCCCTTGCTGTTATCTTCCATCAGGGAAAGCTGTGCCGGCCAGGTGTGTGTCATCCCAGCAAACAGGGAGTGCGCGAGTCTCTTCCATCTGTGTCTGCTGAGARTTTTGACCTTTGAGATTAAGTGGCACAAAGCCAATTGCTTTTGGTCCCTCTCTGTGTATCTCCATGTTAGGTAATGCTGCTAAATCGGCCTGTAGCACAGCAGCAGGGGAAAAAGCCTCTCAGCTCTGCAGGTGCAATAAGCTGCCATTGATCCTGAGCAGTATCTTTTTACAAAGGAGGCAAAAACTGGTTAAAAAGTGAGATAACAGGGAATAATGGTTCCAGACATTGTAACAGTTGTGTCTCTATATTTTCCTAAGCCTACCTTCCCGTAGCCTGTCCACCTTGTGTCTCCCTCATAGCTGCCATTTTTGATGGGGCTTGCCTGTTTTGCATGAATGGTTTCCCCCCACCACCATCTACTAAGTTCTAAGTTCCACATTCTGTTTAAATTGTTTTTTCTTGCTTTCTTTACATCCATTACGGCCAGTTCCCTACAGCTCACAGATGTGTCCAGGGAAGAAATGTAGAAAATTATTATGTGTCACAATATTAAAGGAATATAAGAAGAATATTTACAAGGAGACTTAATTGTCCTTCAGGTAAATTTACATTGAGACTTAAGGACTTTAAATGCAGACAGTATTAAGAGCTGTTGAGTTGATGAATGACTCTCTGATGCTTTAATTATGTGACATAATGGTCCATGTAAAAATTTGCCACAAAAGGAAAGGTTCACATCAAGCAGCAGGCTAGTCAGTTGTGTCTGCTTGTTAGAAATGTATGAGAGTATGAGACAATAACCTCTTTGTACCTGTGAAAAATTCTGTAGCAAAAATGGAGCAGTCCCAGCAGACGTTTTTAGCCAGCTTTGCCTGGAAGTCTAGTAAACACCCTTGGAGGTACAGTCTTATTCATCTCACTGACTGGTAGGAATGTAGTTCAACTGCAAAATGCAACGCCCATGCTTCAAAAACCACTGGCAAAGTAGTCTCTTGTGAAAAATATAGTGGAATTAGTTTCTCTTTTTTTCTTTGTTTTTGGAGCTGTCCCTTGGTCCAGTGAATGTGTGCTCTTTGTAAACGTGAAAGAAGAGATCGGACCCTGGGTTCTAAGGCAGAGTTGGTTTATTTCAGTTTGAGCTGGGTGCCACCCGAGAGGGACCCTGACCAAAGAAATCCCTGGGCCTTTATACCCTTACAGTCTGTGCACCCGACCTTCACGCACTCATCAATGTGCCCTGCACGCGCCTCTTAGTCCTATGGTGATTTATGGCCTGGGGTCTTCTAACACCTCATTGGATTCTCCATGTTCATGTGCCATTAACTGCTCTTATCTTCCAGCTTGGGGCAGGCTTTGGGCCCTCCAGGGTCTCAGCCCTTATCTGAAGATAGTCAGTCTTTCTCTGTTTCCTCCCCTGCTTAGCCATTATGCTAACAGAGTTCATTTAAAGTTCACCTACGCTAAGTTTTGAGCAGGGCCCTCTCATACTAAGCTGAAAGCAAGTTACAATTAAACTTAAACCTACACAATTAATTTCTAGTATTCTATAAGTAAACTTATTTTAATCCCCAACAATAAACTCCTAGTTTACATCTAGCACCTGGTTTACAGTGCAAGTTCTGCCTATCTCAAGGCCACACAAGTCATCTCAGCACCCTTGTTTGTTGGCTTATTCCCTTTTAATAGAGTTCTTGGTGCTTCTATTTGAGTCAGTTTGGTGTATGTCATTAATGTTACTCTATACTCTGCTGTGATACCCCCACCTTGTAACCAATCACATACCCATCCACAAAGTAAGAATCAGAAGGGGAAATCTTGTACTCTTTCAAGAATCTTTCTCCAAGTCTTAGAGGATGACTTGATGCACTCAACTGGAAAGTCACTGTGGTCTGATGGACAGTTAAGAGCTGGTAAGTCAAGGGGAAGAGGGGGACGTGTGCAAAACATGACATTGGCTTATATGTGAAATTTGGATAGGGTAAATCCACCAAATCCCTCATACATGGCTTGACACCAGAAGTTCAAGCCAATCCTGCCTCTCTTTGTCCTACCTGAGGGCTAGGGACCTTTCTGGCAGGTCAAAATATCACTGTTTTGAAGCATTTGAGTACGATATTTTTAAGAGGCCATACCACACTACAGACTGAATGATAGGGTAAAATGAACAAAAGTGAGTAAGCCCTGCTTGCATATAATAGGTAGTAATTTATAATTATGCAGTGAAATTATTAAATGAAATACAAATTGAATAAGTCTCATGTATATCCAGACGAGTTGTAAAAATGTGGTTTACAATGCATAGTATGCTCCTCAACCCTACACTTCATGATAATTGCTGTATGGCTGCCTCTGATAGCATTAAACACTTCAAAATATATGTATATTTTGCATATGGGCAAAACCTGACAGTCACACTAGGCAATGAAAGAGCAATAGCATGCCTTATATCTTACAAGTGTCAACAAAACTTTTGACTAGATTATTTCTACTAGCTGACTTTTGCATTCAAATAGGAGTCTGTCTTAATTATCCTTGTTGAGCACACTGGATTACAACTTCTATTGTTGCACTGCAACTGCCCAGCATTTTTGTTTCAAACACAATGAAATTTATGTGGAATACTGCAAGTTACCACTTTGCTATGAGTAGCTCTTGGAAAATATAAAAAAAATCTAAGATGACAATACCTAATGCATTACAATATGTATGCAGACATTATATCTACATGACTAGGAAAAAAGAAAACCCTGCCTATGAAACAACAGATTTCATTACTTTAGTCTATACCTGCTTTGGACAGTATATACACTTCTACAGCCTGTGAAGGCAGAGGTTACTGTGTGATATACACACACATAACTGTGGTAAAACAGTATTGCTGTGTTATATATAGTTAGAACTAGACACAGTTCTAAACAGCACATCACGTTTTGGGCTCCAGCAGATTGAATTTTGGGTTTCTGTGATACATCGTTGACGAATGAAGATTTGTCCCATCTTAAGCAGCTTCTTCAGCGGAGCAATCAATGCCTGCATAAGTAAATTTCTCGTATAGGGTAGTATTCACATAGGTCTGGGAAGGAAATAAACAGAGAAGGTGTGATGCAAGATGCATTACCTCAAGAACCCTAAATAATATTGAAATTATTCATAGCCTAATTATTTATATCATTATAAGTGTATATATATATATATATATATATATATATATATAAAAATAGAATTTCATTCTTACCTTCCTGTCTTCTAACATCCTGTTCAGTGACACCAGTATCTGAGCAAATGATGGTCTTTCATATGGTTTCTCTTTCCAGCACTGTCTCATTAGGTCATACCTTTAAAAATCAAACAACAGCATTTGATAGTTTAGATACATAGGTTAAAGTTAAAAATTTATGATAATTTAAAGATTGTGCACATTCCACTTTTCAGAGGAAAATTGATTTATACATAGCTGAAATTACATTTTGTATAGTTTGTTGCTGCCTGAAAAGAACTTTTTTTTACTCTGGAATAATCAAAAATCTCTCTTTGAGCTAAAACCCTGGCATGTTGTGTAAAGAACAGGATAACCAGCTAGAACAAAGTATTCATGGCAAATTAACAGTGCATGCTGTGCACAAAACAACTTGTGCACTTTTAAATTTTTTTAATGCAGTTTTTATATTTTGTGCTCCTTTTGAATTTTTTAATGTAGTTTTTATATTTTAAAAAATTGTTTATTAGTTTCTTGTAGAAATCATGTATTTTCTATAGCTGATGTTGTGTTATTCTGTTTCTTTTTGGTTTTTTTCTGAGGCAATACTCACACTTCATCATCACAGTTGAGAGGCTTTTCCAGTCGGTAGCCTTGAGGGAGTTTTTCATATAGTTC
Organism: Parotia lawesii; assembly: GCA_003713295.1. Lineage (NCBI taxonomy): Eukaryota > Metazoa > Chordata > Aves > Passeriformes > Paradisaeidae > Parotia > Parotia lawesii. The sequence continues at coordinate 227,352 of RAHM01000539.1, read as the reverse complement.
TGCACATGTCATTCCACAATATGGTGTTCCACCTTAAGTTTAACCATTGCCATGAACAGAAGAGGGTTTTAATAAAATAAAGTTTAAATTCATAGTAAACATGGAAAGGTATGACTGATGTAGTAACAGCTAAATTAATCCAAAATTAGGGAATATTTTGCAGCTACATTTTTATTGTTAATGCTTCCTTACTGCTTGATGCACAATATTGAAGAGAAAAAATTTTTCATCTGTGGGGCTGCCCTAAATTTCTCTACAAGTCTGAGGGCCTGGATCTGATTGTATTTGAAGTGTTTTTTCAACAACGTTGATGTCTCTAGGCAAGTCATTCCTTCATTAGCATCATAATAATATCTAGTGTGGACTCATGGAGCTCTTTGTCAGCTGGTTTTGCCCCTTTCTGCAGATATTTGGTTGCTTAGAGTCTTGATTTTCCGCACTGCATCCATATCTAATGCAAACTCATTTAGTAAGGAAAGCCAGGAACAAATCAGAAATCCAGACCTCATGATCAGTCCCATTAGGCAATGTACACCTCAGTCAGTAACATCTTTTGGCTAGCATGGGTACATCTCCAGGGCAAATCACAAGGGAGATGTAACACAGTGATTTTGAGTGGTGAGAGGCTGTATCACAATCATGATGGATAGAGGTGTCTGCAGAAATTAACTCTAAATTTTATTTGAAGCTTAATGTTCAAAAATTTTCTTCATGAGTATTTGGAGTAGGAGGTAATTACTCCCCCACCCTGCAATATCACTAAAATATAAGTCTTGATTTAAAATGCAGGAAAGCTGAGGAAAAGCTGCCCACCAAAATAGAAACATGTTGTATTCAGGCTATATATCATATGATATCCTGGAATTTATATTTAGGTATGGCCTGGGTTTTATAGTGTAATGAAAACATGGTCATTACAGTTCTTTCTCATTTAAAATGGTACCTGAATTGAAAATTTGACAATTTTATTTCCAAGCATACTGAACCAAAATAAAATGTAGTAGAATAAAACAGAAAGAAAAAATTGAAAAAAAAAGAAAGAAAAGAAAGAAAATTGAAAAAATATTGMTATTTTGAAGCAATATATTTTAAAAGACTGAGTGAATGGAGCTGCCTTAGCTCAGATTGTTTATTTGTGCAGTACAAAATTCAGATACTTACCTAAACTAACAATTTCCCATAAGAGGACACCATATGACCATCTGCAACAGAGGGATATTATGAAGTACAACAAGAATGCAACAAGAATTAGTATTTTAAAACGGTAGATAGTTTTGCTAGTATTCAGGGAATACAGAGAAGTGTGATATGTTTTTCTTTATTTTTTTATAAAGTTTTGTATGATGCTGGGGTTTGTAGAATCAGAAAGGAGGAAAATTAGCAAAATTAATTCACTCTGAGTTAACCAAAGACCTTTATCAGATTGTGAGCTTTCAGCAAATACCATAGTTATAGAATTGCTTTTCCAAATATAATTTCTAGTTTCTTAAATAAGATACCAATTTCCTCTGGGTTTCCCAAAGAGTCATCAGGTCTCCCATTTTGAAAGAGAAATACAGCTAAAGTAGTGGGGCACATCCAAGTAGGTTGTGAACACAAAACTTGATCAGACCCTGATGAAGAAATAAAAGTAACTTTTTTGTTACGGGTTTTATTTTTTGCTTCCATTGCTCACTCATGCTGACATGACTACTGAGTATTTTGAGTTAAGAGTGGATGTCTCATGCTAGCTGCCAAACTTTCCTTGATATGGAAAAATATTTCTTTGTTTAAAAAATGCCACTTGAACACATACTTACACATCACTATTTGTGGTGTAAACACTGTAATTTAAAGATTCAATTGCCATCCATCGCACTGGAAGCCGTCCCTGGAAAATATTTAATGAAAGTTTATTTTTCAGTTCTTGGTATAGCACTATTTCAATTTCTATGCCAACAATCATTCTATGTTACCTTAATGAAAACTGACTTTATGCAAGTAAACTTTATCAAGTAAATAAACTTATTAAATTGTGCATTTTTACAGAAGAAATTCTTTACTGTGAGAGTGGTGAGACACTGGAACAGGTTGCCCTGAGAAGTTAGGGATGTGGGACTGTTCAAGGCCAAGCTGGATGGGGCTCTGAATAAACTGGTGTAGTGAAAGGTCTGGTTGGAACTAGATGGTCTTTGAGGTCCCTTTCAAAACAAGTCATTCCATGAGCCTATGATTATATGATTTGCTTCCCAAAGGAACAGTTCACCTGAAAGCTAATAAAAAAATTATCCAATCAGCATCAAGGTGACATGTAAATAATACTTAAGATGACACCTCTGACCGTCTTGTTGCCTTGATAACACAGTGCTATTTCTGGTCTATAGCTGCATGATGTTTGTTACATACCTTCCTCTGTCAGATCTTCCCAAGCATTAGCTCTGGACACATCCTGATGTACCTCTGGTTACCATCTTGCTAACTTTGGCCTTGTTCAATAGAATTAGACCAGCTTGACTCATCTATTTTACTGTCATCCATATTCATATAAATAATTTTAAATTACATTGTATATTATAAACATGGTATCGAATTTATTTACAAGTAGATGTATTTATGTGTATATTAATAAATACATGTGTATTTTACATGTTAATTATAGCATTTAAATAATCGGTTCTGTAATACCTGTAAGTTTGCATTTTTGTTCATATGAAAACACAGATTAAGAAATAAGAAAACAAAATTAAGAAAACAGACTGTATCAATTTGTTTTGATCCGTACCATGGTCTTCTTAACATAAACTTCTTGACCTCTTGACAAGCCAAAGTCAGCTATTTTTGCAACATAGTTTTCTCCAACCAAGATGTTTCTTGCTGCCAAATCTCGATGAATAAACTAAAATAATAATAATAATAATAATAATAATAATAATAATAGTAACCACAACAGTAATAATAATGTCATAAAATAAGAAAGTCAGTATAATTGAGTTTTACATGTATTACTTTACTGCTTTATTGAAAATTGCAAATATTTAGAGTAAGAACACAAAACAAAGAAAATGGCTTGGTATGTCACTACCAAGAACATTTTAAACTTTATCTGAAAATGAAAGCAGTTAACTACCACGTTGTTTTAAGTTTTAATGCCTCTTCCATGATTCCCCATGACATAGTATTTGATAGGTTTAAGTGGAGACAACCAAATAAATCTCATTCAGTGTGTGCTATAGAAGCTAAAATTAAAAATTAATTTAATTAAAGGGCATATTCCCTGGAAAATTATTTGCCATGCTTTCAGTGGATAGAGAGTTGAAGACTGACCTGTTTCTGGCTCAAGTAGTCCATCCCTCTGGCAACATCTGCTGCAAAATGCAGAAGTTGCTGCGAGGAAAGCGTAGATGCGGTACTGTTGGCAATAGCAAATGCTGGGTCTGTCTCTAGTACTCTGCTTTTCCGAAGGAAGTCCAGTAAATTTCCATGGGGGGCATATTCAATAGCAAGGTAAAGATATCCTAACGAAACATCAGATATTGAGCATATCACAAAGTAAGAGATGGTCAATAATAGTCTTGGAAATTTACACTGAAATTTACACTGACAGGTAATAAACATAAAACAGACTGGAGGGAAATGTCGAACAGGCTAATTTCTAGGAGTAGAGAACAATTTAGAGCTAGTATTGAACATCATTTCTGGAGCATCAATGTGGGCTTGTAGATCCAAACACAAGTTTATCTGACCTTTTAACAAATGTACACAGACCTGGTAGTGTTTCTCTGGACTGTATGGGCTATGTTGTGAGAGGGTTTTTTTTAAGTAATTTTTAAAGTACGTGTATTCAATAGTACCTTACCCCTATGTTCACATGCTCCCAAAAGATTTATGATGTTGGGATGATGACCAAGTTTACAAAGAACTTCAAGTTCTCCAGCAAAATCTCTGTGATCATCTTTTGAGGCATACTCTGAAAATCAAAACAGCACTCATTGATGTTTTCCTTTGAACTGAATTTATAACAGTATATTTTTTTTTAATTATGAGCACCCTGAGTTGCTTGGGCCAGTACCATTTCAACCCCAGTAAAAAGAGAAAAACTGTAAGATACATTAGTATTTACAGAAAAAGGTAGGATTTTTCAATAAGAGGGAAAAAAAAGTGAGAAACTAATGTCTGTAGAAGCTATCTTCAGAGAAAGGAAGCATCTTAACACATCCTGTCACTCTTCTTCTTACTTGAGAGTGTAAAATGTTGTAGCAGATCTTCTGAAAAGTAGCTGCTTAAAAATCCTTCCCTATGTTTGCTGTTGATTATTTCTGCCTGTATGCAGACCTTGGCTATTTTTAAATTAATCATCCCACTTAAAAGTGGTTTTCAATTTGCCTAAATAATGATCTAGTGAATTACAATAAAACATGTACATTCTTGCAGTACTGTACGTATTGTAGCTCTCTCTGGAAGATAGCTGTCATGCCCAATGAATAAAAAGAAAATTAATGATCCCCAAGGTATGTGTATATATAGATGCATGGATGCAGTTGTCTCTGAATGGCTGAAGTAAACAAGATGAACAAATGCTGTGCACCAAGACTAGTTCTCTGCTCCTCTTTATTCAGTGCATTTCGCCTTGCAGATGAACTCACATGAAGCTCATACTGATCTATGAATTGAAAAATACACGATAGTTAATGGTATCAGCCACTGAGGAGAAATAGAAACTAACTTTGCCCAGCAGAAATAAAGTCGTTGACAAATCTTGGCCTAGTGACATCTGATACAATTTAACTAGAAATTTTGAATATTTATTGTAGCTTTAGAAGAGGGCTACTAAGCATTTTGTACGACAGAGAAACGCTGGAATATATAATCAAGAAAATTCTTTAGTGACAGAATCCCTGGTCTTTACTACCTTTCATCCTTTTTATTGCAGCATCCATGCGTAAGCCATCTTTCTTAATTCGTGCTTTCAGGACTTGCCCAAAGTTACCTTCCCCAATCACATCTTGAAATTTTATGTCATTCCATTCAAGAACTGGATAAATAGTAGGATCTGGACTGTTTTTGGCTTTCCTGCTCAGAGTGAGAGTACCAGAGTTAAACTGCAGAGCTGGCTCTTCCCTCTGGAACAGAGTTAAGCAAATGACATTAACTGTGATTTCTACTTCACTGAGCAATGCTCTGATTACATTTCCCAAATACTTGTGCTCACTCATCTACACACACACACACAGAACCCAATCCATCTCTTACACACACAAGAGTGAGCACACTAGACAGTTACACTACTTCAGACACTAACTGCAACAAGCAGTTCTGCCCAGATCCACAAAATTAATCAGGCTTCTAATTTGTGTGTAAGTACCTTTTAGACCCGGGCCTCCTGAACAGTTTTATAATCCTTTTGAAGATGAAGGACATGGGCAAAAAATAATGTGATAAAACTGATCTCAAAACCAGTTTTAAGTCCCAGGTTTGAGATTTATCTCATATTAGGATTAATTAAATCTTGTGTTGGTCAGGCTCAATAGGAAAGGTGAGGCAAGAAGCAAGGAAATAAAAAGAGAAAGGAAATTATCTTCCTGCATACCTAAGGAGACATCTCCTCTTCAGTTACACATTCTCATGGAATACTGCTGTGGGAAAAGTTTTAGGACTAGGAGACGAAGCTATTCTGTGTACCCTGCAGACTGATCATATCATTGGGTGAGCCCCCTGCCCCTGTTTATGAAACGACCTATTCAGATACATATGAAGGAACTCTTTGGGCCATCTTCATTCTGCTCCACGGGTTCACCCCTGAAGGCAGAGAAAAGCACCAGAAAGCAGAGTGATTAAGAGACTACAGAAGGATACGAATATATACATGTGTATAGAGAGATACCTCCATGTGTGTTAAAACCTTCAGCAATTTCCTCACAGCCAAAACTATAATGTTGCCATTGATAGATCCCTGATGTGCTGTCCCCAGGTTGAAAATGGATGAGCATGTATTAGCAGTTGCTGATGCTCACAAGCAACATTAAATATTGGGTAGTTTTCCAAATCAGGCACGACTTCGTAGAGGCAGAACAGGCTTCTCTATTCTGTCTGGCTTGGTACTTGTCATACACAAGAGTGACAAGGCAGAAGAAGGAGCACAGCAAATGGTCTGCAACTTTTTTCAAGTCAAGTTTTCTACCTCCTAGCCTGTAACTGTGATTGCTTTAGCTTTGAGGTCACTAGTCGAGAAGCTTTACAACAGTGCTAATTGCACACAAAAAGAGAAGACAGTGCTTGGGAAAGCCAGAAAAAAGAAATTTGAAGAAAAACCAGGAAAAGATGAGCTAAAGTTAATAACCAAACTGACACAAGAAAGCTGGAAACCCACCACCACATTTTGGAAAGCCTGAGCCATTCGACGCTGGAAGTTGGCTCGCTTTAACTGCAGCATGATGAGAAAGGCTAGGAGAATTGTTACACAGGTCATCCCTGCAGAGCCAAGGATAGCAATAAGCAGCATTTTGCCTCCTTTTGATTCATATGGAGCTGTTGAGGAAGGACATAAGAATTCATCATTATTTTCAGCTTATTCTGAATTTAGCAATACATTAGCAATGTGTAACTGAATACTCCTGTCTTGTAAACTGTTTAAAGACATAAGGATATATCTGTTTGTTTTCCAAAAATGTCAGAGACATTGGATGCTCTGAATTTCAGATGTATGAGCACCTGCATATTCTGTTGAATTCAGTCAGAGCAGAGATGAGGTCACATTCTGTTAGTGATCTAATAGCCTTGCTATATGCAGCTCCTTTTTTTGAGTCTCTGGTCCCTGTCTAGTGGATATATACAAATGGTGCATATTGTCACTTCATCAATACCTTGCTATATGCAGCTCCTTTTTTTGAGTCTCTGGTCCCTGTCTAGTGGATATACACAAATGGTGCATGTTGTCACTTCATCAATACCATGCAGTGAACTAAGAATTAAATCTTGGTGCTGTGTTGTGTGTTAAAATTCAGTGCAAAAGAAAACTCAGATTGAAAAATTAGTATTTTGACTGTGTCTTAGCTAACTAGTTTATACAACCTGTCCTGGTTTGTGCAAATCTAGTATGGTGGATTAACTAACCTTTAGTTTCTGGAAGAGTCTTCAGTTCAAATGATGTGTTCGGGTTGCTCAAGCCAATGTTGTTCTGAGCATTAATCTGAACCTGGTACACAGTATCTGGCTCAAGGCCTTTGAGGTGATATTGAGTAATGCTGGTGTTCTTTATGATAATATCAATGTGGTTGTACTCAGCCTTGCCATAAATTTTGTAGCTGATGATGATGGAGGAGATGGAATGACCCTCAGCAGCTGTCCAAGAGATGACTGAGGATGTGTCTGTGGTATTAGAAAACCTGATGTTGTTTGGTGCAGGAGGGATTCCTGAGAACAAACACAAACACACAGGGCATTGGAGTGTACATCCACCTCTTTCTCCTTTCTACAGAGAACAAAATATTTTCCTCAGTGCTTTTGCTGTGCTAAACAGAATATGTTGATGAGCTACGGTTACTGAATGCAATAATTTTATGATCTTGATGTGCAGTATGATCCTTGTAGCAGTATTCCATACTTCCAGCAGAGGTTGGAGTGGCATTCAGTGTACTGTCTTTGGATGAACATACACATTCTCTGAGCTGTAGGCAAACACACCATATTTGCTTTCAGATTAATGCAGAAAGGATTAATTTCCTTCTATACTGAATCATCATTCCCTTTTAATTCCCATGTCCCATACTTTCACTGCTTCAGGGAGCAATTACCGGTCAGGCTGTTAGAAAGAAAGAAAATTGATACCAACATTTCCAAAAATCTAATCAGAAAACCACCAGCAGAGGTGAATGCTACACTTGTGGACACATCCATGAATACTAAGTACCTTCTCTTGGAAAAGAGGACCCTTATGTGTTTCTCAGTGCAGTTTCGTGTCAGAGCTCAGGAAAGTGGAGAGTCCCATGACAGGCCTTAATACTTCCACTAATACATGTAGGATTTCAGTGAGGGCCTCCTTACACGACCTATAAGGAGGAAGAAGCCCACCTTTCCAGAGTGTGGTAAGGGCGGTGTCGCCCATCAGCCATTCAGATGGACAGCTGTTCATATGGTACTTCATTCAGATAGGGCATTTGTTGTGATGTTATGAAAGCACACTGCTCACACTCAGAGAATTCAAGGGCGGTCTTCAGTGTAGCACACTTAACTACTCTTTGCTCACAGGGGTTTTACCTTGCATTGTATCTTCTCTTCTTTAAGTGCTGACAATTTCTGTATTATCATAGCCAAACTGAGTAACAAAAGAGCTTGGAGTAGTGAACTCTGATGGCTCATCATTCTGAGGAGGAAAAAAATGCTACTTGTGTCAGAAGCATGAGTCGCACTGAAATGAAGATGTAGATTCTCAAGCTTGTTTTTCTCCATTTAAAAAAACCCAACACATTAATAGTTCCTGACAATTTCCAGCAGAAGAATTCCTTTGGAAGCTGAGCTTTCCAAATAATAGCAATAACAACCACAAGTGATCATCAGGAACTAAGTCTTACCAAAATAAAGGATTACATTTAATGTGGTCATCAAGTGACAATTAGTCTGATCACTGGGGATAACATGAAGAATTAAACAGAAGGATGTGAATCAGCACTTACTGTCACTGAAAGTCCATGCATACAGATAGTTGCTCCATTCTCCTTGGGACCTGGTGTTCACCCGTACCCTGCACATGTATTGCTGTCTAGGCTCAAGATCTTTAATGATCAAGGTGGACATATTTCCTGGCACTTGAGTAATAACACTGCTCTCGTCACCGTTGTCATTCACGCTCTTCCTTTCCACTTCAACACGAATATCATCCTCTGTCCTCAGTGTTAAAGGATGCCATGACAAATTCAGTGATGTCATACTTTTTGGAAAGAGAGTGATACCTTCTGGTGGAGGAAGACCTTGGAAAAGCCACAGTGAAACAGGGAACAACATTTCATGTCTGATATCTAAGCTAAAATAGGGGTACCTGTTATTCCCAACCACTTGCCCCAGCTTGAGGTGACACAGGGTAATTCTCTCAGCCATCCCACATAATTTGGCAGAAGTTACATCTAAGAGGTGGTGATAGTCCCACATTATCTTATCAACAGCTGATATGCCAACAAAAGGGTGTCTTCAATGAGCTGGTGTTGCAGATGCACTTTTTAGATGTAAGAAGCCAACTGGTGTTGTCTTGCTAGATAGGTCCTGATGCAATCCTCATTTATTCTGTATGTCTGTATTCAGTTTGGGATCTATCCTCAGTGGACTAAAAACTTTCCTGCTTGTTAAAACATCTTCATTTTTAAAGTAAATTGATCTAACACTAAGAGGAAGGACTGCAAAAAAGTGATTTTTAATCTCCAACTCTGCTGCATAGCCAGCCAAAATACATAAAATTTCCTTACCCAGATCCCTCATCTCTACATCAGGGAAAATAATATCTCTGCCTTTTTCTGGTTTTCTTCACCTCTGTTTTATGATTTGGTTTTTTCCTTTCCTCCCCCCTTTTTTTTTTTTTTAAATATCCCTTTGCCTGAGATTCTTCTGAAAGAGTCTACAAAGTTTTCAGGTGCAGCCTTCTTTGCTAAAGTAAAAGTGTTCCGGCGGAGATCAGGGAACAGACCACAGAGAAAAACAGCTGAAACACCCCATTTGTGAAAAGCCATGGTGGTGACTTACCAAGCGCAGCTGTTGTGAAGCTGGCCTGTGGTCCAGGATGGCCTTCCCCACCTTCCCCTTGCCGACTCAGCTGAACGCAGAACTGATACTCTGTTTTGGGTTCCAGATTGTCCAGTCTTTTAGTTGTGCCTTTTACTGACAACAAAAGTCAAAAGAAAGTAAAGTCATGGCCCATGTTGAAATATGTTATGGCCGAAAATTTTGGGAAAATACAAGGTAAGATACTCAGGTTCTTTTTTTTGTTGTTGTTCTTGATTCACTAGGAAATACTAATTAGAAGTATAAAATAATTATTTTTAAGTTGAGCTCCAGCCCAGCCCAAAGGTTGCTTCATCTGCCCTTCTTTCAAGACAAAACTATATCGGTTGCTTAGTCAGTGTTCTTTCTGTACATAGATCTTGGCTTATACTGATTTAGTAACAGCTGTTGTTAAAGATCCTGTAACGTTTCCTGTAGTATTTTAGGCCATGCATAAAATTTGAAAGCACAGCTGGAGGAGGTCATCTAATAAGCAGGTTTCATTTTGCCCATACTGTTACTGATAGATATTTTGGTAAGTTATTTCTTTCACCAGGGGCACAATGAACACGATACAAGATGGTAGATGCCCCAGCATGTCTCCATACTGCCCACTGCTTTTGAAAACCTTCTGTTTACATGGGAGTTTAAAACAGCTGGGCCAAATACTGAGTACACTTAATCCTAAGGAAGAAGGAGAAAATCTTTTGTTCCTAAACTGAATATACACTTTTGACTACTGTTGATGTAACACATCCACATGAATATTATGTGTAGTGATAAACAATCACACATCCAGTCACAAAAGGTTTAACTTCTATGCATTGTAGAGTCTTTTGAGGCTAATCAAGAACAGAAACACATGATGTTTCAGTTGGTAGGTGAAGTTTGAGGGAATTAAAGAATGTCCTCTTACCTTCCACAGACATCCAGGACTGATAACGTTTTGCTGGCTTGTACAGAAGTTTTGTTGACACAACAGGTCCATCTCCATTGTGTAACTCAGCATTGATATCAATTATGAGAAAATTATGTCCTCTGTCTGTCAGCCTTGGGGCAAACTGTGGCACAGGAGGAACTGAACAAGAATGCAAGTATTAACCTTTTATATAATCTTTTAGCTCCCTATATCAGTAAGACTCGGGTTATTCCTAGAGCTGTAGGAAAATGAAAGATGCTCTTCAAAACTCTTACAAAATAGATGGGTCTTTACATGCTAAAGCTGACAGTTAAGATATTAAAAAAAAAACTTTGGGTGTTCTTCTAAACCTTATCATCACACTTATTCTTTCAATATACATAATTAGTATGTTACTTATAATGGGTTTTTGTTCATATTCCAATTGTAAATATTTATTCAGGCATTTTCCGGCAGTGCAGAGAACAGAAAACTCAGCTGTGCTAGAGTATAAAACTGTGCTTAAAATTAGAGAGACAAAGACACTTGAAGAAATTCATGCCTTTACCTTTGACTGTAACTTGAAATGATTTCTCTGCCATTCCTGCTACTGTCTGTACACTGCAAACCCAAGTTCCTGTATCACCGGGCAGGATTCGATTAATTCTAAACATGGCTTCAGAATGATTACTGGTAGAAATTTCATCAGGCTAAAATGACAAAAGATTTACAGGACCTGAAAAATTTGGGCATTTTGGAGTATTCTAATGATACTTTGAGTTTAATGATATCTATAAAAAGCATATATAATGGTCAACTCCATATTCTCATATGTGCTGAGAAGTTCATGGGGTATCCCAGAATACCAAAATTTCATAACGCACTTGAAAACCATAGTATGCATTCACTACAGATAAAGTCAATATAAACATTAGAAACAGCAGAAAGCAATTGATAAGGAGCCTACCCTTAGGACAGTTCCATCTTGCTTCAAGAGTTTGAATTCTTCAGATTTCGGGAGTGGCATCCCAGTTGCTATACAAAATGGCTTGAACTCGACACCAGAGTTGAGTTCCACAGGATCTAGTAAGTTTACTATCTGAGGCGAAAGATCTGCTGAACCTACAGAAGATATATAGTACTACGTCACCCTTCAAACAGACATTTAAAAAGACAGGTTTAGGTGTGCAGGCAGTGTGGGTGTCTGGTTCTGCCTTCCCTCATGTGGGCATATGCAAGAATCATGCTTAACAAAGTCAACATTTTTTACATCATTTTATATATAATGTGAGAAGGAACGAGCCCTGTGTTCACTCTTCTTTCTTTTTGTGACCCTTCTCCTCTCTTTCTTGCTGACATTCTTAGTACAAACAGTCTAGCCGTGGTAAAATCATGCACACATTTTGCTCCGACCTACAGTACCTACTTGCTCTCTATTTTGTCTGTTTGTAAGACCGGTCAGATCACAACAATATAGTTTGGCTGGTTGGATCACAGTCTTATTTCTCTATTTGTTTTTGTTCTTGTAAAGTTTCACAAATCAGCAGTGGATTTGTCACTATTTATCCAGCTAAAATAATAAATGCTGAGTGCATCTTATGGATCACCTTGCCTGAATCTAATGAGACAGGCTCAGTTTTTCAAACTTAATCTTCTCTCAGAGAGACAGAGCCGTTTTAAACTCTGGTGTTGTCTTAGTGTCTCAGTAATCACTTTCAGGTCATGAAGCTCATGGTATAGGAATGTATGCAAACAAATAAGAGGGAGGTAATGGTAAAATGCCATGAGATTGTACAAAAGGCTGGATGTGTAGCTTCTGTCAGGAATTGATGTTAAGATCAGTCAAGTCCTATGGAGTAAAGCTTGAAAATCTACCTCTAATGAAAGCAAAATCAGATTAAATGTTAGCATATCATCCTGATAAATGCAACATATAGGTCAGAGGCTTAAAAATACTGTATTGCAATGAAGCTGTACAGAAGTGTCTGGGCCCCTGGAAAGTAGCGGGTGGTGCTCCAGCCTGGAGCAGTAATGCTGTACCAGCATTAAGATCTGTTTCAGTTACACTGGAAACAATCATTTACTATTTTGCTTTACCTTTTTTTTCACATTGCAGACCATGCCATCCAAAGGAGCAGATGCAGCCCTTAAATCTGTCGCATGTTCCTCGATTGTGACAATTACATTTGAGTTTGCAATCTGACCCATAAAACCCAGGTTTGCATTCTGCAAGTACAGATGTTGCAGTTAGTGCAAAGGTACTATAAAATGTCTTCCATTACTTTTCAATCTCATTACTGAAAAAATCATTTTAGATGACTGTAAAAAATACCGTCTATTATTCTCCTCTGTTGGTTCCCTTCTGTATTTCCTGCGTGCAGAACATTAAGGACTCCTTTTGTTTTTTTGCTATACCTTTATCACATTCCAGTCCCATCCATCCTGTGGCACAAGAACAACCATATGGATCTGGGAGACAGAACATATAGTTTCTGCAGCCGTAATTTTCTTTACAGGTCTCTTCACATGTTTTGCCAAATGTGTTGGCTCCACAAGCTGTTGAAGGGAGAGAGGGAAAGAATAACCCAACAGCATTGTCCACAAAAGAGCTAGTGCTTCTAATGATACAGCCTTAGACAAGAGAAAACATGAATTTTAATTAAAAATAGCACTTTGATCATTCAAATACTAGATATACTAACAACCATAGCAACTTAAGCCACAGCTGTTCTGATAGTCAAGTACAGGCAGCAGAAACAAACAGTTTTGTCACTGTGCGGATCTGTCAGCCAAGCACCCTTGCTTTAGATCTGTGGGGACAGAGATTCAGCAATAAATTCTCTTTATAAGCCTTTTTAATATAAAATGGTAAAGCAGTGCTGTGAAAACCAAGTATTCTTCTTAGCAGTGAATGCATGCGAAACTGCTGATGACGAGGTTTCTGCTTTTATAAGAGCAGTGCTATGCTAGAGTGGTTCGGGTGTCAACTATTCCAACAGCTTAGCTCCAGTATTTTCAGCACTGCAATTCAATCAAATAAAAGGATACATATTTAGCAATGAACCCAAAAGTTGCTTGGAAAAGTCAAAGCAATGTGATGCCAGATCTAATTTTTCCGGAATCCAAGCTAATTGCCACAGACCCAGATTTGCACAAACAGACATACACTGTTGATGTCTCTACAGAGATAAAGCACCCTGTGAGCACATTAGCAGCTTCTTCAGAAGCAGCCAGGGAATCTCTGGCATATTTCCTAGTGCCAATGTATCCTTAAGATGTCCTGTACCACCATGCATTTAAGTTAGTCAGCAGCACTGAGCATACTCATTTCAAGGGAATCATAGGACAGCCCAGATTGGAAGTGACCTCAAAAGATCATCTGGTCCCGCTTTTTGTGAGGAAAAGAGCCTAGAAGATACTAGGTGGCATACTGTCCAAGTGTATATTGATCAAGAAGTGTTGGAAACATTCATCTTCCCTAGCAACATAATCTCTACTAGGAGAAGAGAGAAAGAGAGAAATTAAATCACAATCAAGAATAGCCAGAACAGAATTCAGGGTTCATCTCACCCAACTCTGTTCTGTCTCTACCCAGCTGTAAATGCTGTAGCTTTCAAGAGTAAAACCAGGCTACTCCCAATGATGCTTCCCTCAATAATATGCCAGTTTCTGTAACTGAGAACAAATTAATAAGGAATCTCTGAAAATATTATTTACTTACCTTTCTCACATGTTCTTCCCATAAAACCTGGAGGACAGATGCATTCCCCAGTATCTTCATGACAAACACCATTGTTTGTGCAGGAAGGGCAGTGGAAGCTACAGGAAGGGCCCCATTTCTCAGCTTCACATCCTTTTATGGAAAAATATAATGACATATTTGTTGTCTTCTTATTCAGTAACCCATCAAGTTGTAATATTCTTTTTAGGGTAAACAGTAAAATACATAAAAGTACAACCTATATGGACCCCCATACTCCAGCCAACTGGACAACTGTAGTTAGTAAGGTAGCAGTAGCTTCAAAATCCAAATTTGGGGCATTACATTTATTCATTCACAACTCCTGGAAGTATCTTGTGGATATTCATGAGTGAAATGTGTGTTACATCACAACTGTTTTCTCTACGGTGTGAGATATTTGAACAGCTATCTATTTTTTCACATCAGTTTTATATTTCTATCCAAGTTAACAGAGTATAATTTTCTTTATATCTGATGGACACAGCAGCATGAGCAGCAAAGTATGTAGAATACTTAATGGAAAATATCCCAACTCATTCTTTCATCCAGTAGGAAGTGACTCTTAAGAGCTAAGTAAAGCTAAGGTAGTTTGTGAAGTTATAATAATGTATGCTAAAGATGATGAACCTTACGATGAATGAGGTTTGGATATAACCCACCACAGGGAACAGGGAGACCCAGTGAAGAATTACCTCCTTCCTTCATTCTTGGTGTTTGAAAAGCTGAGATGCTGAGAAAGAGCTAGCTGTCCTGGCAATAGCTAGGATGAGTTGAACTTAAATCTGATGGGGTTTTTTTCTCTCTCAGCTGTTGACATCAATATCAGCTTATACCAAAGATTCTTGGGTAAAACTTTCTTCTGACTTTATCTGATGGCAGCATACGTCAAGAAAGATTTTGGCCCTTATTTGGGCACAATATATTTAATTTCAGATTCATTTTGACTTTTAACATTTAATCATCACCACACACTAATGGAACTTACGTCTAACAATAAGCCTCGTGTAAGCAGAAGTAAAAAGGTTTCCTCCTATATATCTGGCAGAGTAAACCCCTGCATCCTGTGGTTGAACTTGAGGATAGGAAACTTCCAGTTCTCCCGGCACTTCATGCCTGGGCACAGAGTGGATGAAGGAACCTGAGGAAGGAGCACACAGATACCACAGACAGATGTCATTCACCCTCTAAATAAAGAAATGTGTTTGCATTAGTTACTGAAGAAGTACAGCTGGGGCAAGCTAAACAGCAGAATCAATGTATTAATTATGAATTTTTTGACAACTCTTTAGCTATACTGGTTTTTCATAATTGGAGAGGTGCAAGTAAGAGGGAAGACAGATCTTGAGGACCTTTAGTAGATAAATAGAAGAAACAACTTCACGTTCATCTTTGCTAAGAGCCTAGTGGTTAAAAGTGTTTGTTTTGTTTCTTGGTCTTTTCTGAAGTGAGGGAAAATAATCCATAAGGATTCTAGGGTGGCTGGAGTTGAAGAGCAAATGCCAGCCAAGTCCAATTTAATCTGTCTAGCAGATTAAATCATTAAGTAATGATTTACTTAGGACACCAAAGCAGGAAGAACTCAGCATAGCTTTATCTTTACTTCCCAGAGTTATCATATTTCTGTCTCTTCTAGGTTTTTTCACCAAAGAGCTTATTTATTTTATTCTAAGTTTGCTATGCTTGGTCATCCATGTTTGTTAAATAAGGCAATAGTATTTTGTCTTCTTCCATCCCTCTGGATCACCGAGTAACAACATTTGAACATTGGTTGCTGTCAAATAGAAGCTGCATCCACTGAACTTCAGGACCCCTAGGAGTCTTTCCACTCCAGTCTATTACAGGAAGGCTACTGCAGTTGGTTAATACCAGGTTCAGCCAGCTCTCACTAAAATATTTGTGCACATGCTCATCCACACTGTACAAACAAAGTCATCAACCAGCAAACCCACACAGCACAACTGTGACTTTATGAGTACTCTATGTCTGTATGGGACTCACTAAAATAGCTTGAGTTGGAAGGAACCTGAAAGATCATCTAGTTTCGAAACCCCTGCCATGGGCAACGACACCTTGCACTAGATCAGGTTGCTGAGGGCTCCATCCCAACCTGGCCTTGAACACTTCCAGGGATGGAGCAACTAACAATTCTATGGGCAGCCTGTTCCAGTGACTTAGTACAGTCACATACAAGAATTTCTTTCTTGTATCTGACCTAAACCAATGCTTTTTCAGATTAAAGCCATTCCCCATTGTCTTGTCACTGTCAAAAGTCCCTCTCTAGGTTTCCTTCAGCTCCCATCAGGTACTGGAACGCTGCAATAGAGGTCTCCCTGTGGACTTCTCTTCTCCAGGCTGCAAATCCCAACTTGCTCACATTAACAACCCAGACACCCTGATCCTGTTCTGACTTGCAAGCTAGAATGGCTGAATGGCCATTACCAATGGTAATCTCGTGAATCAAATTGTCCTTACCTTCTATATTCCCTTACAGTTACACTGAAAATGCAACAACTTTTTTCACTTTTTTCACTTTTCTTAAATTATTTAGAAGGTAAACAGCATCAGGCAGGACATCTGCTGTCTGTGACCATACAGACTATCGATTTGACTATAGTCAAATTTCAGGCAACCTAGAAATGTAAAACTTTGCTGAGGATCATAACCAAAACAGCAGAAAGACTGTGGGTCACTTCAGTCCATGACAGCACATGACAACCATTCTCCATGAAAACAGGGCCAAATTAAAAGAACAAATAATGAAAGGGATTTGTTTTGAAACTGTGGGGCATTTTCTACATATCTTTTGAGTTACAAGCTGCATAACAAACTTGACAGCAAAGCATTAAGAAAACCTTATGCTTACAGTCTGCTAAGCAAGGCTCAATTCTTATGGCTTGTTTTCCAAGATGTTATGCCAATGTCTTAAAGCAACCCTGTTTAGCAGAACCATTTCATTGTCTAGACAGGCATTGTGAGGTTCTGTAAGGGGGAAGTAGTACTTGAAACAACTGAAGAGAAAGACTGCAGCAGCTAAATATAGCAGGAGAAGCATTTTCTCTTCTTTTCCGGCTACTGTATCAGGACTTCTCAGAAATGTTGTTTCAACATCAACCTCAGCTGAAAAACTTGACCTACTGTCCAGAGTCAATTTGAGATTTTTTTCTGAATTCTCAGACGGAATCCCACCTAAGGGAGTACCATGATGTAAGCAGTCCTTCTCCAACATCTCATTTGGTTCTTTTCTGAGAAACTGCTGACAGGAGATCACAAAATTTTCCTAGGAACCCTGAAATGACATGTGATGGCAAACTTGTCTGCTGTGCCCTGACATAGCTGAATCTCTGAAGAGCAAAGAAAAAGGTATTTGTGAAAGTCTACTTTGCCTATTGCCTCTTTAAAAGACACCTTTTATCTATTTTACTCTTCCAGCCTGTTGAAGTGCTCCAGGTAATCAGTAACTGGGGTTGAGGCTGACTCGCTGCATGAATTCTTTTGCAGTGTGTTGACAGTTCCTTACCTCATTCTGCTCTGTTGACTCCCTGTTTCCTGGTGGCTCACTGTAAGCTGGACTATCAAAGATGGAGCAGTACATTACGTGTGCTTCCCACAACCATAATTTGTTGCGGTTTAACATTCTGACTACAAAGGCATTGTGAGTTTTAGTGAGCTGCATTTTTGTATGTTTCTACAGGAGGTAGATAGCAACCTGCACATATTTCCAAGTGTCAAGCAGGAGCAACACACAGCTGAACAGTGATTGCATGTGATTTAGGTGCCATGCTAGATGCTAGATACAATTTACAACTTGACTAATTCTTGTAGTTGAATGAAATAAGGATTAGATTTTGTTTACATTTTTTTGTTTCTAATAGCAGAGTACTAGTGATTAATTTCTTATCTTGGAGGGCATCATAGAAGGTAAATGGCCTCAAAAAGCCTTTTGAAGAATGAAAGGCATGACTTGAAAAGCTGTAGAAATGCAGTGAAAGAGACACTAACTGGGCCTTCACAGTGGCACAGAAAGAAAAAAAACCAAATAAACAAACAACCTAAAAACAACCAGGCAAATATATGAGGAGATGTAGACGGAAATCAAAAAGGAAAACAAAAAACAAAGCAAAGATATAAACAGAGGATTGGGCATTTTGGTGGAAGAGAAACAGGTCAGATCAACATATTGGATATGGCAATTCACCCCTTTAGGAAACATGAAATATATGAGGAACGATGAGTGCTACAGCTGCACAGCATGGGCATCAGCAGCAATAACTTTAAAAGGGTTACTTGGCACTCAGCTAAAACAATGATAGCAGGAAGAGAAAAGACAAGAAAGATTGATTACCATTCTTGTAGATCACTGCATCTTCCTCTTTTGATGCCATTCTGATGAAGGAAATGTTCACATGCTCTCCCTTATTTGCTGTAACAGTTAATGCCACTGGGTGGAACGAAGCTGAAAACAGAAGTATGTGATAAATAGCAGTTACTGTCTCTATCTGGTCTCTGGCCTGATAGCTGAGAATGGTTTACAGCATGACCCTCACTCAGATTTTGACACCTCAATTTCTTTAGAGCATAAAGTTATTCTTTACCGCCAGCAGTCTCAACCTATGTTTTGGCAAAAACAGAGGACTTGCCTATACCCTGAAAGAACAGGCTGCCACTAGAACCTGAGGCATGAAAAAAATAATTGGCTTCTGGTTGAGTAACTGGAAACAGTTTCTAACTACGAGCTCCAACTGGCTGTAAAACACTTTCCCAAGTTTCTTTATCCCTTGAGACATTTTTAAAGCAGACTGGATAAAGTACTGGAAATTGTATTGTAGGGAACAAGCTATCACTGGCAAACAAATACTTGGGGGATTCAGTTCTTTTCTACTTAAGCTTCATGATGCAGAACTGTTGAGATAGTTCAGGAGACCACAATCCTGCAGGGCTGGCAGGAGGTGAGGTAGGATGGAGTAGGTCTGTGTTTGTGTTAGTTCACCATATTCTGTAAATGCAGAGAGTGTTGGATTGCACTAAGAACCAAAGGAAAAATAAAATCATATTCCCAGGCAGTGGTACTTTTATCAAAATATTCTCACCTGGAAATATGGCTTAGTGAAAATAAAATTTCTGTTTGAGGGACTGGTGTAGATCAGCCAGTGTTCCAGCAGGGAAATTGAAATTAATTTTCCTGCTTAAACAGAAAGGTATGTTTATACATTTGTTTGTAGATCTTGATTTAAACAACAAAGAAAGCAGCCGATAGAAGGATTTTCCCAACATTTCTACCTTTTCCTCATCAGTACTAGTGAAAAAATATCATCAGAACATAACTGGGGAAGGGACAGGAAAAAACCTCAAGAAATAGTTCTTTTTTAAATGAGTTTTCAATATTTGGTGAAATAAGGAGGGGCATCAATAAAACTTTCACACTAGACTTCCAGAGGGCAGACTTTGGCCTATTCAGGAGACTTATTCAGAGAGTTCCTTGGGAAGCAGCCCTTAAAAACAAAGAAGTCCAGGAAGGGTGGGTGTGCTTCAAAACAGAGATCTTGAGGGCACAGGAACAGATTGTGTACCGAAAGATGAGTTGACGAGGCAAATGTCCAGCCTGGATGGGCAAGAAGCTTATTAAGGAACTAAGGAATAAAAAGAGGATATATCATCTTTGGAAGGAGGGTCAGGTATCTCAGGAAATATTTAAGGGGGTTGTTAGGGCATGTAGGAAAAAAATTAGAGAGGCCAAAGTTCAGTTAGAACTTAATTTGGCAACTTTTGTGAATGATAATAAAAAATGTTTTTTCAAATATATTAATGGAAAAAGCAAGGGTAAGAACAACCTCAGTTCTCCAGTGGATGAGGGAGGGAATTTAGTGACCACAGATGGGGAGAAGGCAGAGTTGTTTAACACCTTCTTTTCCTCTTTATCGGAAATATGGTTTGTCCTCAGGACAACTGTCCTCCTGGGCTGGTAGATGGTGTCAGGGAGTAGGACGGTTCCTGTTATCCAGGAGGAGGCAGTCAGAGAACTGCTGAGCTGCTTGGATGTTCGCAAATCTATGGGACCAGATGGGATCCATCCCAGGGTGATGAGGAAGCTGGCAGACGAGCTTGTGAAGCCTCTCTCCATTGTTTACCAACAGTCCTGGCTCACTGGTGGGGGTTCCAAATGACTGGAAGCTGTCCAATGTGATGCCCATTCACAAGAAAGGTAGGAAGGAGGATCCTGGAAATTATAGGCCAGTCAGTCTAACTTTGGTACCCGGTAAGGTAATGGAGCAGCTTATTTTGAATGCCATCACGCATCACTTACAGGATGGCCAGGGGATCAGACCCAGCCAGCATGGGTTTAGGAGAGGTAGGTCATGTTTGACCAACCTGGTCTCGTTTTATGACCAGGTGACCCGCCTGGTGGATGCAGGAAAGGCTGTGAATGTTGTCTATTTTGGACTTCAGCAAAGCCTTTGACACTGTCTCCCACAACATACTCCTGGAAAAGCTGGCAGCCAACGGCTTGGACAGGAGCAGTCTTTGCTGGATCAGGAACTAGCTGGATGGCCGGGCCCACAGAGTGGTGGTGAACGGTGCTGCATCCAGGTGGCAACCAGTCACGAGTGGTGTCCCTCAGGGGTCTGTGCTGGGACCAGTTTTGTTTAATATTTTTATTGATGACATGGATGAGGATATTGAGTCTATCATTAGTAAATTCGCAGACGACACTGAGCTGAGAGCATGCGTCGATCAGTCGGAGGGTAGGAGGGCTCTGCAAAGGGACCTGGAATGGTTGGATGGATGGGCAGAGTCCAACAAGATGAAGTTCAGTGAGTCCAAGTGCCGAGTCCTGCATTTTGGCCACAATAACCCCCTGCAGCGCTATAGGCTGGGGGTRGTGTGGCTGGGCAGTGCCCAGGCAGAAAGGCACCTGAGGGTACTGGTTGACAGCCGACTGAACATGAGCCAGCAGTGTGCCCTGGCGGCCAAGAAGGCCAACGGCATCCTGGCCTGTATCAGAAATAGTGTGGCCAGCAGGACCAGAGAAGTCATTCTTCCCCTGTACTCGGCACTGGTGAGGCCGCACCTTGAGCGCTGCGTCCAGTTCTGGGCCCCTCAGTTCAGGAAGGACGTGGAGACGCTCGAGTGCGTCCAGAGGAGGGCAACAAGGCTGGTGAGGGGCTTGGAAC
>RAHM01000539.1:86939-205685 GCA_003713295.1 Parotia lawesii | reverse complement strand
ATCACTCTCTACAACTGCCTGAAAGGTGGTTGTAGTCAGGTGGGGGTTGGTCTCTTTCTCCAGGCAACAACTGACAGAACAAGAGGACACAGTCTTAAGCTGTGCCATGGGAAATTTAGGTTGGATGTTAGGAAAAAGTTTTTTACAGAAAGAGTGATAAAGTTCTGGAATCGTCTGCCTGGGGAGGTGGTGGAGTCACCATCGCTGGATGTGGTTAAAAAAAGACTGGATGTGGCACTCAGTGCCATGGTTTAGTTGAGGTGGTGTTAGGGCATGGGTTGGACTCTATGATCTTGAAGGTCTCTTCCAACCTGGTGATTCTGTGATTCTGTGATTCTGAGTGAAATGGTAATTTTATTTGCCATTCCTTTGAAACAAGTTAGAAGTTAAGGATGCTTCCTTTCATTTACTTGGAAAATTCCAAGGGAAAGTTGTGAAGTGTTTTGAGGACAAATTCAGGTTCTCAGGTCATCTTTAGCTCTGAGGCTTTATGCCATACTGTCGTTCATACGTTATATGGGAATAAAAACCTCTTCTAAAATTAGGCAAATTTGACTTCCTAACTATTCAGCTCCTTACCTGACTGAGAATTTGATACCTCTGTATTTTCCCTTTTAGAACACTCAGGGGAGTGACACATTGATTTAAACCAGTCCCTTTGCTCTTTCTAGATTTGAAGTTTTTAGCCTTAAGGTTTCCTCCTATGCAAGTTCCTTCAGGTAAGTCCATCCATCCTTGTTTTTCCTTCTGCTGCCACTTGCCTCCCCAGCAAGCTGAGCGGGACTTTTCTGACATAAGACCCACCTGCGTTTCATCTGGAAGAAATCCTTTAAGAGCCGTTCATGCTCCTGGTCAGCTCTGCATTTGCACAGGTTCCATTTCTATTACATTTTTTTCACAACAAATATCTTTTATAAGGAACATATATACAAGTTAGTATGAACTGTTAGGCAACTTATTAATCAAAAAGTGCCTTTTATCTAGAATCATGCCTCCTTTTTTGGTTCATTTTTACAAAACTGTCGATAAAATATCCTTTGGTTCATACCAACAGTTGGAGAAAAGAATTTGGAGCTTGTGGCTGCCCAAAATTTGGTGGGAAAGAAATACACAGAGATAGGATCAGAAAGCAGAGAAAAAAATTATGAAGTAACTTTCTGTCATATTTTATACGTAACAGAGCTGTAAAACATGAGCAGACAGATGCCATATCAAAGTTTGTATGAGGCTGATATTCTGTCAGTACCTCCACAACATTATTTTGCAAAATCTGAGGAGGTAAAAAAGGATAATATTCTTGCAATAAAAGAAAGAACATTTTGATATTTTCATTTCAAAATAGAATTTTAAGTTAAAAATCAAAATGTTTGTATTACGTGATGTAAAATTAAAGACAGAAAATCTGAGCAAGAATGAAGACATTTTTATCAATCCAAGGCAACTTCTCTCCTAGGATATTATTTCCTTGAAAATTTTCACATTTTAGTGTTTTATTTATGGTTGGAAACAAAACAACTATTGAAATGTCACAATTCTTTGCAGAATGGAATTTTCATCCCCTGTGCAGTTCTAGTGTTTATGCTCTGAGACTCTGTTTTCATTCCTTTGTAAGTTATATACAATTGATTTCAGCGGGAGTCTTCCTGCTTCACATTAAGTACATGCATTTGTCACTTTACCTAAACACTAGTATCTACACTTACATCTTAGAGAAACAGAGAATTCTAATATAGAATAATGAAATAAGATTTCATTAGAAACAAGCAAACAAAAACTGAAAGCAATTCCAACTTACTGTCAGCTCCCAAGTTAGAAGTTATTAACTAGTTACAAACGCATAGTGAAAAATCATAATCTATTTAAGAAAAAAATAATTCAATAGCTTTTGCAAAAAATTAATTGTTAGCTACAAATGATCCAAAAGGGTTTAGTTGCATTGGTTTTTGGACCAAATTTAGTGAGACAATACTAATTGTTTTAACAAGATATTAAACTTTCATATTCACATTTACTTTTCTTTGCATGTTTTTTGGCTAAACCATAAGACTTTTCTAAAGGGTATTGTTACAATGGAAAGGAATGCACACTCCCTGTTGGGCTTAGTTCCAATGTATTTTTAGATTGTGACTTGTATTACATGATTTCACATCTCGAGTGTGCCAATTCCTTATAGAGACATAACGAACTGAGCTGCAGGACAAGTGCCATAATGCTCTGCTGCTAGCATTTCCATTATTGTCCCTTTGCCAGCTCTATGGTTGAGTTTCTGTGGGGAAAACTCAATCCCATATATGAAAATAAACATTTATTGTGTAGGGAAATTGAATAAATTGTCTTTGACTAGAAGGAGAACACCCTGTGGTGTTCTGTTCTAGACATGCGTACTTATACAAAGGAACATTTTCCATAAGAAGATAAAGCATAAACTGTTCCCTCTCATTGCATGTATGAATATTACATGTGTAACTACAAAGTTTAGTATAAAGAATTCAGGAGAATGTACTTGTTACTTTCAGAATAGCAGATGGCAAAATAAATCAGGAACGTGAACCTGTTATCTTTCCATACTATACAGCAAAAATCTTCACTGTATGTTCATATTTGATAATAGATATATAATCAGGCAGATGGCAGTTCCCATTAAGTCTGTGGGGCTACCCAAATGATTAATGCTTAGTGAGTGTTTCACCAGCTTCTTGCCAGGAGGATGCAAAACAGTGGCTGGGTTTCCAGAAGTGCAGCTTCTTCCTATAATTTTGGTGTCCCTAATAGGAAACTACATTTCAACTCAATTTTTGCTATTGAAAAACATATTCTGCCTTTAAAAATTATGAAGACAACAACAGTAAAGTGGAAAAAGGTCTGTTTTCTGGATACATATGTTTTGCCAAACCTCACAATCTTTCCTTAACCTCTTTCTCCTCTTTCTGTGCACTCTTCTGTGTGCTTTGACAATTTCTGATGCACCTCTTTCTCACCCATCTAAATCTGATTAGATTATACACTTTCACTGAGGATTTGCTAGTTCAAATTTTGTTAGTGAAAACTTTTGCAGAGAAAATCTGAGAAATGGATTCAAACCCAGAAATTAATTCAGGAAACCTACCAACTGCTGGTGCGAATGCTACTTCTGTTTAGAACAACATCTGTCACATAAGAAGCCTTCTTAGCAAAGTTTGATTACTCAAAAAGTAAAGTTTGATTACTTAAAATTCTCTGCTCCTAGGCCCACATGTACCAAGTACAAAGAACTGATCGATTCAGAAGACATTCTTCCACCCATGGGTATTGCTCTACAACAGAACAGCCAGAAATGTGCTCAGCTTGCTGGCAGACTGCCACAGGCAGGGTCACATTGACATTCCATGGACTATTATCTTATCTCCTCCTCACTGCACCCTCCTTTGAAACAATGGAGTTGTCCGTCTGTATCTGCAGAGCTTTCTTGGTGACCAATCCAACCCTTGAAAGACCACATTTGGTCAGAGAAAATGAAGCCAAAGAAAAATGCTACTCAGCTTGCTTCCAACCCACCCATGCTCAAAGAAATAATAATAGGCACTAGCTGCAGCTCCTGCAAATGAAAATACCTCCTTTTATAAATTTGTTATGTAATTTCAAGAGATACCAACAACAAAAATTGGTCTTACTAAAACCTTATAAAGAAAGATTAAAATTGTCAAGTCTCCTCACAGACCAGTTGCCATGGCACAAAATATTAGCAGTAAAGTAAAATCTATTAAAAATCATCTTCAGTTTTGAAAATGTGATTTGCTGCAGAAAATTACTCAAAATTTCTTGCGCCTTTCTGTAGTTGATGGTGATCTCTGCTTTGGAACTACTCCCAGAAGTCTAATGAAGTCCAGAAGCAAGGAAAATTTTGAACATACGGAAATGCAATTTAATGGACCTTGGAAATCTCACCTTCTCGTCCCACTATATCCCTGCCATATTTGCTTTTACTACTGTGCATAGCCTAAAACCAAAATCAAATGAATAATGAAATCTGTAGTGGATTTTTGTGAATAATCTTCTCAGATTTTGGAAAACTTCTCTGGATTTCCTTTCCAGTGCTGAGAGGGATCCTTTTTTTTTTTCGCTGACATGGACTGTGCAGACCCAGTGTTGCTGATCTATAGTTTTACTAAACCTTAGGCAAGGCAATTATTTTCTAGGCTCAGCTTGCCCATTTGCTTAGAAAAATAGAATAGTGATGTTTAGCTATCTACATCTCAGACCTGTCAAACTTTTTAAAAGGAAGCCTGTTTGAAACCAAGGGTCTGGGATGTGAAAAACCCAGTGCAGGAGTTGCCATGTATTCCATGGGGAATGGAATGTTATTCCATGGAGTCAGTGAGGCCACCTTAATTGCTGACTGACTTTGTGAGCCTGGCAGTTGCCAGATGTAGGCAGAATACTTACAGATGTCTGACTAACTTCCACAAGGAAATGACTAGCACCTAGTACCAACCAGTTTCTCTGCCCTGTAGAAAAAAAAAAAAAAGGGCCTTGAACCAAGTCTATTTTTATTGACTCAGGACTGCCTTGCCTGGTCTGGAGCCATGTTTGTGCCCACTCATATCAACCAGGGATAGCTGCCAGTCTGCAAGCAGTGCCATTTAGATCTGACCACTCTACTGTACCTCCCAGTGGCATCTTCATGGTGTGTATCCTTGTCACCTCATCCTTGAGTTTGCCTTCACAGTAGTATGCTCCGATAGTTTCACTGGCCTGTTCCCTCTTCCACACCACTGTTTTGGCTGCTGCTCTCTTGGAATCTTCATTAACTTCCAGTGGTTCTCGGTGCTGGTTTGCCACATCCTCCTGGTCACGGCCTATCGTGATAGACTCACGGGAACGCCACTTGGAAGTGATACATATAAGTGATGTCTCAGAGTTGCCCACCAGAGGGAAGGAATTGATCAGTATGAGGTCCAGTGCTGCTTCTACTTTACCTGAAAAAAAAAAGCATCCAATTAAAAAAAAATTTACTGCAGAATTCAAATATGTGACCAATCAAATCACCAGGTAAGCTGTGTCACCCAGTGCTCAGGGTTTCTCTGGCTGGTGTCTTGCACAGCTTTTGTGCAAAATTGGATGAACACAGATTAAGTATTCTGCTACAGTGACTGACTTGAGGATTTATTTTTCATGACACAAACAGACAGAGTTTGTTCTTTTCAGAAAAGGCAGTAAGTCTTGCAAATATATTGACTTTCTTTCAAGAGCTGTTGTAGAAGCCCAAGGAAAACCATAGGTTGCCAAAGCAGATAGATCCATGTATGTTTAAACATGCACATAAATGCCTCAAGTGTGGTGCTTTTCTGGTAACATAATCAGTAGATGATAAGGTTGTCAGTTTAATGGTCTTTCCTTGATGTCTCTTACATGATTTAGTACATATGAACTGATGTAAAGCAGTTATGACTTTCAGTTACAGGAGCTGGTAGTACTTTGAACACCTAGAGTATTTTTTTGCAGCTGTTTTATGAATTTGGACTAATGATTTCATAGTCATTCACATTAAATATTTGAAGCCCTAACAGACACTGGCAAGACCCATGGCACAAAGGAACTTATGCAAAAACAAAGAGCAAGTCAGCACCACTAGTTAAGTGAGGTCAGGTTTAAATAACTCAAAATTGCTTCTTTTGATCAATAGGACTGCCAGAAACACACAGAGATGAACGTTTCTTTGAAAATGAGAGATACAAGCCTAATTAAAATATCCTCTAGCAGAGTGCCACACTCTTAGTTGTTCAAATGTGCATAGCTGGACGGAAATTCAGCTCTCCTATAATGAACAATTGGCAAATAATAGGCGTTTTCCTTTATTTTTTAAGTTCAGAGTAAGGAGAAGGGAAATACTAACATTTTTTCCAGCTGAAACAGGAAGAATAATTGATTTCTTTTATCCATCACATCTATTTTCCTGATTTGGATATAAGTATATTTTGTATTTACATAGAGAGACCTAATATTTAGTGCCGGTCAGCTTCCAAATGTTCTCTGATGGGAAGGGGTATAGTCTTAGATAAGGGAGGTCAAAAGGTCTTAGTGCTGACTGCAGTCTTTGCGTGTGTCTCTGCAGTGCTCTGGGCCAAGGGAGGAGGTCCTTCTCTGCTTTCAATGCAAGCAACCACTCTGGGGACTGAAGTATCTTGACAGCACATTGACACTCACCACACCCAACCAGTCTTCCACAGCCACGACCCTTTCATGTGCCAGCCCAGATAACTTGCAGTTACATAATGGAGAAATGAAACCTTCTGGAAAGGATGCAACAGCCATTAAAGTAAATACTGCATAAACATGAAGGTCAGCAAAGTCAGTTCATCCTGCTGCACACTGCAAACGTAAATCCTTTCAACAAAGTTAAAGAGGTATGTGATAGAAATGAGACCAGACTCATGCATTCATTTAATAGGGCATTTGTCTCAAGCCTCTTAGTTTTATATGAGGAACATTTGTGCTTTTACTGTGGAACTGATGCATCAGCCAAAGGCAGATATAGTTCAACAGTTACCAGCACTGAAAGCAGCTTCAGTTTATATCAGCAAGGATCACATGCCAGGTAGAGATATTCCTTAAAATCACAAACTACAAGATCCTAATTTCTGCAAACTTTGTGAAACTCAGAGTCAAATCTGGATTCAAATTCTGTGACTTGATGTGACTTTCTGCGTTGAGGTCAAGCCTGGTGTTAGAGAGCAGAAGTGAAATATTTTTATATTTCTGCCTGGCATCCGCAGGGCACAGAGCTGCAACTGCCTTTCCAATACAAAGGTGTGGGCCCAAGGGGCTGGTGTCCATCAGAGGATGGCTGGTCATCCAGGTCTCCAGTTCCATTTTCCCTAGCATTTCTCTGTTCCTCTGACTTCTAACAAAGATTTAAAGGGGAAAATAACACCTCTTTCCTCCCCTGCATCTCAACCTTTTAATACTCTGAGAAAAAGCAGTAGGAGAAGTCTGAATTTTTTGAGGACTAGCTTTCATGCTGCCTTTGATCCGTATGCAAAGCAATATTCTACCAGATTCAGGGCATTTGCTGCACATCTGGTTCCTCATCGTAATAAAAATCATGCAATAAAGGTGTAGAATATGTAGACATATTGCTTATTTAAACTTGAGAATATTCTGGGTGAATCAAAACCTAGCCACCAGTGAATGGATAGTGTTCTGATTCATTGTCTAAAGATAGGTGGCTTTTTGTCATATTAAACATTGCAGAGTAGCCCGGACACCTCAGTGAGGCAGATGGAACACAGATGAAGTTTCTTCCCAGAGAAGCACAAGAGGGTTTTCTGCCTCTAAAAGGAATTTATATCTATGTGTAAGTATGGAATTATATGCCAGGCATGACTTTGCAGCTAAGGTTTCACAGCTGGAAAATATTGCAAGCAGAATTTAAATTAGTGAAAGTTTTGCACTAAGAAAAGCTATGCATTAGATATAATTTGAAAACTAAAAAAAAAAGGCATCTTAGCAATCTAAGACCTTGGAGGTGATAGTTGTGCTTTCTTTGACTCCACTGGGTAAGGATTCCTACAGCATCTCTTTATGGTAATGCAATTTCAAGTAACCCAACTGTTCTTGCCAAAACGGAACTTACCTAGTCTGGCAAAATTTAGGCAAATCATGTCCTAGATGTTAATGAAGGCTTTGAGTATGTAAGAACCAAATAAGGATAACAGAAAAATTTAGGTCCGAGAAAAGCACAAAAAATAGAGACAGGAAGCAGCCTATGTCTGCAGCAGGGACAATACTCTATGCTGCCTTGAAAAAGTCCTTTCACTCCTGCCCTGGTCCTTGAAGAACAGACCTTATCAGGAAGGCAATTTGCTGTTTGTGCAAATAGATTTTGAGAAGAGAAAGCACTTGCAGAAGGTTAATGCTGTAAATGGGAGATACCATGCAAGGAAGACCCATTGCCAAGTATTTATGACACATCACTCACAGTGATGCAGTGCTTTGAGTCTTTCCAGTACAGTGAAAATGGCATCCTCTAAATAACTTTAAATAACAACACACTGACTATAGCCCAGACAGCAAAAATGAATGGAGGGAAACACTTACTGTTCCTCTTGGCCCACTCCAAATTACACAGGATTGTAGTCTCTCTTGCTGGGTGATATTCAACTGTATCTTTCATAGCTTTTCTAGTACAGATTTCTGCAGCCCAGAGAGTCAGTTGTGTCCTGTGCTGCATCCAAAGCAGCGTGGCCAGCAGGGCAAGGGAGGGGATTCTGCCCCTCTGCTCTGGTGAGACCCCATCTGGAACACTGCATCCAGCTCTGGGGTCCCCAGCATAGGAAGGTCATGGACCTGTAGAAACAAGTCCAGAAGAGACTATGTAGATGATGGAGTGCTGGAGCACCTCTCCTATGAGGAAAGGCTGTGAAAGTTGGGATTGTTCAGCCTGGAGAAGAGATGACTCCAGGGAGACCTTACAGCACCTTCCAGTTCGTGAAGGGGCTACAAGAAAGTTGGAGAGGGACTTTTGTCAAAGGCATGTAATGATAGGATAAGGGGTAATGGCTTGAAACAACAGGAGGGTCAATTTAGATACAAGGAAGGAATTTTTTACAATGAGGGAGGTGAACCACTGGAACAGGTTACCCAGAGAAGTTGTGGATGCCTCATCCCTGGAAGTGTTCAAAGCCAGGCTGGATGGAGCAGCCTGGTCTAGACAAAGGTGTCCTTGTCCATAGCAGTGAGATTGGAACTAGTTGACCTTAAAAAGGTCCCTTCCAACTCAAATTATTGTATGATTCTATGATATTCACCTGGGGAAATTGTGCTAAACAGAGAATAAATTTGTCATGCTGTGTCTGTAGTCCCTGTGTGTTATCATTCCCTGCCAAAATGCCATTCATACAGGCACAGAGTCATCATGTTTTCTGTCCTGCATTGCACCAGCAAAACTCAGCTAGGATCAACTGAAAGAAACCGTTCTCAGAGATTCTGTGGAACACATCCCAGACATAGTTCTACTCAAAGAGCGAGCAAGTCTCTGACAAAGGTTAAAATATCACTCCTCTAGATCATTATTGGTGCTAGACACTAGAGTTCATGAGTAAATGTGGCAATCTTGAGCTGAGATAGTTTAATGCCACAGATACACACAGCAACTCTTAGGAGAAAAGTGTTGATTTGTCCTTTCCTCTGACAGTCCCTGCCCATGTACTTCCATATTTACACTGCTAACCCTTGTCTTGTCTCCAGGAAAACACAAGAAAATTCTAGGCATTTTCTACCTAATGCGAGACCTTTGCAAAGTTGTCTATTATTTGGAAAAAATGTTCAGCACTGGAATGGCTTATGCTCCTCTTCCATAGCAGGCAGCCAGACTTGTCAGCTCCATCACAGGATAACCACACCTCACTGTCCTTCAAAGCCAGTATAATATGGACACAGGTCATATTTGCAAGGGGTATTGAGAATTCAGAGTTCTGAGGAAAGGGTTTAGGTGTTAATACTGATTGGTAGTGGAAGCAAAGAAATTGTTTAGACATTACACACCTAAAGATATATTTATTTCCTTGTATTTGTAGAGCAACTATTGATTGCTTGAAGTAACTATAAGCAGGAAGTCCTCCTCTTGGCATTTGGAGTGTAACAGAGTAAGGAGAAGATCTGTTGTAAGAGGTAAGCAGAAAGATTAATACTTTTAAAGTACTAATTATTTGAGAAGATGAAAGGGCAGAAAATTCCAGTAAATTCCACTCCATTTTTCACTAGGTGAAGCAGAGAATAGATGTAATATGTAATGCGTATGTAGTTCTTTTTTTCTCTTACTGTTATTGCTTGGAGCACAAATTATTCCTGCTATTAAGAGTCTGGAAATAGGAATGTAAAACATATAGATACTATATTAGCAGGAAAAAGTAGAATCTGTGCTTAGTTTTGGTGTTATGGTGAAAGTGAAACAGTCAGTTGCGTATAACACTCACTGCAGCATTTGAAAATCATTTAGAGACTGGTGAAAACACGTCCCAAACTGTTAAATCATCAACCCTTCTTCCTGCAAGTTTTTTTAAAACACAACAATGAGCACTCCCTCTGCTTGAAATAATAAGGTTTTGATTTAGAAGAAACCCAACTTGCTAAATAGCCTGAACTTCAGTATTTCTCATTGTGTCCTGTTTTATAGTTATAACTTCAGCTGTACCCTCTCCAGTTTTACTTTTTGGTATAAAACAACATACCAGATTAAAAGAATAAAATTAATCTATTTAGGAATACAAATGGCAATCATACAAGCAATTTTGATGAGGAAGTATGGCATTTGATTAATTCTTGGGGAAGTACTGAATAAACTATGTGATTTTAAAAAAAATTAATTAATTAGCCAATGTGGAACATAGTCAGGCTGGAAGTAATACAAGTTAAATATGAAAAAATAAATAAAATAGAGACCAAATCCACATGTCTCCACTCTCAAAAAGAAAAAACAAAGTACTCCTTACTTAATATTAAAGCTAGTCAGAAACTAACCCAAAACACTAACTGTTTAGGCATATTCACAGGGAGAGTGGAACATATGCCAAACCAGAACCTGGCAATTTTGGGGTTTTTTCTGTGCTCTCAACACTTCTCTTACATTATTTTTGGTTCATTCTCTAAATAAGTGAGTAATTTGGGGGGGGCTTTGAAACCATGTATTCATTTTATGGGCTCAGTGGTCCTTAAGTGTCCTGGAAATTTCATCTGGAATGCAAGATAGCAGCAGCTCAGGTAATTTCTTCCAGTGAGTCAGATTCTCCTCTGACAGCTCATTCCTCCACAGGAAAACAAGGCTGAAGTTATTATTGTCCAAAGAGATTAAGATTCTCTGCCATACAATGGGAACAGCGGGATGAAAAAAAAGACACAAATGCTTCAGGAAAACATCTGATAAATGAGCTAACAGACAGGTTTCCCAATAAAACCATTTCTGTTATTCATTTAAAGAATCTTCTTGTTGTATCATACATGATGCTACTGTGCAGCTGTGGGATGCTTCACAGTTCAAATACCAAGACCACTTGCCCTTAAAAATAGGGCACTATTTGTGGGGGAAAGTATTGTGAAACTAATAAGAGATGAAAAATTAGTGACAGGGTATCACTATGCTATTTAGCAGCAGTGGAAAGACCAGAGCACACACGTGAAAAATGAAATAGTTTGTCAAAGCTACGAGGGCTGCCTATCTTGGTATCTGCTCGTCTGCCTTTGGGTACCTCTGGTGCAGCTGAAGGAAGTGTCACTGCCTTCTTGTTTTCTCTGCATGTCAGTTGTTTCACAACCTATCAAAACAATCTTTTAAGATGAAAAAGCTAGAAGAGAAACACTGCTGCAGCTTGGTTGGAGGTTTCCAGGGGTAGGGAGGCCATGCCCAAGGATGTGTTTGGGGGTGTGTGTGTGTGTGTGTGTGTGTTTGTGCTTGTGTGTGCATGTGTATAAGTAACCAGAACATGAGAAAGAAAACAAAACATGGTTTGTCATGATTTCTCCTTAGGCCTGGTTGACCTCAAGTGAGTGAAGTGGAAAACAACATAGCAGCAGCAATGGCTACTTGAATAACCAGCATGCCAGGTAATGCTGAAAATGATGAAAAAGGGTGAGGAATGTGGGAAAGCTCCAGTAGGACAGGCTTGTAGTTCGGGTGCATGTGGCTGGATTTGCAGCCAGCAAAATATCATCATAGCATATCATCAATAGTGTATTTGCACATCAAAATAAATATGTCCGTAACAAGGCTGGCCCTTGTCAGTTGCATTATGAAGCTCCTATTTGTACTGCAAATGTATATTCTTTGTTGTATGTGGGCAAGTGCCAAGCCAAAGCAGGTAAAATAACACAGGTAATTAATTAGTCAGTGCATACAATAAGCATAAGGTTGGCTGTCTGTGAGCGCTGACTGCTGGGAGAACACATTCTAATACTCTTGCCTGTACAGAAGTGCACCCTCACTTCACCACTTACTGATTTTTCTGACTAAAGTAGCTGGGAGGTGTTTCTGGTGCTAAGCATACTTTGTGACTAAGGAGGCCAAGGCCCCTGACCGGTGGCTTGTCTGCGATGAACAGCCAGGAAATAACACAAGGGAAAATCATCAGCAGAATTAGAAGTGCAGTTGGAACTGCATTGTCAAGGAAAGCTTGTTATACTCCAAAGGAGAAATTAACCAAGCCACTTCATTAGTCAGTCTGACAGTGCAAAAAATAAATAAATAGTAGGCAAGAAAAAACTAGCAGCCTTGAAGTAAAAAGTTTACATTTCAGAATAGAGAAATATAATTTGTTAATGTATCTTTCAAAAATCCTTTCAGGACTTAGTAAATGCCTTATATCTTTACACCCTAAAGGGATTAATAGTTCCAAGTGATGAATTACAAAATGTATTTTGATAGCTTTTTAACTTCTTTAAGATATGACCCTTCTTTAACAGTTGGAGAACAGTTATCAAATCTGTAATATAAACAATCAGCATTTTAAACTCCTTATAGGAAAGTCTCTATTTTAGACATGGGCTGTTCTTTGCTGTGTGCCTCCACTGAAACCACAGTGGAACAGCATCCTAAATATGATCTACCAGCACAGGACAGAGACTTTCTTTGGAAGGCAGTTCTTCATTGCAGATTCTCTAAGATTTTAATCTCTCCAGTCCCAGATAGATCTTATATTACAGAGACACCTGCCCATGGAACTAAATCTGTTTCACACAAGTAGTAGGTGCATCCATTTTTGGTTCATTGCTCCTGTACCTACCCAACACCCTTCACACCACCCTTCTTGGTCTTCCAAGAGAGGTGGACAGGGTTTTTTGTTTGTTTAAGAGATGGGTCTAGGCCAAGCACGCTCAAATGTATGTGACTAATATAGAGCAGGTTTCCAGCCCTGGTAATTCTCATCATGAGCACATGAAGGACCCCTGCCATAGAGCCAACTGCTCAGTGACAGTCAATGTCTATGACTTCTCTTCTCCCTCTTGTACACTAAAGCCTTCCAGATAAAAATCTTGTGGGTATCAGACAATCTGTGCAAAATATTACAACTTCAGTTTTCCCTTATATGAAAATTCAGCAAAAAAGTAATCTATCCATCTTAATTATGACTAAGTATGAAAACCATATAATACATGTGTATTCATGTATCTGTATATGAAAATTGTACCTAAAACAATAGCCTATTACAAATGTAGTGTGGTTTCATTTCACCCTTTCAGATCTGATTCCTTTGGGCCTTATGTAATGCCTTTCCACTCCTGACTATTCCCAGCTGTTGAAATGACCTTTGGGAACACAGGCTTCCTGAGAGCTACTCTGCATCTCAGTAGGTGTGAACCAGGCACAGTATGGCAGGTAGATGCAATTTCAGGGTCTCACAAATCAAATACACTTCAGGAACAAAAGGTGAATTTGGTTTAAAATTCCTCTATTTCACATCAGTAGTTTGATAATTTAGGTGTCAGAAAGGTTGTGCATCAGGGTAATGTCTGGTCATATAACAAATATCTGATATTAAAACCTCACAGTTATAATTATGAAATACCTGACATTCAAAGGTCAGAAGTGGTTTTCCTCCATTTCTTTGTGGGAAGTTCAAAACTCCAGCACTCAGCCATACGACACACTGAAGTTCAGGTGCCACTTTGATCTGACAACAGCCTATTTGAAGATGTTCACAGAGGCCTAGTCCCTTCAATAATAGGAAGAATGACATTCCTGTTCACTGTCACAGGCATGGATTAGCCACTGGTTAATACAGATTTTCTTTTGATTAAGTTAAGCTTCAGAAGAGAAATACAAGTCTTGAAACAGAATTGTTAGAACTTTCCAATCCAACTAAAAATTTTGACTTGCCATTTTGAAAAGCCTACAGCATTATAAAGGTGCTTGTGTCTCTGGTAATGTATGTTAAAAGCTGTTCAACTTTGTAAATATGAAAATGAGTCACATAATAATGATAATTTAGATTTTTTTTTCATAACCCCTACTGATCCCAAAGAAAATGCAGCCATCAACATAGATGATAGAGAGCTATTGAATGCTACTGGTTTGCTCCACTGTTACCCTTTTCTAAAAAGGCTATTATAATCTTTTGAGTCTTTTACCATATATGGGTCCAACAGCTAAATGAGAAAAAAAAATCCAGTATCTTTAGAAAGCCACTGGATCTAAGATTATTGGCAGAGCAAAACTGTAGCACAGAAAATTCTGTCTTGGAGAATGGAGACATTTGACGATATATTTGTTTCCTGATAGAAATAGTCAAAGAAATGTTCTTGAAGCTAATTGTTGCTGGGTTTCACCAGTCCTTTACTGATGGTGGTCATCTTGCTAAAATAAGGCTCACACTTGAACATTTCTGAGAGTTAGCTCACTTGTGAGAAACCACAAGCAGATTTCTAGACCATCTGAGGATACCTGAAGATGTCTGAGGCACTTCAGAGGTAAAAGGCAAGTTGTGACACTCATTCCTTGCCTTTAGGGGAATAAGTAAATCTGCAGCTCTTCTGTGGTCAGAACTAAACCAACTGAACCTAGCCACAAGCTGAGCATTTGAATCCATACTTCAGAAGAGATGTCAGCATAATTTTGCTACTCCAAAATATCAGGAACATAAACAACCAAAAGAAAAAACAAGTGGTGATACTCAATATAGTTTGAAGAGTCCCAGCAGTATTAAATTCAACTCCTTATCAGTTTAATTGAACATTTGCTACGGAATGTAGAGAGTGCAAAAGTGAGCATTTGTGTATACTTTGAATGCCACCTTCCACACTGGATCATTAGTTCTAGCTGCTAATGGAGTACTGCTATTAAAAAGACATTAAATCAAAGTCCATTTCTCCTAATGGGAGCCAAGTCAGTGCTTTTCACCTAGGAAAAGGGTGGAGTGGATTTTGTGCCTACCCAGCAACACACCCAGAGAAGCCCACAATCATCAGGGATAAGGTTAAGCCAGTTCAGTGTCTGTGGTGAGTGTAGACTCTCCCCTGCTCAGGGAATGTCATTCCTGCTTTCCTGAACTCCGCCTGCAGTATCTAGAGGAAAGCAGGCTCGCATTGTCTTCCACTGCTCGCCGCAGGAAACATGATATCATTCTCAAACAAAAGCGGGAAAGCTGACAGATCTATTGAGATGGGTGTGACTACAGCACACACCTCGCTGGTCAGCCCCTGTGGAAAATGCAGTGACTGGAAGCTCATTGGTGCTGGGCTGTCTGTGCTATCCACATTTTTATAGCTAATCTCTGCAAATGACTTTTGTTTCTCCTGTACTTGTGACTTAATGAACGTTGTTGCTGTCTGTGTCAAATAGGTATATGACACCATGCAGAGAAATAGGAGGGACAAGGAAAAAAGTTGGAATAACTGGACTTTCTTTTCTTCTCCATCCATAATGCTTACAGCACCAGATATTTCCAAAAGGTGTAAAGCTGGAAGTGATCTGAGGGCTAAACAGGTTGAATTCATGTGCAGCTAAACAATCAAGAAACTGAAGCCACAGAAGAGGAATTGGTAATGACAATATGCAGCCTATTACAGCAATTGCTAGATAAGAATATTTCCAAACATGATTTCAACGGATTAAAAACTTTTTTTTTTTTGCCTGCATTAACCTCTAGCCTTTTATAGAAGCCAAAAGTAACATCTCGAACTCGTAATTTTATTGTTAACAGCTGTTGGCATGCTGCTAATCAAGAAGATCTGCACAAAGCAATTGTGAAGAAAGTTGCAGGGAAATAAGGACTTCTGACTTTTCTTGCTACTTTCTGGTTTTCACTACAGGACAATTTGCAGTTCTACAGCACATTACATTTTTACTGTGAGATGGACTGGAACAACCTATATATATATATATATATCTCAATGCAATGGTTAAGGGTGAGTTAAGAGTCTAAGGTTGTCATGTGACTTGTATTTTTCTTTTACAGATTTTTACTAGAAAAGTCAAAATGAGGATTGTAAAAGGGATATTTACTCAAATGTGGAGTAACTTTGAATCTGATGGCAGGAGGAGAGTCTTCCTCAGGGCTCTGCATGTGATAGGTTCAGCAATATATCTCTAACATTAATGCTGAAATTACTGTAAACTAAATTTGAATTAGTATAATATTTCTGTATACCTTTCTACAGATATCTCTTATGATAACTTCTGACTTGCTGAACTAAGGACATTTGCTGATAATACTATATAACTGTGTTTGAAGTGGTTTTAATTGATCTTGTATTTTTTTCCCTCTTTTTTCCACTGACTCTCATCTATTTTCCACTTGTGGAATCTTGTCTAAAATCAGATACTGGAATAGCTACACACATCAAGTGCACAGCTAGTTCATAAAGTCAGTCACAGAAATTGACATTTAATCTGTATTTAGAGCAGATTTCTTAGGGAAAGACACCAATGGTTTCAAAGTTATCAGCCTATGAAAAAATTAGTACATTAGATAGAAAAGAAACCCTGCTGCAACAAATGTGTCAACAAACAACTTCAACAGTTAAAAGCTGCAGCACTGAATCCTACATGTAGCTAAATCATCCCCAGTTGCTTGGCCCCAGTCCTGCCCTCACTGGCTGTAAGAGCTCTGTACAGAGAAGAGGACTCACTGAAACAAACACGAGTACTTAAATCAGTAAAGGTAAGCACTGGAGTGAAGGGTAGACAGACAAAGGGTAGGTGCATACTGTGTGGAAAACAAAGAAAGGCATGACAGGTCCACTACAGCTATTAGAGTCAAAGTTTACCTGAAATCAACAGGCTGAATCCATAGAGAACTAGGTGTGCTAGAGGGTCCATGCTTTCCAAGGTATATCCATCCAGTTCTTACAGCTGTTCATGGAGTATCCTTTCCTCGGGGCAGACCTTTAGCAGTTACTCTTGTCCTGCATGGTACGCTGTTTACAAGTCACAGGCAAGAAATCAGAGCACTGGCGCAGGCTGGAACAGTCTCATTGCTGTCTGAGTACAGGGAGTTTAAGTTCCTTTTTCCTGTTTCCTTTGTAGATTAGGATGGGAAAGGCAGGATCTTAAAGGCATTTTTGTATCAGCAGGGCTGCAGGGCAGTGCAAATCCCATCCATCCAGCAATACATCAAAACAATTATCTGGAGCTGCTGGAGAAGCAGGGGACTGCTGTTGTTCACAGTCAGCAGAATAGGAACAATGATGGCATCCTCCAGTAGGCGGGAGAGTGCAAGTAAAACATCCTCTATCTAGGTACAGTAGGTGGAAAGTGCTATTATCTCCTTCTTGAAGTCCAGGTCTGCTAAGTTCTCAGAGCGCTATCGTGTTTTCCCTTATTTATTTAATCCACACATAAACTGCTGGCTGCAATGCATTTCTGCACACAATAATGAAAATAAGAAGTAAACAGTAACAAAGCAGCCAGATGAATCCAGTATAGACCAAAACCATCCACAATCCAGCATACTATTCCATTAGTTCATGTGTTTTACTGGAAACAATTTTTCTTTACATTTGACAATTGGAAACAGACTGAAAACTTGTTGCAATAATAAATCTCACACAGAGTCATTATGACTTCAGTGGGATTAAAATGCCTGCATCACTCAGGGAGGTCTTGAAACCTGGAAGCTAAAACAAAACACAAAGAAAAAATACAAAGAAAAGCAGAAAAAAATGAATCAAATAAATGTAAAGGAAGCACTCAGATATATAAACAGAATTGAAATTAAAGAGCAATCCTATTTACCACTTGACAAAACATGATCCATGGCAATATAGCATTTGGAAGTTCTGTAGTTCTGCCAAGACGCCAACAGCCAGAATTACTTTTATGGAAATACAGAAAAAGGAATGTTCAGCATAATTTTGGAAATCGGGTATGGGCTTATCCTACTTTGATTTAATTTCCTTTTAGCCTTTGATTGTAGTGTAGAATTCTCAGAGGAAGTCCTTCACACCCAAGGTCTATTGCCATGTGGAGAGAAGGGTTACAACCACAGCAAATGGGAAGGCAGCAGCCCAGAGTTCCTTACGTGTGTCCCTCCTGTCCCTCCATATGGCCAAAAGCCAAACCAAGTAGAAATTTATACTGAAAATACCCTTTGGGTGCAAAAACACAGTATGAGGAACAAACACTACTAAAATTCCTTTTTGATGCTTAAAGGAGGTAGAATATAAGATATTTATGTGGTTTGGTTTCAGACTAAAATAAACACATATATTTTGTCCATTTTAGATTTTGGAGAACACCTACTCTTTTTCTACTCTTAGATGTGAAGCAGCAGTGATTACCCCTCTCCAATTGCACCTTAGCTTTTGTAAGTCTGCAAGTAGAGATCCCTCCAATATCAGAATACTTTCTATATTAGCAGATACTAAATATTATCGTATTTCCTGTCTAGTGGGTAACTGTTTTGTTGTTCATTTAACCTGTTTATAAGTTGGCCAATCCTTGATTATTTTTAATGTCTTTTGATTTGTTGAGGGATGGGGAGCAGGAAGGAAGGAGAGGGGACAGGCTTAAACAACCGCAGTCAAGGCTGTGGTTCTCCAGATTGCTATTGTAATCTCAGAGGGATTTTTAAAGTTTCCACTTAAATCTCACTTTCCTTCTGTAAAGGATTCTTCTCACTGAGGAGAAATGCATCACGTCTCCATTTGAAAGACACCCAAATAGAAAGCAATGCTCCTGATACTGATTTTGCAGTATGAATAATGGGCCAGGTGAGCTGTTCATTCTTTTTTGAAGAACCAACTTGTGCCTACTGATCATTTCATCTGCCATGATGACAAGTTAGTTATTTAGCTCAGAGTGGACAGCCTGAACATGCAGCATTCCACAAATACAAGAAGGTTGCAAAGGCCTGCTGGAGCCAGAAGAGAGGAGATACATACCAACCCAAGCCAGAATTTGTTTAGGGTACTAGCATCAGCAGGATTGTGTAATTGATTTCTGTTTCATTACAAAATATAATTTTTGAAGAAATAAAGAATAGCATCTATAATTCAGCAAACACTTAAGTACTCCTTTATATGTAATACATGTTTAAACTTAGGTCTGTTTCTATTTGGAAAGCTTTTAAGTGCCACTGCTCAATTACTGCTCCTACTGAGGTAAAAATTAATCCCCTGATAAGCTTTTATTACTGCAGAATTTATAGGATTTCAATATTCTGACTTATTCTCACTCAACATTAAGTGTCTGCTAGGTCTACCTTTCATATTTTCATGCTTATATTTCATGTGCCTAGAATGTAAGTATTTTTTAATGTAGGTCATATTAATTTTCTGTCCCTTGAAGTAAAAACTGTATGACCTGATCACCTTCTGATTAGTGAGCAACACAGAAGTGCAGTAGAATTGTCTGTCCCCACCACCAAACAGATAGTCCTTAGCTAACGGGGATACTGAGTTTCAGCCTGCATTCACTATTCATGACCTGAAGAATTCCAAATAGCCTTTGGCAAAACCAGATGGCCAGTAAAAGAAACTGGGCTAAAAGTAAGGATGGGACAAGGAGTAAAATATGGTACAGAGTTGCTCTAACTTTTATTGCATATGGGGCTGTTGACTACCAGCGTGTCCAATGAGCATCCTTGCCACATCTTCAGGTAGGTATGTAGCTGTATTTTGGCCCCATAGACCACACTCTTGTCTTTTCTAAATGTAGTTGGAAAGACTCCAAAAGGCAGTTTCAAAAGAGTTCCCCTCAGAAACATCAGTTTTGTTGGTGGTTAACTGCTGATTCAAACATATTCACATCTTAACCCCCAACACAATGGCATGCATAAGTTTAAATTAGTTGCAGCAGGGAAACAAATTGTCTTCCAACATGTAAACATAACCCTAGCATTAAACATGGCTTTTCATAACTCTCTTTGCTGAAGGCTAATTTTATGATATGTCAAGTGCCCTGAACTGACACCAGGCTTTCCTCTTTAGATAAGCAGCACACTTGTCTCAAGGACAACCCATTCATACATGCTGCACCACATGGAAATATGTGAGGAGGAAAAAGAAACAATGCCACTGCACTTCTTCAGTCAGGTAGATGTGTTAGCAGAAATCACATATCCTCTTGCAGTGTCTGGTTGTATTCTATTTTTTGGAACCAAGCCATTACTTTGGCCTTGACATGATGTTCATACGTCTTAGTAGGAGGCAGTAAAGGAACTTCAGGAATTATTACTCACCACAGTCAGCTAATGTGAAACAAAGGCTCACAAATGATGGGGTTTAAGCTTCTTTTCTCAAACAGATCCTGTTCTCCCCTGCAACATGGCCTATGCCACTGCGGCCAGCCATAGCCCCTAAGCCATATACCTGGGACCACCTGGAAGTGAGAGGTAGCAGACAGGTGGCCAGGGAGAGGACATGTGCAGCTGCTGGTCTAAGAACCTGGGATAAGCACTGCCCTTACCACTTCAGTGGCAGTGGTAAATGGAAGGAGGTAAAGGTTTCTGGGGTACATGTCATGCAAACATGGATAGGACAGTATGGAGGAATGGTGCTATTGAAATGGGTAGTTCTGAGAAACTTTAAGGTGAGGTAGAAATGGTAACAGTGTTTTTTGCTGCACTGCTTCCCCTGTGTATGCATACTCAGAAGGCAATTCAGAGTTGCAAACATAGCTATGATCCACTTTTTTAGCTCAGCACTTTTGTTTTCTTTTCTAAAAAGAGTTTCTCTTGGAGAACACAGCCTGGAAAATGGCTGAGTACTGAGCAGTCTACAGAACAGCCTTAGCCAAAGGGAGCTGTTGCTTACCTGTCTTCCTTGAAACTGAAATGAAAGGGAATTTACTGAATGGAATTAAACACAGGACCTGATGGGGATCTCAGGTTTCTTTCAAAGGGAAAGCTCAGCTGATGAAACAACATAGGAGTACTTTAGAGCTTCTGTATCAGTAAAGTCATTGTGAAGAACATTAGGCCATTTGTCTAACATCTATGCTCTGAAAACTCCTACTTTGCGAGTCACTTGTATTCTTCTGAAAAATGCTTCATATATATTTTAGACTAGCCTGCCCGTTGTCAGCAGAAGGACAAAAAAATTGCTTCTCTGTTCTACTACTTTTGTTGTAATTTTTTACAATAAATTTTGAAGGACAAATGAGTCTGTGTATTTATGTTTAATGGCAACAATTGTATATCCAATTATCTTTAAGATATTGATATTAAATCTCCCCAAATGAGGCACAGCAATAATAGTACGACTGCTAAAGTAAAAGGGCACGAACAAGGCAAATTTCATATTTTTGCCATCTGGAGAAATAAAGATTAATTTCATAAGCCTCTTAATGCAAATGATCTTTGAAGATCTGACTACTGTTTCCAAGGACCAGGAAATGGGTCATGATAATTAGATCTCAGGGGTAGTGTTTTCAGCCATTAGGGTTACAAAAATTCATTCTTAATATCCTGTTTGCAGGACCTACTATCTTCCACTGACTTATTATCACACTATTAGTATGATTTAATTGTGTTATTTAATTGTGATTTTAAACAAGCACAACTTAGTGACAAATTTGCTGTCCACCTGCCTCTTCTTCCAAATTTGGGATTGGAAATCTTGCAGAAATCTTGGAAATCTGAAGGCTTTATTAGAATTTTGTCTCTCATCCATAACTGTTAAAGTCACTGTTGCAACTGATTATTTCTACTATAGTCACTATCTTATTTTTCTTCCTAATTTTAAGACATGCTGAGTCCCCCTTACATCACAAGTATCTGTGAGCAAACTTGAGTTGTACGTTGGAGACAGAGGTCTTGCACCTTACTCATCCTTTGCTGCACAGCAGAAATCTTGGGGCTGATACAAAGATACCAGTGCTCAGTGAATCAAGCTCAGTCACTTTAAATCAATGTAGCTTTCAAGGAATTAGCTCTACAAGAGGAAACAAGAGCGGATAATTTTACATTTCTGGCTCTTTTTTTTCTATCTTTTTTTTTTTTTTTTTTAATGTGGAACATTTCCTCCCTTTCCACACATTTGGCATACTGTCCAGTTAGTCCTCCTTCCTGAAAGGAGAACCTGTAAGTGTTGGGCGCAAGTCAGGGCAAGAACATTTCTTCCTCTGCTCCAAGATTTTGTCAATCCCAATGAATGATTGATCAAAGCGGGGATCTGAATTCAGATCATCTCTGTAGCTGTGAATACTTAAAGGCTTCCTTCCTCTTTACTCAAAAAGATGACAACTATTTTGTTTGGGAGTAATCCAGTTCCCTTCTGAGTGATTGACCTGCATTTTAGAGCCTTGCTCTGCACATACAAGACATGTATCATTTGGTGTTCAGCTGCTATTCACACTGTTCAAGCAAGCTCCAATTTTACAACTTTCAGAATCTGAAGGGTTTTCACTCTGATTGCTACATCCACCACACCCAGATGACTTACCACCATCAGATATGTTTTCAAGGAGTTCACTCAAAGCAGGCACTTTAAGAACAGTTACAAAGTAATCTTTTAATCTCTTTCTCCTCAAACTAATACATTTTAATGGCTAACACCTCTTCTTAAGGCCTGCATTATACCTTGTATTTTTGTTTTATACCTGCAGCAGGAAAATATAAGTGTACTGAAAGAACTTAGAACCACTTCACGTTGGAAACATGTGCCTACAATTGTGAAACAGCACATACTAACACTAAGAGCCATTAACTAAAGTTGTCAGGAGGAAAGAACTCTCAGTGTTCCACCTGTCTGGAATTGCTCAAAGGAATACTGCATTGTTGTCTTCTAAGCTCACTAAGAGAAATTTAAAAATAAACTTATTTTGAAAGAAAAACAAGATTTTTTAATCACCATGAAAAGTAGTGAAGGCAAGATGAAGCAGGAATAGCAACAAGAGGATTAACCTTTGCAGCAAAAATAGTTTGCCTGGAGATATGATGATATCCCTCAATATATGGGAACAAGG
This sequence comes from Parotia lawesii, assembly GCA_003713295.1. Classification (NCBI taxonomy): domain Eukaryota; kingdom Metazoa; phylum Chordata; class Aves; order Passeriformes; family Paradisaeidae; genus Parotia; species Parotia lawesii. Next base: position 182,812 of record RAHM01000539.1, on the reverse strand, counting down.
CTGGTGCACTGTCATGCCATCATGAACTGGGAACAGCAGCAGTCATTCCTGTGCTTGTCCTCAAGCAAAGGACAAACAACATGGCAGCAACAGACCCTTTGATTGAAGGCTTTGAAATTGAAATGCTTCTTTTCATACAGTGTGCCATTGAAGTGGGATGTGAAGTGACAGTAATTGCCAAACCTGGTATCCTAATGCCTCAGTGGCATCTTACTGAAGGGGGACTAGGTTAGGGAACTTTTAACAAACTGGATACACATAACTCCACGGAGCTTGTTGAGACACACCCATGTGTGTACAGAGGTAGCTGTCTTATGGCATTGCAAGGTCATTCCTAAGTACTTTTTTTTTTTGTGGTGGTAAGGGAGAGGCTTCTGAATACTGAAACATAGAATATGTCACTCCTACCTTCAGGAGAGCAAGAAGAATGATCCAGGGAATGACAGACTGGTCAGCCTCATCCCAATTCCTGAGAAAGTTGTGGACCAACTAAGGCTGTATACGATTTCCAGACACATGAAGGATGGGAAGGTGATCATGAGTAGAGAGCACAGATTTATGAAGAAATTATGCTTAACCAACCTAATAGCCATCCACAATGAGACAACTAACTCATTGAGCAAGGAGAGAGGTGTGGATGTTGTTTACCTCAACACAAGCAAGCTGTTTGCCAGAGTTATCCATTAAATCCTCACAGATACGCTGACAAAGTATGGTTAGATAAGCGGGCTTGGGGCTCACTGTGTGGTCAGCGGCCTTAAGTCCAGCTGGAGGCCAGGCAGTAGTGGAATACCAGAGCCATAGATATGGGGACAATACTGTTTAACCTTTTCACTGATGACATGGATGATGGGTCAGAGTTCACCCTCAGAGAGCATGCAGATGACACAAAGCTGGGAGGAGCTGCTGATACACCAGATGGGTGCAGTGCTGTCTAGAGGGACCTAAACAGGCGAAGTGGGCAGCCAAGAATGTCATGAAGTTTCACACAGACACATGCCAAGTCCTGCCCCCGTGGAGGAACAATCCAGGCACCCATACGCACTGAGAGCTGAGTGGCTGGAACCTGCTTTACTGAGAAGGACCTTGGGGCCCTTCCCGGTGTACACCAAGCTGACCAAGAGCCAACAATGCACAGCAAAACAGGCCAGCAGTATTCTGGGGCATGTTAGGAAGAGCATTGCCAGGCAGGCTGAGGTAGGTGATCCTTATTCAGCCCTGGTAAGAGAGGTGAGCAGAAGAGGTTTTAAGCATTTCCACCCCACAGATGCTGCCAGTTAACTCATGCCCTGTCAGTCTGAAGTCATAGCATATAATGGACAAAAGATTGCCTGGGTAGAGAGAGACCTGTGTTACTGAATTAGTGTCCTGATGTACACACAGTAGCTTCAGCGAAAAAACATCATGTGTCTGGTACTTAAACCGTACTAAGAAAAAAAAAGATAAAGAGTTAAAGAATAGGTGATTTTCACTGATACTCGAGGAACTAGATAAGGGTACAATTTACTCAGCTCACTACTGGGAGTGAGTTATTCATCTTCCAGAGGGAGATGAAACACTTGCCGCATAGCTCGTCACTTAGAATCCATACAGTTCTTTTCAGCCATGGGTACTATGACTGCTATCAAGGACCATAAGGATGAACTGTTAAGAGAAAGAATGAGTGATGAGATTCTCACACAGAAACAGGTTATCTGAAGATCCTTCAGTAGAACAAGGAAAAGAACAGCATACTGGAGAAAGGGGTTTCATGACAGGCATCTCCTGGGAACACAACAAAAACCTGTAAACTTTACCATGCTGTCTTACAGAATCACTACCAAGGAATAAAACCTTCCCCTGCCCTGAGAGAAAGCAAAGTCAAAGCAGTCTGTTTATTCAGTCTGCAGCTTTTTTCCATTGTTCATTACAATATGTTATTCTAGCACAAGTGGAATTCAGGAGGCGATCTCTCTAGCTAATGGTTTGATTGGTGAGAATATTAGACTTCAACTATCTCTGAAAATTATGGGCTTTCTCTGGAATAGCTGGAACTCTGACAGGAAGGAAGAGACTTTAGTGGGAATTTCCCCTAGATAACAGTCCTTAGTTTATAGAAATCCTGTTCCATTATCTCTAAATATTATAAATATATAAAGCAACACCGTTTAGTGTGCTGAATTTGCAAACACAGTGCTCTCTGCACAAATCTTCAATATTTTTAGCTTACTGATTTCTTTATACTCAAAATGACAATCACAGATTTGAGGAAATTTACTGATAAAAATACAGAACTATTTCAATGGACTCAGAACATTTCCTAATTATTTCTCTACTCCAGTTTTATGAAGTGAGGTGCATAGTCTACCTCTTTTCTGGAAAACTTTTGTACGAGACCAGAACAACCATAAAACCAGACCCCATTGCTTTTTAGTAGTTTCTTTCTACAAGGCTAGTTTACTGTTTAGCTAAGATTTCTATCTATAGTCAACTGTGCTTTTTCTATTTGATCAAGACTAGCTTACAATACATCAGGTGAAAGACATTATCAATAAGCAGTTTATAAATACATTACATGTAGAATGTGAGAGAAATATATAAATGGATTTTTTTTTATCTAAACATTTTCTGAAATTTCTATATCATAAAGCACATTGTTATTTTCTATATGAATCCTGTTTTTGTTCTATGTTGAAACTCTTCCTTGTGTCTTTTTGTCAGAGGCTCCATATGACACTGCCTGTCGAAATTGGAGGGAAAAAACCATTGCAGAAAATATACAAATAATTTTCTCTGCTATTTCCTTTACTGGTGAATACTACAGCAGTAAAATACTCCACACAAAATCAGTGTTAGCTATGTTTCACTGCTTTTTATCATAGTTCGCTCTTTATAATTACATCTTAAAAAATAAGGAAGTTAATTCTCCATTAGGAAATGAAAATTTGCTGGCATTTGCTTTTATTGTAAGATTTTACACTATGAAGCAATTTTGACTTTAAAAGATGCTTGTCATCCTTACATGCCTTCCTTACTTGGTATAAATTGCTATCTATATAGGTATGGTATGCTGATATTACCATTTAGCTTATTATACACTTAATTTAAGATAATGCATATGACAACCTGTCAAGCAGTCCTCCTGTTCTGTTTGGAAGGGGTAGGACTACAGTAAAATTAGAAATTCAGCATGTAAAGCAAACTAAAATTTCACATTTAAGATGCAATTCAGCAACAGGCCCCAGTAACTCATTGGGCAGTATTTCCTTTTTGTTTCTAAAATTCAGATGTTTATTTCTAAAAATTTTAAACACTGCAAAACGAGGGATAGTATTAAAACCTGGTAAAATAATTTTAAGAATATCTGTCACCCTAGTGGTGAGTGAATGATCTCAGTAGTCCAGCTTTCCATGTGGCCTTCGCACATCTCTCATTGTTGGTCCATTCAGGCAGGAAGGAAATGCCTGGGTTCAGTTCTTGGTGTTCTGTAAAGCTTCTACGAGAGCTTTGTTGTATTCTTTGACCAGCTTTTTCACATTCTTCATTATTGGCTGGTAGTCACTCTCTTGACTTTTTGCTGCTATGACTGATTAAAAGAATTAAGGAAACAAACTGCCAGTATAAATACGAGCATAATCACAGATCACAAGGGAACCACAATACCATACATTTCCTTCTGTGAAAACTGTCAAGGGGTGAAAATAGTGGAAAAAACTCAGACTGGGGCTAAAAGATTTACAGTAATTTACTAGCTGCCATCTCATGACAAGCGCTGTAGAAAAAAAAGTGATTACATGCCTGAGTCACTTTTGTTTTCATATATATTTTATATATAGAGAGAGGCAGTAAGTCCCTCATGAAGGACTCTGCCTATTGTTACATTGCAAACCAAACCATTTCAAGGCACTCAGCCATACAGTCTGGCTACAAAAGTCCCAGTCCAAGAAAGCAGCCCCTCTCCAGTAGCCCAAGCAGACATAAGTACTCTGTTTAAGGGTCTGCACTTGGATAGGCAATATTTCATACCAAGCTAGGAGATACTTTAATACCCTGATCATCTTTTTCTCTTGGTTTGTCTTAAAGTTTTTTCTGTTAAGAAAAATTGTGTTTAAGAGTATTGCCTGAATAAAATATTTCTGTAGGGCCTCCTTCAAAGAGGAGGTGGCTCCAACTATATTACACCGTCCAAAACTTTTTTCAGATGTTTTTCTAAGAATTAGAGCACTTAACCAGATTTGAGAAATGGGATATTTGGTATCTGAAGAAAACAACGCTATATGTATACGTATACATATAGCTATATGTATACACATTAATTATTAAATATATTATCATCATCATCAGTATTATTTCTGTGATGGCTAGGCTATCACAAAATTGCCTGAAATATATCCCTGTGCCATTTTCTGAGACATGAAGGAATGTTCACTGTCCAACACACTACACTAGATGGTGGGGTCTAGTTTTGATGTTATGTTTACCAATTACATTTGTACTTTAATCATGTAACAGTGATTCTGTGTGTCTTAGAGATGTCAGTTTTAAAAAATAAATTTAAATAAATTATTTTATTTAAATAAATTATTTAAATAAAATTTATTTAAATTTATTTAAATTAATTTATTTTATTTGAACAACTATTTATTTAAATAAATAATTTTAAAGAAGTGATTTTGTTGCAGTGAATTCACTGTCCCTAGAATATAAAATAAAAGTGTAGCTTGATCCTATTCAGGTCTCTATCATAACTAAGTTGAAAAATAGTAGAATAGTACCAGATGAGAAGAACCATAAATTCTAATTAAAATAAACTTCAGTGCTTTTCCTAATTTCAAAAACTATCTTATCAAAGCCATTTGCAAATCAGCAAATAATGATTTTGCTGATATGATTACTGGAATACAACTCGTTAATTTGGATCACATAAAGAGAGAGCTACAAGACAGCTCCCCCACCCCAGCACGTTTTCAAACAATGCTACACTGGCAGATTAATTTCAGATAAGACTGGAGAGATGTGAAGATGAACTTTGTATGAAACCTAGTGGCAAATCTGAGAAAGAAGGAAGAACTCCAGACTGCAAGGCAAAGCTTATGCTTTAGGACCCTGTAAATTGTTTCAGACAACACATGCAAGTTTTGCTATATACAATATCTATCAGCTAACCAGGTATTTGCAAAGGATTGCCTTTCCCCTCCTCCCTTGTCTTCTGCAGCCCATTCTGTCCTGTCTTATTCTGCTGGAGGAAACAGACTTCTTCCTCAATTAATACAGTGTGTGAATTTGACTCTTACTTCTTAAAGAAAAGGATACACTCCTTCATCATAAAGTTATTTTGCTCATGGTGCTGCCACTTCCTCTCCAAATTTGTAAGCTGAAAACACAAAACCACAAAGAGCCAAAAATCAAAACGGTAATTATTACACTCGTATTTTACACAAATAATTTTGTATCCATACCTTATACTCTATCACCTGATAAGATCAAAGTTATTTCACATAAAAAACACAGAAATTATAAACAATGGCAAAATGCTTTTAAAGCTGCTGCTGATTAACCTGCATATATAATTAAGCACTTCATAATCCATCTGTACAAAAGCACTGCATGCAACTGCAGTAATAGATGAAAAAATCAGATGAGAATTCAAGACTTGTCATATAAGGAAGTTAATGGGCAAGTCAGAAATAAAAAGGTGAAAAATTCAGGGAGACACTAATTCTCATTATGCTTCATATCATTTAGATGATCTCTTCTTAAAATCAGTAAGATCTAAAATCACCAAAGATACAATATTTCCTGACACTGTCTTGGACTTCGCACTACACAGAAGAAACTTCCTTACTTCCATAGTTAAGTTTCCTGTCTGATGCCAGAAGTTGTGATAAGAACAGAGCTGCAGCGAGAAGATTGTAGGAGCGTGGGTTCAGTGCTGGCACTTCTTCAATACTTTCAGCATCAACAGGAAACTAATGTGGACATTATATTGATGGCTGCTTCCTTACAATACAATTTTATATTTGTTTTTCTGATGCTACTGTTCAAGGTTCTGCATTTCAAGATAGGAAGTTGTTATTTTTAAATGTAAAACTGAAAATCATTCTGAGACTAAACTTTCAGTGGAAACTAAGGTAACAAATAAGGAAAATATTGCACTATTTTACTTAAAAGCTTATTCTTAAGCTGGAAGAGATGAAAATAGTTGCTGTACAACTCAAACTTTAACAGTAAAGAATCAGTTATCCAGTGTACTGGTTTGCAGCAAACAAGGCAATCATTTGTCTCCAAGACTAGGTATTTCTGACCAATTAAAATTTTTATTGTCCTCTTTGTAGATGTTGCTGCATACAACACAGCCAGTAAAGGAGCCTGGAACTGAAATACTTACTGTCTTGCACACAGAAAAGGAAAGATCCAGTGTATTTTTATAGTAACTGCTTGAAGACCAGTTGACCTCTTGCAAAATTGCCCAAGTCCTCCACATTTATGAGCACTATTTGAACTTCAAAACGCTTGATGAATGTCAAATAATCAGTTATTGTAAGACATACCTTAATTCACACTCAGGATATTTACACTCAGGACATAAAAAGTAAAGAAACAAATTGTTTTCAAACACAATATAATAGAACTGCCACAGCTTAACGAACTGAAGAAATGCTGTACAACTACTAATTTATAGAAAATGTTAAGCCTCATTATGCAAGTATCTTAACACTGTCTGGGTATGCATTTCTGATTTACCTAAATTCTAGAATTTTATCTGGGCAAAAAAGATACACAGTATCTGAAGTCTTTCACACTTCAGCATGTAGCTTTGAGGATTTATATCATCACCCTAAAATGATTATAACAATCCTATGCTACAAATGGACACACATGCCTCAGTCAGAGCTACGCCTTCTCATCTGCTCCACAACATTAATTCCATAAGAAAGTCAACTTAAACATGTACAATATGATCTTCAGCTTTTAACCATATTAGAAAAAAATAACAGTTCTAAAGGACAAATATCTCAACAACCTCAAGCAATAAAAACCAGTGAAATGCATTTAAAAAAAATCAATTTCCCTTTCCACCTTATTTTAAGGTTATCCATTTTCCTTCTGTGCATTCAAAACTATATGCCAGTAAAGTTCTGCTGCCAAAATGACAGCAATTTATGCATGTTTATAATGAAAGAATAAAAGCTGCTCAAGAGGTTATAAACATCTTCTTTCCTGATTCACATTTGAAATGTAAACGTACATGTATACCAAAGTTGTTTAAAGAAGTGCGAACAGACCCTAAAACTTCAGTGGCCTGCAAGGAGCAGAAGAACTGAAAAAAGGAAAATGGAATTAATAGCACAGATTTAAAGAAAAAAAAATATCACCATGACTTTAAAAGCAAAAGGGATCTTAGTTATCAGTAGTGACTTTTTCCCCCCTGCAGTTTCTAAGTTCATCCTCAAACTACTTAAGCAAAGGAAGGGCAGAAGGTAGAGAGTTCTGAGCAAGATTAACAGAAACACTTAAACAAAGGGTTCACATACTTTTTAGCTCAGAAAGATCTCTGCTAGTAAACCAAATCTTACGAGCCCTTTGTTGGCACAATATTAACTTTTGTTTGAAAACAGCAAATACAGCTACACACTTACAACATATGACTTAGAAAATTCACTGAGAAGGAATAAACAGATTCTGTCTGTACAATGCTTCATGTGCATGAGAAAACCAATACTGAGAAAGAAACAACTGAAGGGATAATATGCAACTTGACCTATACCTGAGAATGGGTCTCATTTTCTTGCAGCTCCTTCTTTAGTGTCTCATACTCTGTATTCAAATGCTCCATTATTTTCTTAAAAGCACAGCTGCGTTTTGTTAATTTTTCTTTGTCATCCTGGAGTTTCTAGTTAGAAAAAAACCCAACACAAGCTGATTAATGGATGAATTAATTTGCTGCAGGCTTCAGGCACATTACTTCAATTTACCTTTCAAGATGCTACTTTTTTCCTTTTAGAACAAGACCACATGCATATGCATAAAGAACTCATAGGCTTTTCACTAGCACTGCATACTCTATCCCAAAACCAATACTAAATGATTATGACCAAGTTGTACGCTTAGACAATACTGTATGAGCATCGGTGGGAACGCTGATATTAAGAATTTCTAGGAAATTCTCTTTTGCTTGTGTTCTGTGTTAGAATGCTAAATTCAAAGATATGGGTAGTCATAAATTACACCAGAATAGTTTAGCGGAATCACTAAAATAAAATGGGGAGATTTTGTGGAAGGAGGTTATCAGAAGATACCCAGCTGAATACCTGCTACATGTACCCAGTTAATAAGTCACACATAAAAGCAAAATAGTGTTTGCATTCATTTGCACTGATATGCAATCCTGTTTTTTAGCTGTCAGGAAGGACTCTCAATCACAAAACTGGATTCCCCTCCACTAGCTGCCCAAAAACACACACTCTGTTTCATCCCTTTCATTACCTTTTTCTTCTCTTCTCCTGATGCTTTCAGAGCTGGCAAATTATTGTAGATCTCCAACTCTGCTTTTGTCTGTTCAATCTTGTCTTTAAGAGAAGCCAGTTCACCGACCATCTTGCCCTCCAAAAGTTCCATCTTCTGTAGGTCCATCTGCAGTTTTTGACTCTCTAGATCACCAGACACAATTGCTAATTAACAGTACTTTTCGTTTCATAATACACAGCCCATTACATAAAGATTTATGCTATATTTAACCAATATAAACAGCTCCTAAATATACTTCTGATTTTGATATTTATGGGACTGCTAATGTGAAGAAAATAAAAAATGTGATCTTCACACCACCCCACAAGTCAGACTCATACACTACAAATACTGTATTATAATCCATAAGTGAAGAGTAATGAAACTGCGATGCTCTTCTGTACCACAGTGTTTCTATTTTTAATGTTTATAGCACCACACAATTAATTATGGCACCACAATCTTAAAGCAGTGGTGATAACCTACAAGAAGTTTATTGCAATGATGCAGACAAATTGAAGAAATACTTTTATTAGTTTTTTAGCATCATGTTATTTTTATGTGTGCTGCTTGAATATGGATAAGGCTTAGTTTAAAGAGAATAAATAGCCAAACTTACTTTAAACATTTGCTTTGTACAGGAAAACACTTTCATGTATCCACAGAAAAGAAGTGTCGCAGCTTACAACATCAACATGGGCTACAATATACAGCATTTACTTCTGAGACTCCATTAAAAAACTAACAGAGTTACAGGTAATTAAAGGAATTAGAACTATGGGTGGATTCTGGCATAAAGATAATTGTGGAGACTGAAACTGTCCAGACATGAGACGTGTGAGAAGAAACAATAAAGATAGACAAAGTAATAAAAATACTTCGACTCAGTCTTGGGGGTAAGTTACCTATCCAGAGTGGGGAAGGACTAGATGTTGGCTAGACTTAGTTTGGATGGTTTTGTGACCTGATCTGTCATTGTATTTCATTCACGTTCCTGAATATTAAACACATGGCTACATCTTCTTACGTTTCAGATCAGTGTCTAGCTCAGAAGAATGATACAGATAATGGAGTTTTTTTTCCTACATTCCAAAGTATCAGGCAACATGGGCTATTGGGAGGGATGAGACTGCACAAAGAAACTTCTCTTGGCATAGGTTTGGATTTTGAGATTTGTGTTGATCTGATGAAAAAAAGGACAGAAGATTTCCTCCCCAACTTAACCAAGGCAGTATAAATCTTTAAGGCAGAAGAAAATAGATGTGTCTACGTGATAGAAGGACAGTTCACCTTTCCAAAAACTGTGGGTACAGTTTTGTCAGTGGACTTACATGGGAAAATCTCACCCGATTAAAACACTCCCAAAGCCAGATTTGGGAACTCATCTCACTGCTTGTGTATTTATGCCATATACTTATTTTTTAGAGTCAAACATTTGCTTTTATCAACATTTCTGGCTTATTACAGAGCACATTCATGATTTCTTTAGGAACGTCAAAATAAAAAAAAGACAAACCAAGATTTTTGTGTGCCATTTGCAATTCTCCTGAGGAATGCTGATCCATAAGGTAAGATTGAAAGTGTCCTCTATGTGCAAGAGCATTTATGTAAATATGAAAAATTCTCTTGCAAATTAAAGGAAGGATTTTAAATTAAAATATTTAGCATTGCCTTGCATGTAAGTAATTCACAGTCTGCCTTCCACTGCAAAGGGCTTAAGAAAACACTTTCTCTGTGTCTACAATATTTCATAACTCCTCAGTTTCACACTGAAGTTAACACTGAATTGGTTAATGACAGATTGTAAACCACAACTGAACAGATCACAGCTTTACTTCTCTTGTTCCTACAGCACTGTGGTTTAAAGAAAAATGCTTAAGGACATCAATAAATGAGAATCTTAGATCAGAAATAATAAAAAATAGAATTATGAAATAAATTCAGATTGGAGAGAAATAGGAGAAAACAACTATATATGTTCATGAGGATTTACTTAGGTCTTATCACAGCATTTTCACTTTTTATATAGTTGTTCTAATATCTGTATTTTGTTATTTTAAAATTATACATAGTTGACCAGTTGGAATTTATTTTACATGTAAAGAGTAGTACCAAACTAAATGCCAAAAAGGAAAAAAAAATTTTTTGGATTGTTCTGTCTAATACAACTATGATGAGACTGCAATGGGTATTCCTATCCATTCACGCTTTCTGCAGAATAGGAAAGAAACTGGAAGGGACAAATTTTATCCTTATCCAGCAGCAGACTCAGTGAAAAAACCTCAAAACTGAAAAAAACTCAGAATTCCTCTAGGGGAAGAGACAGGAAGAGGATGCAGCCCAGTTCCTTCTGATACGCCATGAAGTTGCAGTGTCTAGCATGCAGTGTGTACACAGCGGCAAATTCTCAGAACAAACTACAGTGACCCAGGGAAATGTTTTTGGGAAACTATGCCATCAGCACTTTTGTTTACCCTTCATGGTTTCCTTTTCTTTTTTATTTTTTTAAGGGTTCTGCTAGTGGACTTTTTATATCTTTGTTACGGCAAGAAAATATGGAAATTCAGATTTCAATCATAACAAAAGAATCCTGAAGACTACTGTGCTACAACTCAAAGGAACTTCAACACTGCAAACTGAGCATTCCCTGTATTTCTGAAAGGATCTTAAGTTGTTTATTATACTACCTGTGAATCCTAGCTGTCAGACATTTACTTAGGAATAACTTAAATTGTCTGCTGAAAATGATGTACTGTAACTTCCTTCTCTTCCCTTGCACAGAAAGAAATATGTCTTTCAATAATGCCTCTATAGCACTATGTGCTTCCAAAACATCCTTATATTGTAAAATAGTCAGAAATGATACCTATATGAAAGAACAAAAAGTCATATTTGAACTTCTAATATATGGCCCAGAAATTTAAATTACACTACAACTCCAAAATGAGTCTTTGCAGACAAGCAAACACTAAGTGTTCAAACATTCAACAGAAAATCAATTTCTCTAACATTTTGTGCCAAACAACTTCTTATTTGCTCATAACTACTTTGAAGTCACAATACTGGCTGCTATTTTGAAAATTACTATGAAGTACATCACGTAACAGACTTCTAACAAAATGATTTATAGTTCTTAATTCCTGCCCTTTCCTTTCAGCCAAACAAACAAGGAAAGGTTTGCTGAACCAATAATGATATTGGCAAAGACATAGAATTGTGAGAACAATTCTACCATAAACAGTGCAAATAAAGAACTAAAGAGATACTTCTTACAGGAATGAAAGAAAACTACTGTCTGCTTTTTGAAATTACAGAGAAAATTCTGAAGATGCTAATAAGTATTTGAGTATTTTGAAAATGAAGTCAAAATGAGTATTCACTTTGCAGAACCAAACCCTCAGGATTTGAGAGCTATTCACTGTTGTTGTCAATTAATTGCCTGTGGTACATATCCCTTTGGAAAAGCATAAACCATAAGTAAGTGATACCAAGAATTAAATTTACAAATAATACATGATTAGATAACTATGGAAAACTCTGCTTCAGTTTATTAAATACTCTTTCAAGATCATGAAAGATCTTATTTTGAGGTATTAGTAAAATGAAATTCTAGCTTAATTCAACCCCTGTATTAAAATACACTTGTTTGACATGTATCTGTGCAAGGAAGACGATAATTTAGTGATAATTGTAAGGCAAGTATAAATAAGTATACATACTTACTATAAATGTATAATATACAATATCTAAAAGATAATAGATATAAATAAATTGAGAAAAATAAATAACTTGTTAACCACAAGCACTTCAATTTGTGAACTTGCCACTGTATTTTAATATTTGGAGATCATTTGATATCTAATATTTGGAAATCTTCTACGTGCTATCAGTGTAACAATGCAGGTAGTCTTTATTATTTTAAGGAATTAATCAGAAAATCTGTTGCTGATCTCACCTGTAATCAGATTCTTAGCAGTGCTCTGTGATTTCTGCATTTCATTTGATTTGAAAGTGAGGTCTTCCTGCATAATCTTCAGCTCTTGATTGGTAACAGATGAAATTTGTTTCATATGATTCAGATTCTGTGTGTTACCAACAACAATAGTAAGAACATGCTGTATTTTTAAAACAACAAGTGGTAACTGGACAAGTAAGAAACTCTCCTGTCCTATGACATTGTTATTTGCTTTTTCGACTACAAAGACATAAAATACTAGAAATAACCTGAAGTGATTTAAATGTGAATGATTTTCATTCTGCCAACTTCTGATAAAAGATGTATTCACAGACCAGTACAGATGAAATAAAAATGCAGCAAATATAAACTGTGCTGCCATATAGGTCTGTTACAGAGTAAATGACAGTGCCTAAAATATACCTTATGGTATACTGTATTGAAATAGGAAGAAGACAATTAAAATAACCATACAATCAAAATATTACTCAGATGAAAGTTTTCTATAACATAAAAAAATTCATGGGAGTCAAGAACATTAAAAGAAAAAAGTCTTGAAAGTGAAAAAAATGGCCGACTGCAAATGGGAACAGTTTCTGAAGTGTTACATCATTAATTTATAATATTTACGTTAAATATTATACAGCAGGGCATTTCAGACATTTAGTAGATCAGAGACACAACTGGAATATTTTTTTAGTTACATAACACTAGTGACAGAATACCCATGAGCTGAGATTTGCAAACTTCGGATAAACAAAATATTGCAGCAGTTTTATCTGCAGTATTTGGAAATGTTTATCATTATTAATGTTTGTTATAGCAGAGATGAAGAATTATAGAAATTATGCAAATATTTCTTTGTTTTTGTCACAATATTACATACTATTCAAAACTCTTCCCCCAGAAAAAAAGAGAAATTAAACAAATCCTTTTTTTAACTACAGCAGCACACGGTTTAATGTTTAATCATTTTAAGAGACTATTATGTAGATAAATACAAACATATAAAACCCATCATCCTTCTTTATCCAGCGACTCTCCTGTTCTGTGTGTCTAAACTCCTAGCTTGCTAAAGGAGGATGGAAATGCTTACCCTGCTCGAGTGCTCCAGGAGTGCAACAATGTTGGCTTCTATTTGGGCCTTTCGTTCCAATTCCTGATTCTTCACATCTTCAAAAGTCTCAAGAAAATCTAGAGATTAACAAACACAAAAAAGAAGGCTCTTACTTGCGTGGTTGAAATGTTGTCTCTAGTCATAACTTTGTATTAAATTGCTAAGCAGTACAGTTTCAGATAAGTTACTTTAGTTGTTTATTTAAAAGCCAGGTGGTAGAGACCTTGAAACTTGTCAACTTATGGGCTGGAATGAAAACAAGAAGAATTATTCCAGTGACACACTGGACACAAGGCCACTGCTTTCTTGTGTTTAGGTGAGGGTTGCCACCCAATAGGTAAGAAATTTCATCCCCATTATTTCTGATACTTTTCTAAATGCTTGTCCCAGCAGTTGTCAGTCTTTATTTTTCTGCAAGCTATCAACATGGGCTACTAAATAAAGGAAACAGGTAACTTTACTATCTCCAATGGCCTGGACTAAAAGCCAAACACTGCTAAAGACTCAAGACCTGGTATCACCTCTTCCCTTCTGTGTGATTTCCCTTAGCTACAAGTCTAATTTATGTTCATTTTAGTAATTGTCCAACTGAATCTGACAACACAGTTCTAATGGTGGTAGGCACTCTGTATCTGTGTTCTAGGAATATCACATTGTGTTTCTGGTGACAGAGATATTCTAAAATGAAACATCCTGGACACATCACATGCAAGTTAAAAGCCCAGCAAGATGCTGCCCAGAGCTCTAAATTACGATAATTTCTTTCCTGCTGGGTTTCCTCCTGAAACATGGCTTATACACACAGGAGCACTTGGGAACCATAAGAGTTTGCACACTTTTATCTGGATAAAAACTGGATAAATCCTTGTTCGGACAAGAAGGATTTGACAATGATAGAAAAGCATTTTCACACATTTTTAAGTATGAAACAATAAAACTAATACACATAATATCCACAGATATGTATGTAATTCTATAAAAGTGAGCCTGCAACACTGAAATTAGGACCTCAGAACAGTAGCTATATGATTTGACTAGTGTTTTTCTCCTTTGGCATTCTGGACTTTTTATGTGTTTTTTGTTTCAAACCTTTGAATTTGTTTAGAAACATTAAGGACGGTCCATATTTACATCTCATCATATTACTTTTTTGCAAGCAACTTATTTTTTCATCACACTTGTCTGATTGATCTTTCATTTGAATGCCGTGTATTTCACAGACTCATAAAAACTCTTGAACGCAAGAGACTGCAAGAGCTCATCTAATTAATTCACTTGCTCCAGGACAAAACCAGTTATATGTCAGTAATTCAGATGGTTGTCTATATTCTTCACACACAGAGCTCCTGATAGATACTCTACAATTCTGGACAATCTATTTCAACACTTGGTAAATTTTATTGTTAGAAAGTTTTTACTAATATCCAACCAGAAATCTTTCTGCAGCTAGTGGTATATTACTCCTTTTCAATCCTCCACATATTTACAGAAATAATTCATTCAGTTATTATTTGAAACAGCCTTTTTACACATTTGACAACTGGAATAAATTTTCTAAAATAAAAGACTCATTCTTTCATATTTCCTTGCAGGTCACACTTTCCCCATATCCCCATCAGTTTTCTTGAGGACTGACAGCCCCTTTCTTTATGCGCAGAACAAGAGACAATACAACCATCTGAAGTATTTGATGCACAGGAAAAAACATTACTTCAGATGTCTAACAAATGACACTCCAATGTATACCTACTGTTGTGGCATTTTCCATGTTAGTCTGATACAGCTCAGCCATGTTCACTTTGTCTTTCATTCTCTGAGCCATACCACAGAGCTGTACCTAATAAACTGCTCCCTGCTCTGTATTTTTGCTGTTGATTACTCTACCTGTGTGTAGAAATTTCCACTTAGTCCTTTTCAAACTTTTCTGTAATTAATTTCTAACATAACAAAATTATACTAAATTCTAACCATGTCCTCCAACATGATTTCAGCTTTTCTGATGGAGAATTTTCTGTGAAACCGTTCTGTAAGATGCTCTCTCCCACCATCCACCTGATTAAGAAAAATACTAACCTGAACATCCAACACACTGCAAAACTCTACGCAATATATCTTTTCACTTTGGCATTGAATCTTTCACAGTTAATAATTTTTTAACTGAAAGCACAATATAGGTTAATACTGGACAATATTTGCCTAGCTTGCTTCTAAAAACACCACAGGACAGCAGAAAATGTACTGAAGTTAAAGTACACATCATCTGCTACACCTTCCTTATTCTGCAATATTTTTCTGTCAAAAAAAGGAAAAAAGATGTTTGTATTTGAAACATCAATACTAGTGTTATTCATACTCCCATTCCTGTAACATTTACATATTGTTTGCTTAGTTTTTCCAAATTATTTCTGGAAACAGATGCTAATCAGACTGGTCTGTATTTCACTGTCCCCTCTTCTTCTACACAGGCACCATATTTGCTCTTTTCCCATCCTTAAGACTCCTGCATGTTCCCTCAAATCTCTCAGGTCTCAGGTCCCCCAAATTACTAACTGGTCCTGAACTGTATCAATAACCTTTGATGAAGGGTAGAAGCAGAACAAAACCCAAGAAGTGAAGCCCTGCTGACACCATCTGTATCAATACTGAAAACCCAGACCAAGTGAGCTTTTTCTTTTTGCTTCTCAGGAAACCTGGAATTTGAAAACACAGAAACTCCCTGAGTTTTGTCTTATTCATCTTCTCTTATTGTCAGCTGAGACCTTTCTTTCAGTATCATGCTAGCCATAAGTTATACAGAACATTTACAGACAACACTTAAAAAAAGGTATTACATCCCTTGAACCTCCATGGCATGTTTACTGACCATTTTCCCTTTTGCTGACCAACTTTTTTTTGTAAGCTGTCTCCTACAGTATACTAGGAATGAGGTATACTTAAACCCAGCTGTTTTCATCCTCTGTTAGTTCCTACCAAAATCTCTACAACATTACAACTTTTTAACATGTAACAACAATTTAGCAGCGTTCATCTTGAGTAAATAGACATGAGAAGCCTAAATTTTAAAGAATTACATGATATCTACAGTCATCCATTTTAAAGTTCTACTTTTAATCACTTAATCAATTAATTACAGCCTTGCTTTCATAAATAAAATTGTGTTCCTAAGACCTTTAATGCTTGATGAAAAGCCTTGAAAGACACTCCAAATGTTTGTGACTGTCCTGTAAGATTTCAATTATCTGGTCCACAGAACAAGACCACAGAACTTTATGCAAAGATCAGCACATCAGTTCTTTGCAGCTATAAATTAACTGTTTTAACAACAAAACGAAACCTGTATTTCAGTGAAATTAGGCCTAATAATATTTATATATATATATATGTAATATTAAGCTAAATAATATTAGACAACTTACTATCCATGCTTTCTTCCCTCTTCTTCAATTCCTTGTATTTCCAATTTTCTTCTCCTACAAGAGATGTAACATTAATTTAACTTCATATAATCTCAGGCCTAGATTCCTTCAGAAAGGCAAAATTACTGTTTCAAAAATAAAATTTCTACATGCCTAGGAACAACAGGATGTATCCTATTTCATTTAATGTAGTCAGGTCAACTATGTTATATACATTTTATATTAAAAAAGAAGATAACTTAATAAGTCAGCCTCAATGCAATTTTTAGAACCTTTCAGGTGTTACAATTTCTAATAGATAGTAGTGGGATAAATACTTGGTTTGGACAAAGGAAGTTCACAGGGTTTTTCTGAAGTCAAGTGAATTTAAACAATAGAGAACAAATGCTTCTGCGTATTTGGGCACCATGATTAGTTAAAACTTTCTGCAGTCCTGTTTAATATATAAGCCATTTCAACTGCACTTTCACCTATTACAATGGACTTTCATAAGGGTGCATGGCTTCAAAGAAACTGATAATCTCAAGGAAATAAACAGTAGAACTGTACAAGCAATGGTCTAGGAAAATAAAATACACAGAAAGCGTTCTACAATTAAGTTTGAAAGAACATTTCCATACACCTTCAATATAGTGGAATTAGAAATAAGGAATAATATACATATTTACTCTATCTTTAAATTAGACTACTGATCATAAATAACTCATAATTTATATGTATTAGTAAAGTGGGACACCTGATATATTTGTCACAAGAAGATGAGACAATTCATTTCCTAGAAATAATTTTAAGTTTCAAACATCTAAACTTTTAATTGTCTGCTTTATATTTAACATAATCTTTTAATTTTAAAGAATACAAAGTAAAATAATCAGATAGATACAGATAAAACTGAGCAATCAAATTTCTCTCCGACTTTTTATTTGTACACCCCTATGCTTTCCCTTTTATCTAGTATATACAAACAATAAGAACACCTGAGGGTCCCTAGGAGACCCTGATTCTGCTTCAGCTTCCTTGCAGCTGTGGCTTTCTTCCTTGTTGGACTCTCTCTTTCATTTTGCAAGGCAAGGCTCCAATAGTTAACAACTCAGACTGTTCTACTCTTAAAAATTCTAGTAATGGTGAGCCATGAAACAGAGTTACATGATCTGTCAAAGTGTTTAAAGAAAAAAGTATTTGAATACCACAACTTTGAGATGTCTTTACAGTAAGTTTTCTTTAAAATATGCCATTAATACACAAATATCTTAACGTCTCCTGCAATTTATGAAGGATTAAGTCTGTTGCATTATGAGTTAATGTTGACTTTGACTAATCATTAAAGTTAACTGCAGGTATACAGACCATGTAATAAGTAAGTTTACTTATTTAGATTTTTTCAGGCAAAACCTAAAAATAGTTATTTCAACATGGTCTGTTTGTCTTTTTCCTGCTCAAAAATATTTCTAACACTGAAATATTTATCCTGAAACATTAAAAAATCCTTACTTAAAATTTCTTTCTTTTTTTTTACTGGCTATTTCACCTGATATTTACATAAAAAAAACTTTAGAGCTGAATTTTGGGAATGCTATGTAATAATGTTTAAATACTGATCCAGAAGTAAAGTGACTGCGGAAGGAGAGAGCACAGGAATTTCAAGGACACACCAAGATGCTGATTTAGAGCAGAAGTATGAATGGCCCTCTGCGATTCTCTCTCCATTCGCTAGAGAAGGTGGCACTGGGAGTTTACATTTTTGTGTCTTAAAGCGACTCTTTACGAATATCTTTATTCCCTCTGTGTTACACCAATAGGTGTAATTCCCTCTACATTATACCACAAGGTAACTTGATTCTCAATATTCTGACTGGTTCTGATATGCTGACAGAGAGCATGTGCTTTCTCCTACATACGCTTCAAACTCTCTTCAACAGACTTTTCTAAAACAGTGAAAGACACAGTCCAGCAAGGAATGACTGTGTGTGTAAACTGAACTATAAAATGTGAAAAGCAACTTGCTTCTTACCTTCTGCATTTCTCCAAAGATAAAATAACAAACAGTTGCAAGCCAAACAAAAAGGAAAAATTAAAGAACAATAAAGTTTGCAATGATATTATCTGGAAACACAAAAGCTAATAAAGCAGTCTTAATAAATTATTTGCACAAAAATAATGAACTATCTGTAGAAATATGAAATATTTTGCCATGCAAAAGATGATAAACAGATTCATGTAGAAATATGAAATATTTTGTCATGCAAAAGATGATAAACAGATGTCTGAAACATTTGTTTAGAGGCAGATTTTTAGATATTTATTCACCTGGAAGACACTTACAGCTAGACTTTACAATGATTGCCCAAGAAAAGGCATAAAGTAAGAAGGACATAAATTCATTAATTCTATAGAAGTTAAATAACTTCTTATAGAGACTTTCAGAATGCAGGCATATATTTACCTAATTCCTAGCTGAACAAGATTTCTTATAATCAAAAGAAGGTTTTTCATGGCATGAATCTTCATTTTATGGAGAACCTTTTAGAGCTATTAAGAGCCTATGCTCAAACTAAAGTTACTTTCTCCAGAACTGTAACTTCCAGTGCTAGGACAAATTCCAAACTAACCTAGCCTAAGCACTAGCAGCACGTGTTTGCTGGAGGTCAGTATAAGCTAAGGCCATTACTGGGCAGCTTACAAACTCTTCTTGCAAAGATCAACCCAAGAAGTTTCAAAGATAGACAAAAATAATACTGAATTCTGTCTGCTTTGCACATTGCTATTAAATATTCTCAACTCCACATTTGCTGACAGTGTAACAGATCATGTAAAAGGTAAAATTAATGAAAGCATTTCTAAATATGAGCTTTTTCTGCAGTGCTTCCAGTAAGATATACTTCTATTCTTCAAGCAATATTAAAAATAAAATTGGATGGAAAACCAGACAGCTGTCCTATTATTTTATTTGGTAATTTTCAATATGAACCTGTTGAATGTTTCACTAAGGGTAGGTACTCCCCATTTCTTATGTCTGAAAAGAAAAGGCTGTACTTGTAGACACAGAACTTCTCATGCTGGTGAGTACTGAACTTTTGCACAAGCCTAAAAGTTTTAAGCAACTAATAGGTATAACAGTTTGTTATAGAACAAAGACACGCAGCTCTGCCTAGTCTGCTACAACTCTAATCGTATTACCTCGATGGCTCTCCAGATCCATATCAAGTCGTTGAATGACCTTTTTAAAGTGGTCTATTTTTTCTTTCACTTCTGCCAACCTGACAAATAGATAATGAAGTCAAGGTTAAAACTGTGTTGTGAAATACTTACTTTATTTTAGACAAAACTGCAGAGAGAAGTCAAGAATAAAAACAGAAAATCTATATTTATCAAAACCAAAAGAATATCAGAATGATTCTTGTTATTATAAAAGGTATGTATAAATCATCTGTCACTTTAGTCCTCTGTCTATTAAATAGAAGTACTGTAGCTCCTTTTTACTAAAAAACAATTTTTGTTGAGTCATCAGTAATTCTCACCTTACTCAACTAGTCCCTCTGCTGGTTGCTACTCAACTTTGCAGAGGAACAACACAATTGTTAAACTGCAACAAGTAACTGTATTCCTTAAACTGTATTCACTAAAATCCACTAAGAAATTTCCAAATAAAACACTCTGCTACATAATCAATCAAAGCGTGAAATGAAATTACCTTTAATACATTTCTACATAAAATATCAAATATAATTCTTTCTTATTTTTATCTATTAAAAAATTCTGTTAAGCAATTTATTATCCAATTAAAATGCATTAAAAATTAACCAACAATTATAGTTGGGAATATTGCTCAAAAGAATTTAAAATTGTTTCTAGGAGATTTTATGAATTATCTCCATTTTTCTTTAAAGAAAGAGAAATCAAAAGGCTCAAAATCAGAAAATACTCTACTCTTTTATCTACCCCTCAATACATACTACTTATTACAAAATTTACTTGACTTTCTGGCAAGTGTTCAGAAAGACCCAATACCCAAGAATCAAGAAGCAATGCCCTTCTACTCTTTAAAATGGAACTTCCGTAACTCTTAGGTTTCAAGAACACATAAACAAACTTCAAAATGTGGCTGCAGCGTAACTCAGGTTCAATTTCACAGCTGTCCCAGAGGAGCAGCTCTTACAAATCCATGTCTTCTTCAGCCTTAAGCAAGTTTACGTCAATGCTATTACCAATTTATATTCTTAAAGTGTGTTCATAAAGGATGGAAGTATCTTATTATGCAGACCTAATGGTCTTATCGCTATAAAACTTGTTTACTGGAAACAGAAGAACATATTCTATTCTCTGTGGAAGGCTGCCACTAGTACAGGTTTGAAGATGCAGTGATGTTCTAGAAGTCTATAGAAGTACATGATGGAACACAACTATGTGTCTTTAGGGTGTACATGTAATCTATAGCAACAGTATAATGGGGTTACTCACTGTCTTTCCATGCTTGCAATTTTTTGGCTATCATCTTTAACCTATAAAAAAGTTCAACAACGTTAACACATGAAATTAAATCTACAAATGAAAAAAAGGAAAATTAAAAAAAAATCTGAATTCAAAATACAGAGAATAGAAACTTAGCATTTGAAATCACAAATTTGTGACATTGTCCAACAAGAAGTGAAATAATTTAAGTGTTATGTCTTCCAAGTATTTAAAAATCATACTTTTAAAAATGAAATACACTTACCATTGGTCATTCAGACCAATAGTCAGTAAAGTATAAATGGATAGTTACAGAGTAGGCCATGGTAAACTGATCCAATTACTCCTGGACTAGTATACCTGTTCAGCACCCCACAAGGATACTCTCTGGAGTTAATTACAAGAGCTGTTCAACTGGATCAGTTTTCCCAACCAACATGTCTCATGAATTGGAACAAAACCAGCTGAAAAGCTCACTGTGCCGATTTTGTTTTCTTAAAATAATAGAATGGTTTGGGTTAGAAGGGATGTTAAAGATCATCTGTTTCGAACTCACTCCTCCCCCTACTCCCCAGCCCTGCCATGGGCAGGGATGCCACCCAGTAGATCAGGTTGCTCAGGGCCCCCATCCAAAATGGCCTTGAACATTTCCAGGGATGGAGCATCCACATATTCCAGTGCCTCACCACCCCCGCAGTAAAGAACTTCTTCCTAACATCTAATTTAAATCTCTTATCTTTTAGTTTAAAAGTTTCCCCCATCCTATGATTTTCTGCCTGTGTAAAAAAGTCACTCGCCCTCTTTTTTCATAAAGGTAAATATATCTCTTTAGGTACTGGACGTGGCTATAAGCTCTCTCCAGAGCTTTCTCTTTTCCAGGATGAACAGCTCCAACTCTCTCACCCTGTCTTCATAGAAGAGGTGCTCCAGCCCTGGGATTATCTTCACAGCCCTCCTCTGAACCTGCTTCAAAAGGTCTCCAGGTTTTGGCTGAACCTGAAATATCCCAACCTTCCAATTCATTAACTATTCTTAATTTCAGATTATTTGTGCTGCCTAGAGCATAAATACAGGCAAGATTCAAACTTAAGTATTTTCAAGTATTAACACCCCTAAAAACATTGACTTGGAGAATCTTTTACATAACAACATTTTCTGTTCTTGCCTGGTTTAGTAATCTCTCTCTTTCCTCCTGTGGAGACTCCATGTTCCTATCCTCAGCAATCATTCGATCTCGATGTTCCTTGAGCTCGTGGAGCTTTTCATACAACTGCACAGCTTCCTGTTTCACCCCAGAGTGTGCTATTTCCTGTTGGGAAAAGCGAACACCTACTAGCTATTTTCAGATGGCAAGAGAGCATTGTGGCAATCATGCTTCAGTTAAGCAACACCTACCTATACACCGCAAGTGAAGCTTATTTCTCATAAAAAGCACAGAGAAAGTAAAAAGTACTTTATGAAGTACTTTGTAAAAAGCAAAATTTATAGTCCATATTGTCAATATTACATTTACTGGAATAGAATATCCCAATCAGTTACTTCTTGATTTACAACTTCTTCCTTGGGCCAATTTTCTGAGTAGATTTACTACTTCACAGTTTCTAGAGGATTTCAAACTATATACAATATTCAAAAGGACTGAAAAATGTCTAGTAGTATTTGAATATTATACTTTCTGACTGTACGTTTCAGCTCATAGATACTTTTATCCATGGAAGAACCAATATGAAAAAATTCTCCTCAATAACCCATTTTTACCCAAAACTGATTAGAAATTATTAGCGGAAACCAGAGAGGCAGATTTGCCTTCCCATACTAGAGCATGATCCTACAGTATCTGAAAATTTAAGGAAGAGAAATTATAGGTATTTTTTCTTCTTTACACTAGCATTCAGGGAAGGTTAGTGCAGAGAGCACTTGTTATCATACATACAGCTCTTAGACTCTCTTCCTTTACATTTAGTGCATCCAATTCCTGCTGTTGAACAATCAATTCCTAAAGAGGAAGGAAGCAAAATGCAAAATTCAGATAAAAATTACTACTTGATTAACTACTTTTTTGCTCTAAACCTCAGTATGTATAAAATGCTGTAAACTATCCCATTGCTGCTCTCAAAAATTTGAAAGACAAGACTGTGTCCAACTCCTTCACATAACTCGGATGTAATAAACACTTGCTTTCAGCATCCTACTTTTCCATTACTCTTATCATTGTTACTTGCAGTTGGGCTACTACCAAAAAATTGTTTGCCCTTTTTCTACTATTTTTTTCTTGAAATCAGTACCACAGGTGGAACTTATTATCTGTCCTTCAGAAGTTTAGAGTCAAATTTTAAAATCTGAACCAGCCATGACAGTTTATTCATAGTCTAGAAAGAGACAGGTGAGCCCTGAGTACTGATTCAGCTCCTCCTAAGACAGATGGGAAACACTGAAGTCATCTCTGTACAGACTATACAGAGAAACTTTCAAGACTGTATGGCCTGAACTAGATCATCCCAGAGAGCCTAGAAATGTTACTCCTGTTGTTAACATTAGGATTAGTGAAGTAACAAACATTTTATGAAGCCCAGTTCATTTTTTCTGATACATTCAGACATACAATAATAATAATAATAATAATAATAATAATAATAATAGAAAAAGCTAGTCAGATTCGGTTTTGTACACAAGAAAAAAACTTTCTACTCAAGTGAACTACAGAAATTGCTGGGGTTATTTTTCCCTTTTGCTTGCTTTTCACACATGATGAAACATCTAAGTATTGCAGTGGCTTTTAAAATCTGCATGTCAATCCCTAAATTTAAACAGAAAACTGGGAACATTATTTCTTCTTAAAGCATGAAATACAAAAAGACAAAGTATTTGGTCTTAGTCAATTGCTCTATTTTCAGGTACTTCTACAATTGAATAAAATACCAGCAAGCTTTTTTGTTGTATTACTCTGTTGCCAAGCTCTTTAGTACTTAAATTTTATCTAAACCATGAAGCCAGTTTAAGAAATACTTTAGGTAAGCATAATGAAACAAGCCAACCTGGGAGAGTTTTTCATTAGCAGCTTTCATCTCCATATATTTAGCTTGATTTTCCTGTGACATGTCTTTCATTATGTCATCCGCCACAACCTTTTCACGCTCGATATCTTCTTCTACAGCTTGAATTAACTTTTCTGTGCTGTAAAAAATACAGTGCTTTTGTAACTTTCACCTGTTAATATATACCGTAAGCACTCATTTCAAACTCCAGTATTCCTTCAGCCTCACTGAAATGCCCAGTGTAACATCAAAAGCCCAGACTCCATAAAAAGGAGTTACCAGCTTGTACCTAATCTTCTTGGAGCTGGATTAGATATACAAACATTCACAAAATGAAATACAGAAGATGAAGAATTCTCTGCCTTTACAATACCCACGCAGTGTTTTTCCAGCACTCCTGCACTGTCTGTGTGCATTGGTCTCAACACTGGCAAAAGTATAGTACTCCCTCTCAGTTGCTCTTAATCAGAATTTCTGGAGTAACAACAGGCAGTTTGAAATAAAGAAGCTGGTATGCAATTTGTGAACGCACATTAAGAAAATATATTATACAGACATCAGGACTTGACGGTACCAGATGACGATGGTGAAAAGATAACCCTTCGCAAAGAATTGTTGATTACTTTACAATGGAGAGTGGTTTCAGAAGTCTAAGCAGTGTAGTTTTTTAACTATGCAATAACTAAGAAATCAGGCATTTTTTACATTCTTGATTCAGGACTTTAATCTTCTTAGGAAATCAGTAGTCTGCAAATACAAAAACTTTACCATTTCAGCTGTAGTGAGCTACAAGCAACTGTCTTAGCAGATTTAAAGAATGCATAAAGAACTGTTCTCACTGTTTTATGATAAGTCTAGCAGTTTCTATGAAATTCCTGAAAGCTTGAGAGTCAATCTGAGAATACAGTTAAAGGAAATTTAAACAAAACCACTCCTAAGAGTATACCTTATATATATACCCTTGTATGTATACCCTTACATATATATGTAGTATACCCTGAAGAGTATACCTTAATTCCCTTCATTGTTTATGAAAGATTGCTGCTTAAACAGTTTGCTTGTTTCCAGAGTGATTTCTGCTGTTAAGAATGACAAAATCAGCTGAATACCTTCCTTCAGGATTTTTTTCCTTCTCTTTTTCATTAACTTTTCCCAAGTTGCAAGATGACAAGTGGAAATTGTGTAACTGACACTATTGGATCAAAGATGGCAGACAAGAATGCCCTCAGGTTTAAGAGATGATGCAAAATATTGGAACTGCACTATGAGAATTACAGGGTAAAGAAATAATGAAAATATTGTAGAAGCAGAGTAGAGTTGCCATTGGAATGGACTTCTGAAGGTTGTCTGGTCCACTGTGCACTACTCAAAGCATGGTCACCCAGAGCACGTTGTTAGTGTCTTTTTCAGGTTTTCAGTATCTTGAAGGATGAAGATACCCCATAACCTGTTTAGGCAATGCTTTGATGTTTGCTCACTCTTACAAACAGAAGAGTTTTTTTCTGATGTTTAAATGGAGCTCTCTGTTCTGCAATATGTGGCCATTGTCATTTGTCCTGCCCTTAGGCATCACTGTGAGCAGCTCCATTTTCTTAACCCCTGCCCATCAGGTATTTACTTTGGCAAAATACCCACTAAGCCTTCTGTTCTAGAGATTAAACAATGACAGTTCCCTCAGCCTTTCCCCACAGTTTTCATCACTTACAAGGAATTCTCAAAAGAGCTTAAAAAATGAAACCACTTCCAACTAGCTTCCAAGAAAGATCTATAATCTCCAGGAAACTGAGAATACTATGTAGAAATTCTGTCAGGTTAGCAGGCCATGTTGCAAAAATGCTTTGGATCTGATGATGATGAAACAAAACAAAGTGATGATCTCCCACTTAGTATGGCAAATTTGGCATGCACTGGGACTGAATAAGAAATATTGGATGGTTACATGACATTAAATTTAATACCCTCTTGAGACTAAAACAAATTTATTCAGACCCAGTCCAAAGAACGAGGCCCTCACTGCAAGTGCACTGGTTTATAAATGGTTAATTATGTTACATATGATAGTGGAAAGGAGATTTTTTTCAGCTAGAAGAGTAGTTTGATGCAAGACCTTTTGGAAGGCTTAGAACTAGGAGTTGTCAGGGAGCTTTCATATTACTTCTTTATTGAATGCTCCTCATGCCTCAACGTGGGCCTATGAAAGCTGTTGAAGGTCTCAGCAGTGACAGTTTCTCCCAAATCAAGCCAGCTTCAGACATGGAAGAAAGAAAATAGATAAAGTGCAGTACAGAAATCAACAAAATGCTAAAGGTGTTGATTTCCAGAAGAAATTTCCACACTAGATGTAGTTCTCCTGGAGACACTGCAGTATGGCTTAGAGGGAGCTTGTATTTAAACACAAACACAGTGCCTTTCCTGGAGATCACTGGAACCTTTTAGAAAGACAGAGAATACAGTTTGCTCCATGTACAGCAACACCACTCTTGAGGGTAGTGGTGTCTCCAAGCTCTATGGGATTTCTCTCATCTGTGCCTGAGATTTAAAGTGTGTAAGGCAGGACAAGGAAAGAAGCTGACTTTTCCAGCCTCCTCTATTTAAAGTGTGTGTGAACAAATTAAAGAGTAGCCTCTTAACATGAGGCAGTTCTCCTTTTCTTACATGATATGGACTCCTGGCTAAATACTTCAAGATGATCCAGCATGTCCTTGAGACCAGAAATGTCTGACTTACTGTGATGCACCTTCTCTGGAAGAAACCTTCTGAGGGGAGGCTGCAACTTAGTGATTTTTCAAGAGGCAATAAAAAAATCAGCAATGGCTGTCACAGAAACACAATTCGTTACCGCAAGTAATTTGAACACTATGGATGAAGCTGAATCAGGGATGAAGCTCGGAAAAGTTGTAGAATGTTTTGAGATATTATGCAAAAATAAAGTGCCAATAACAACAAAGACACAGTGAAGTAAAACAATTTCTACAGCCACATATTGGAGAGGAACGGAGATGGAAAGGAGATGAACTGTTCTGCAGTTTGGTGGTGTGCGTTAGACAGAATGAGCATTAATGCAAGTAAAAATTTATAGGACACAGCACCTGTATATCAATATAATCCCTTTTTTTCAGCCTGTGCATAGACATTCACTCCAGAGCAAGTATGATTTGTTTTTGGAACCTCTTCCTGAAATACAGTCCTTATTACAGACATCCTTATGCATTGCCCTGCAGCTCCTCTGATGATGATGTTTCCAAAAAACAAGCATTAACAAAGAGTTAACCAGCTACTAGAAAGCTTTACTTTGGTATGCAAATATCCTGACATTTTCTTCATTTGATGACTGATCAAATTCAAAATGAAAGTCTTTTTCAGTCTCCAGAATTTCTTTAATTGATTATAACTCAACTTGCTTGTAAATTACCTGTGGCATTTAAACTCACTGCTTCCTCTACGATCTGGAACTTGACACTTCAGCATATTACAATTAGACTTTCCTATTGGCTGCTGATCCAATTAAATCCAAGATGATTATAAGAAGTTGCTCAACTTAGTCAATCTTTTGCTAAGGATTTTCTAGGTTTATTATTTTTTTTACACTGCCTGGTTATTCATCAGGTACAAAGGTTGAAGAAAAACAAAGTGCTGTTTCACCATGTTATTTCTTGTCAGTGCACTGAAAAATCTACACATATGTACATATGATACCTCTAAGAAGCAACAGAAAGGTAAGACACTTAGCATGTATAATTCAAAATGCAGGCAAAGATTTATTAGTATAACTTTGTTGCTAGACAGGAAGCAAACATATCTCAAGGTATATTAAAACTTCAGGAATTACTATGAACCTTGGACATGCCGAGTTTCATTAGAAAGCTGGGGAACAGACTCTGAAAACCAGACTGATTATACAAACTCAATTACCTCCCCAGAAAAACAAAAATCATTACATTATTTTTAAATTATATGATTTTCAAAGTTCTCAGATGGAAATTTTTAAGAAAGCACTTTAATTACAAGGAAATATCAAAGTACTACCAATGTATTGCCAATGTATTACTAGGCTGAGTTTCTTTCCAAAGCAGTTAGTTTAAATAGAGGTTCATAAAAATCTGGTTCTAGTAAAATGCTGAACTGCAACTAAAATTACAGATGCTTTCCTGTTCTTCTACTGATTATATAGGTTCACATACACAAAATGCAGGCAGTCACATTTGTAAGAAATCCCCTACATTTTCAGTAGAAACTAAAGTAAGAGCTAGGAATTATGTTTCTGACCTAGACATATGTACAACTTAAATTTTCAACTTGGTTGTTAGTAACTTACAGTTTAACCTTAAGAACAATATTTAATATATTTTCCCATTCTATTAATGACAGTTCTTGTAATCTGAAAACTACAATAATACTATTTATCTGTATTTATAAATTGCCAGGTTAAGACCTGTTCTGTTTCTGAACATCTAGGCAGCTGTATCTTTAAAGTCCAAATACGCTGCAAGATCCAGATGTTAAAATAGCAATTTTGGGAATTCTCAAAGTGCATCATGTTTTCCACTAACAATACACAAGCTGGCTAAAAAAATATGCAGGCCACCAGTACCACCACTGACAAGTGCAAAATCTAATACAGAACATAATTCCACAGGGGCTGCTGCTGCCAGCACCCCTTGTCCCTGCCACAGATAATGGCTAAATGGCAAAAGGTTTATGAATTTTTTGTATTCAATATAAGATTCTGACAGAAGCAGAAATACACAATTGATCAGAGCAGAATAAGTGGCATTTATCTTCTTCTTCTTTCCAAGAAGTTACGAAATTTCCAGGCTGATTCAGTTAGGTGAATGAGGTCAATCCTCTGACATGCAAATATATAGAAGTTATCAAACAGACTTGACTAGTTTGTTCTATGACCTCATTTATGTCATTATGATCAGCAAAGGCCTCCTGGCACTCATTTTAAGGACCGGTGAAGGTTTTGTAAATCTGATGGGCTGCCTATTTTTAGCATTGTTTGTGCAATTAAACTTCCTTATGTAATTTCCCCCACTCTTTTCTGTTAAATTCAGTGAATGCTCTGTACAGCTCACTTTAAACAAGTATCTCACTTGTTTCTTTTACTCTGGAAGATACCTGGCAAGGAGACACTAAGATTAAACCCCTATCTTTTCAGATGCTTAAGAAAAACTAGAAAAATTAAAGATTCATTGACTTTTACACAACATTTTCATTCAAGCGTGGCATAAACAGGGACTAACTTAACATCTCACAGACATGGTGTAACATTTCCGCTCAAAATAAATAGATACTGCAAATAGTGCCTGATTCAATGGCAATGACTGAGAGACCCTTTCTTTGAGAGATGTTGATGACACAGTAAATACCATTTGTAGGATCTTTCCTAACTTTCAAAAAATAAGGCTCAAATCTGTACAAAAACTCCATCACTAGAGACTGAACCATGTTTACTTAGTTCCAAGATCAGAGCAACAACTATACCTTCCTAATAGAGAAATCCAGGTTTATGTCATTTTATAGGTTATATTATAGACAATAAAGAGATTGAAAGATTGATCTTCTAATTAAAAATTCACAAAAAATGCTTAGCAACTTACATACGAACACGAAAGAAATCTGACTGGACGAACCAACAATTGTCTAGTAGAGTACTCTGCCTCTGTCAGAGGCAACGAGAGAAATTGTATAGGGAGAGCATGCAAGCATCAATACTTTCTGCAGTTTACTCCAATCATAGTCTTTCAGTATCCATAATTGCTTTAATAGGGATATTAATGAGTACAGCCCTGCCTATTTGTTTTATACATTTATGATACTTTTCTCTATTAACTTGTCTAACCATCCCTTTTCTATTTGCTGATAGTCTGCACACTGGATTTTAGGTCTGGCTCAATTAAGTGAAAGTTGAATTCATTATAACCCCTGTTTCTCCACTTAATTTTACATTACCAAGTAGTTATGTAGAACAAAATTTATTGAACTACCATTGAAATAACTGCATCTATTAATGTGTTAAACTACCACAACAGAAGACACCGGTATTCTGGTCTTGATATGCCAAAATGTTGGTTTTTACTAGGCTCCAAACATGAAACTCTATTGGCCTGTGATCTGGGCTGGAATGCTGTTTTTGAATCCAGTCACTGCTGACTGCAACATTACTTCCCAAACTGTAAGTTTTACATTGAACTGAACTACCCTTACTTTTGAAAGATACACTTAAAGCAGAAGGCATTTTAAAAACTGTTTCATAAACATATGTCCTGAAGAAAGAAATACAAAAATGCAAGTAAGAAGTGGTTTTCTGTGTAATGGACAATTAGCTGATGGCAGTCATTGTAAGTGGGTGAACAACACTGAAACATATTTGAGATGATTTTGTATCTCAAATTCTTCCAGACAACAGGAATGCCTCTTTACATACATAAATAAATGTACTCTTCTCAGAAAACAAAAATATTTCAAGGTATTGAGAGCAAACACTCAAATCTGAAAAGACTGCAGCTATGCTAAACTTCAACACAGAAAACCAAAATGAAGTTAAGTGCTATAACAAATATATACACAATAAATGTTTTGTTGAAGGTCTGCTCTAAAGATGTTATTTTAAATTAAGAGTAAACACAGATGTTTTTAAAAAAATACATTTTAGAACACATATTTGAATTAATTTGCAGTCTTGAATAAACTTTCTCTATGACACCTTCTTTCCAGATTATGTAGGAAAGCAGTTCATTTTTCACCCAACAAATAATTAATTCCAAATATTAATTCCAAAATAATATGCCAAACTGGTTACATTTTGATGACCATCACATAAAGACCCTTGCATCTAAGCACAGAGCTCAGTACTAAGTGCTCGGGGACATCAGGTCTCCAGGCACAAGGAGGACTCATTCTGCTGTATCACCAGACCCTGAGTTAATTAAGAAAGATATAAATAAAACTTTATGAAGAGCAATATAACTTTTCTTTTAAAGTGACAGCATTACAAAATAGAAGATAAGTTTTCTCTTGCCTTTAACAGTCCTCACTGAGACACCTTTATTAGTAGACTTTTCCACAGTATTTAATTGTTGTCACTCTCTTTTTTTCAACAGGTTGCTTGTGAGGAGTCTGGAAAGAACCTCTTTAATATCCCCCTCAACCTTTTTCAAAATGTCACTAAATTAAGCCTCAAAAACAATAAAATCACTTTAGAAGATCATGACAAAGAGATTCTTGGACATTTTATTAACCTCACTGAACTTCATCTGAATGAAAACAACATTACTGTACTGCGCAATAACAGCTTCTACAATCTGAAAAAACTCGTAACTCTGGATATTAGCAACAACTCTATTAGCACTGTTCATAAAGCAGCATTTGCAGGATTAAATCAACTCTCAGTGTTGAATCTATCCTATAACATGATTACTCAGATGGATTCAGATCCATTTACTTCTCTACAAAGCCTAACAGTTTTAAATCTACAGTATAATTTTCTGAAATATTTTCATATAAAATCATCTTTTAAACTGATTCAAATTGTTTTAGCTGGAAACCCATGGATCTGCTCCTGTGACCTCCTTGACTTACAGATATGGCTAACTGTCTCCAATGTGACATTGGGTAAGTTTTGGTAAGGGCAGCATTTCATAATTTTTTACATCAAATAGCTTTACTGTGCATTTTTTTTCTGATGTGGATAAAATCCACCACCAATTTACTCATATTATGCAGTAATACAATAGCTATCCATGAGATTTTTTTAGATTATAGTGCCAAAAAATTACCACTATCTCATAGCTTTTTCCCTGCTCGCATTCACAGAAAATGAAAGCAACACTACATGTACATTCCCAAACATGGAAAAAATCTCCATCAAGATGGCAGCTATCCAACCAGCTGACTGCAAAATCGAAAAGACTCCTTTAGAAAACACTGTAACTTCCACTCCTGCTGTTAATCTTAGAAGTAGTGCCTTAATAACAGTTCTGACTCCAAACAACATCACTGGAAACAATGGAACACGTGCAGGTAATAACACAGATATTTCACTTTACTGCTTATGAGCTGTTTGATTTGCTGTTCCATGCCTTTATATTGTTTTGCACTCCTAGTACACTCTGACTCTTCCATAAAAGCCAGGGCTACAGAACAAGCATATTTCCAGGTTCTCATAGATAGTCACACACATTACGGGGAATGTTAAGGTTTACTGATTAAGTGTTCAAAACAGATAAACCCCACAATTCTTAAATGACACTAAAAAATGATGATGAAATTTCAAAACCCTAAAATTCAGATAATTGTCTAGATCTCTGCCTAACAGAACTAGGGAAGTAACTTTAAAAAAATTTGCTTTTTTCAAACTAACTGCTTTCTAGATGTAGCTGTCTTCCTAAAATGTGAAAGCATGAACTTACAGGTTTTACTCCCATCCTAAATGTGTTCAGTATAAAGGACATGAATGTGCACATTGCACATTCTCCGGAAATTTCAGTGATAGTCTCCTCACCTTTCTCCACCTTTCAATGTTAATCTTACATGCAAGTTAACTCCTTGATCCTGAAAGGCTTTACTTCTTTCTTCTGGCTAATGCAGGAAATATATCAACAGATACATACATAAATTATAAGCTACCACTGTGACAGGTTTCTTTAGCTGTACCACCTTATAATTTATTTTAGGGTAGTGGCCAGCAAACCAAACCAGCTTCTAAATAAAGACTATTGGCAAACACAGTTTACTGAAATTTTTATTATAAAAGAAACACAACTGTAAGGATATGCCAAAGACATGATATTTTAGAGTTCAGACATTATCACCATATAAAAAGTAAAGCCTGGGAAATAAAATTCGAAGCCAATTACTGATTATTTTTTGCCAAAGCCTAATCTTGGAATTTAACTTTTTGAAAAAAAATCTTTTATATTTATTTATTATTTTTATCTTTTATATGTCCCCAGAACTCCACCTTTGAAATAGACTTTGAAACCATTATTTTTTATAAATATGCAAGGTAGATTTATATTGCTAGACAATATGAGATGCACATATATCACTAGTCTCGGTGATGTTCTTGACTCCCTAACAACACAGCAACAACATTCTACTAAAGCTCTGGAGACACTCAGTAATTCCCCTATCAATGTTTACTTTGTGAGTTCTCAATTTAACTATGAAAAAAATCATACAAGAGTTCTTGCTAGTATTCCTCATTAAGATAACTCTTATTTTTTTCCTGTTTCTTTTTAAAGAGTTACCACTTGTTGGCAAAAGTTGGACCTTCCTAGCGGGTGTCCTAGGGTTTGTCCTAGGCACTACACTCCTGATTTTTACTGCTGTAAAATGCCCAGCATGGTATCACTACTTGGTCAGCTACCGTCACCGTCGTCTGGAAGAAAACGACTCAGAGATGTTTGAACAGGAGTTCTCAGCTGACATGAGTTCTTCTCCTTCAGTATCGGGTACGAGCAGCGAAGAACCCGTCGTAATATTTGAGAAAGTTCATGCATGCAGAGATGAAGAAGATGGATTTATTGAGGATAAATACATAGATATTTATGTAAATGAGGAGCGTTAATGTCTTAAACAATGGATGCTGTACTGACATTTCAAAAACGTAGTGCACTTGTACTTCCATTTTATGCCGCCCATGTACAATACAGAATGAAGTTATGCAGTCTGTCTCCTTTCATCTTGCCAAATCCATAACAAGATTTTGCTTCATCAATCATGAAGTTAAAAAATGGGGTCATATGCATGCATTATTGCCACAACAAATACTTCAAACCATGCAAAAAATACTCATAATCCACTTTTTTATAAAATCTATTTGGCTACTTATATTGGGGAGCTCAATGTATATTGTTTGACATGAACAAAGTAGCAGGTGATGTTGGCATAATCATTAATACTTTCATTGTGAAGAGGTCTAGAAGAGAAAAATAATTTCTTGAAAATGTTGAAGCAGACCACAGCCAGACTGGGGGCTGGCTTCAAATCAATGCTGGAACAGCTCCGCAGTCTTATTAGGCAAAACTAACACAATCAGAGAATGGAGCATTTGGGTATTTTTTTACCCAAATTAGCAGAGCAAGAAAGACCAACTGCTGTATTCCCAAAAATGTGTATGTCCAGTGCAACGATAAATTACCATTACTGCATTGCTACTGAACCAAGTATTTTCTCTTCCTATTTTCTTAACACTTAAAAATGCATTCAGGGTGCAACAGACACATTTGCAAGCTGTTGAAAACTGCAGTATTAATGCAATTTGACATTATTAACTGGTAAACTGGTTGCTTCGGAGTGCTTACTGGTACATAAAACCTCATTGCTGAGATTGCTTTCACTGGCAATGTGCAGGATCATATAGCATTCTCCTGCACCCCTCTTGCACCTAAATTAACTATCTCAAAAACTCACCCTCTCAACCTATCACTACACAAGCCATTCTCATGGCTGACAAATTCCTATTGCAATCATCTCACTGTCCTCATCTTTCCCTCTACACAGCCCTACCTTACTAGACAGGCAAAGGTCTAGTTCCCACTTCTGCTTGCTTTCTTCACTCTGCTACACCACAACAAAACTCCCAAAACTTGACAGCAGATTGCCAAAAGAGAGGACTCTCCATTGCCATCTAACCTTGCCTGGATGACACGGCAATTATCTTCAGGGGAGTAACTGGAGTTTAACGCGAAGAACTCCACCTGCAACCTGGCACTAACGTCTCATCTTGAAATTGTTCAGGTATCATTTGTGATATGCATTGCACTGTTAGGGTAACAGGTAACATTTCACCTTTCCCAAGCCGAGTTAGGAGAAATTGAGTTATTCAAAGATGAAAAACATACACTTAATGTACTTACGCTTGTCTTTCTGTGAAAATTTTATCCATACTCTGAGTGTCTCGGTCATTCTGAACCTTTAACTTTAAAAAAAAAAAATTGGAACACAATCAAGTTTGTAATAAATCATGGAATCACACAGGCTGGAAAACACTTCTAAGATCATCAAGTCCAACCCTTAACTCAGCACTGACAAGCTCACCATTAAACCACATCCCTAAATACAGCATGTACACATTTTTTAAATACTTCTAGAGAAATTGATTCACTTACTATTACTCTGGGATCTATTCCTGAAACACTCAGCAAAATACTATTTAAAACTACACAGACAGGATAAAAGGCATTCTTCTCTTTATGACACAGACATTGTGTCTTATTATTCAAACAAATGCAAGGAAAAAATGTTGTTTTGACCGAGAAATATTCAGATCATTTTTCAAGTTACCGAAACAACCTTCACTGAAACTGGTTTCTTTTGTTTATGGACAAATTGATCATAAGAAATAAAATATGCATAATGCAACTCACGCCTTAACACTTAGAGTGCATGTTAGAAAATAAAGAAGGAAAGCAAAGGAAGAACAAAATTCTTTGATTTTGTGGTGGCTATGTCAGAGACCTATTTACTATTTTTTACACTGGAGACATTTAAAAGGCTGAAGACAAAAGAGAACTTAATGTACAGAAGACCAGGCAGCTTTACAAGGCAGTGTTGTCTACTTACATTTGCCTCTCCTAAGACTAGTGTTCTCTGCTCCCAAAAAATAAAAAAGATACTTTAACACTCATAATTTGGTTTGGGATAACACCCCTCTCAAATTTAAATCACAGAAAACTATCACGGGGCTGTTAACACAACACTTCCAGCAATTGTCTTAGTGCTAACATGTTGCCAACATTATGAATAATTTAACTGGAAAAAAACGGCTAAGTTTTAAGTCAGTGCTATGCTTTTTTAGATATGTCAGACATTCAAAGCACCAAGAAAGTAACACACCATTTCACTGCTAAAGCAAAGCAAATATCCTAATTCTTACCATATTGTAATCACGGATCACTTCTGCCATATCTGTACTGGTGTTAAGTATATCCACAACCTGAAATAAGACAGAGTTCCAACCTGTTACTGCTCTCCTTTTCTTTAAAAACAAAAAATCAGACAAAGGGTTCATGAAAGCACAGCAAATTTCAGTTATCGCAAATGGAAAATACATGATTTGGGAATCTGAATGGATTACATGTCATTTTCAGAAATAATCATCATTATACGTAGCTGTTCTAAGCACTGAAATATTACACAGCATAAATTTCTTAAATTCATATGCAGATGCTTCTCCTAACGTATAGTACACTTTTTGTTTTCCTCTGTTTCCATCTCTTTCCTTTCCAACAACTGAATAAAGGCAGTATTAAACCAGTATATTTTTACATAGAATTGTAAAAAAAAAAAAAAGATTCCAAATAAGGCAAAAGCAGTACAAAGTAAGTAAGAGAATAAACAGGATAGGATTCAGTATCAAAATATGACAGCAGCATACCATATTGTAGTCTGCTAGTTGACCTTGAAAATCTTTGATTTCACCAGCTAAAGCCTCTGCCCTAAATATGAAACAAAAAGTCAAATTTCAAATGGTAAGATTTGTGTATGTAAAAATAAAATAATGAAAAGAATTATTATTCACTGATTCCTTGAAGCCTGCTCAATACTTGAAAATAGTCTTGTGACTTAGAAAGTTAGCACTGCATTAGCTGCAATAAATCTCACCGTTTTTCATAGGACAAATAGACAGATTTCTCTTGCTTGTACATTTCTACTTCTTCCTGCAGCTTGTTAATTTCTGTTGTAAGTTCATTTGTTTTACTTCTGAAAAAAAAAATGAAAAAGAATCATGAACATGTGGATGTACAACTAATGCACAGCTGGAACAGAAAATACATTTTACAATAGGAGATTTGAAATAAGTCTCTCTCACACTGCACTTAGTTTCAACTCAGCATTTCTAAGAAGAGGTAAGTATGGATAAAAGCAAAATGGTTGTATCAGATAAAGTTCTAAGTAGTTGCTGGAAAACCTTGGTATGAAATAAAATGTTTTAATTAGCTTTTTGTCTCTGCTGGTAAAACAGATGTGGACAGAAAAAAACCCCTGTATAATTTCACAGAATGTGGGTATCATCCATACCTAAAATGACATCTTTTAGGACTAGTTATTCAAAACTGTAATATGATCAAATATTACAAAATCCTGCATGCAATAGCTTCCGCAAGGTCTTGTGTTTGTCATTGCTAGCTGAATGTATAATCCAAGTAAGCCACCTGAAATGTACAATAAAAAATCTTTAGTTTGCAATGCTACTTCTGACAAATGGAGCTATCAGATCTAACAAACATTAGAGGCGGAAGCTCAGAATCACTGACCCTCCCCTTACTAATGCTGTGAGAGAGCATTTAACTTAGCAAGCCTAACAACAAAACCTCAAGGGAATCTACTTCCTTTCTTCCAACAGAATATCTACACACAAAATAACGTTCACTCTTACAGCAGCACTCTTGTAACAGTTCATTATAAGTGAACACCACCTATTGCACCCTATTGTCAAGCTTCAACTCTGTGTCTGAAAGGGAACAGACACATGGATTGTTAAGACGTACCTCAGCACCCCAAGGTAGTATGTTTTATCCATTATCTGTCTCTGAGGACCTGATAAAAGAGAGCAACACGATATTTTGTTAAAAAAAATCCTAATTTAGATGAGCTGTAAATTAGGAAAACAATCAGCAAAATCTACAGTCAAAAAAAATTACAACTAATATCGTCTAGTGTTCTCAGATAGGTATTATCTCATTTAAAAAAAGGAAGACATTTTTAGACTGATGTGAAGAGAAACATTACTAATACAAATATATGAATAGTTACTATATAATAGAGTGTTTTAAGTATTCTGCAGTGATGGAAGAAGACACAATAATCTTGTGCTATTCTTTTGAATTATTTTTAAAGACAGCTCGGTTACAGAAAAATCTTTATTTTCTTTGGTTGCCAAGAGCAATGACAATAAGAGGAACGCTTTAATTTTCTCTTTCTTTTTGCTCCTCTTTTTAATCACAGCTCTTCACTCTGAAATTTATGCAGTGATGAAAAGCTTTCCTTTAAAAACCTAAATATTCTTTCAAAATCTTTGCAGACCATTTGATGGCTATTTTCAGTACAAAATACCTTTCATTGCAGTTTTTATTCCACTTAATCCCTGTTGAGTCACTGGACGGTCTGCAACTTTAATCTGAGATGATAAAACTCCCCCAGGAGTCAAAGAACCACCACGAGAACTGGGTCTTGCTGTACTAGGAGGCATCTATTAAAATTAAAAAAAAAAAAGAAAAAAAAAAGAAAAATCTACCAAATCTGAATTATTACTTTATTACCCTTAAGCAATTGCCAAAGCAATTAAAAACTTCAGTTAGTCTCTATACTCTTTCTGTAGGAATCTTTCAGCATTTACACCTCTTCAGGGAAGCAAAGCTTCAGTCGAACGTCTGTTGCAGAAGGTAAGGGATTACCTTTGAGAAGCTGTTCATTGTTACATCTATCTGCAACATTAATGCTACTCAGGTCTCCCAGGTGAACTCCGGATGTTGGACCTCCCTGACCCCCTCCAAACAAGGTTAGCAAAACTTTACACAAAACTGAAATCTTAAATTCTTCCTAAAAAAGAACTTCTCCTCACTCCCATCATGGTACTATAAAAAAAAGATTAGCAAAAAAAAGGACAAAAATCTAAATATATCAAAGTTAATGATAATATTTTCTAACATACCGCTGTTCCTATTCTGCCTGCTGACGGAGTCCTTGATGAAGAGGCAGGCCTTGATGAAGAGGTCAGCCCTATTCCGGCTCTGGAAGAAGAACGAGCTAGGGGAGGTCTGTTGCTGCTGGCCATATTCGTTTGCTTTTTAACTTCTCTCTGGCAAGAAGAGAAATCATCCTTTGATTTGCACAAGGTCTTTAAACTATGAGAAACCGACTCTTTAAACAATAAGTCTCATTAAAATAAGTTTAGGGGGGATTGTTTTTGGGTTTTTTGTTATCTGCAAAGCACTTCTTTAAGGGATGGTACGAGACAGCGGCAGGGCTCAGGAAGGACCACGTAACGTGCATGAGTAAGCTGGGGCAGCAGTCTCTTTTCAGTGCCGTGAGCCCTCAGCTTATTCTTGTGGCATTTATTGTTTCAGTATCTGAACGCAAATCTTTAATGAAACAAACTGGAAGCGAGCAACTGCTGCATACACTCATTTGGGTTATCTACAGACGGTCCGTAAGCCCTCGCCCGTCACTACAGCGATCCCAAGCTGCGCTATCCCTGGCAAACCCCGGCAGCTTTCGCCACCCCTCAAAGAGCCCGTCCCAGCCGGAGAGCAGAGCCAGCGCCCCGACCGCCCAGCGAGCCCCGTCCCCTCACCGCGCCCCTCGACCGCCATCAGGCCCAGGCAGCGCCGCCGTATCGCGGCAACCACCCGCACCGATATCGCGATGGCCACAAATCTCGCTCCAGCCTGTCTCGGCTACCGGAGACTACGACTCCCAGAGGGCTTCGCGAGAGAAGAGTATGGACACGACACCCTGCAGAGCGCGGTGCCTGCCGGGATAAGAAGTATCGCATTGGCCCGGCGGCGCGCCCCGTGACGGCAGTTCCGGCACGGCTTCCGGTGGCGGCGCGGCCCGTGCTGTGTCAGGTCGGCGCTGCCGCCATGGCGGGTGAGGGCAGCACGTTCCGGCTGCGCTGCTCCCTGCTGGGGCACGGGCAGGACGTGCGCGGCCTCACCCGTGGCCTCTTTCCAGAGGGCGGCTTCGTGTCTGTCTCGCGGGACAGAACCGCGCGGCTCTGGGCCCCTGACGGGTGAGTGCTGGGCCGCGGCGCTGGGCGGGCCGGGCCGAGCGCTCCGGCCGGCGCTCCGCAGGAAGGAGAGCGCGGAGATGCCGCCGCAGGGGCTCCGCCTGTGCCCTGCCCGTGGCCCGCCGAGTTCACCTCTGCAGCCGAGTCCTCTTCGGGGGCTGATGGCAAAATCGGCGGCGCCTGGGGAGGTGACGGGCGGTGAGAGCCTGTTCGCAGGAGGCGTTCGTGATTGGTATTGTCACTTGCATAGACTCATGTTAAGGGTTTAGAAGGGACCTTCAAGATCATCTAGTCCCAGCCCCTCAGCCATGGACAGGGACAACTTTCACCAGAACAGTTTGCTCAGAGGCCTATCCATCCTGGTCTTGAGCACTTCCGAGGATGGGGTATCCACAACTTCTCTGGGGAACATGTCCCAGTGCCTCATCACCCTCACAGTGAAGAATTTCTTCCCAAAGTCTAACCTAAGTTTTCCCTTTTTCAATTTGTGCCTATTAGTTCTTGTCCTGTGACTGCAGTCCATGAGGAACAGCCCCTCTCCAGCTTCCCTGGAGGCCCCTTTAGATACTGGAAGGTTGCTGTGAGGTCTCCATGCAACTTTCTGTTTTCCATGCTGAGCAGGCCCAAGTCCTGCATGCCTGCTTTTGGGGACGGTTGTATGTTTTTAAGCAGTTAGCTGTACATCGATGATGTAGTGTGCTTTGGAGATGCTAACAATGTCAGTAGTTCTAGGCATCCCTTTTTCTAGGTGGGATTAATAATATTGTTTCCACCTCATGTTATTCAGTGCCAAAGTAATCCTGCTAAGTAGCAGTGCTGTGATTTTGACAGTAAGGCAGTGTGCTTTCAATGTTTAAAAAACCTCCGTCCTTTCTTAACCTTGCTAAGCAAGCTTCTTTAAATGTAAAATGGAATGAGAACAAAAAACTACAAAAAATTAAATACACAAAGACATTGAAAAAGGAAAAAATAGCCCAACATTAATTTTTCTGATATTCATGTTGCAGAGGGTTATCTCCTACTGAATTTGTCTAGTTGAATTCACAAAGTGAATTTTTCAGCATATTACCCTGACCAGAAGCAGTACTGCTAAGCAGTGGTGGAGACACAGGGTATTGCTGGAAGCCACAGGATTTATCTCCTCCCCTGACTATAGTTTTATATTGTGAACTGTATTCTGAAGTTGCTAGGCATGAATATTCTTTCCATTGCCTTCACGTGAAATAGAAATAATTGGCAAATTTGCTGAGTGCTTACGTGTGTATTGATCTCTGTAGCTCTGTAATTGAGATGACGAAAAACTAATCTCATTAAGTGGGTCTTATTAAGTCTCTCATCACAAGGGAAAAAACTTGTTAAATTGCACAGAAGTTTGCAGCAGGAAAGGAATTCTGATTCTAACCCATATTTTTTGAAAACTCTGTGAGCAAGGAGACATGAGTAACTTTTTTGGAGTCATAATGTTGTTACTGATTATCCTTCTCTGCTTTGAAGGCTCAGAGACTACAGTAGTCAGGGTTTCAGAGGGTGAGCACACTGCTGTATGCTGTTTAGCTTTTCCAAGAAGAGATGTTGCCTTATTTGTTCTAGGTACTTTAAGGCGAGAAGATGTTTTAGTGTGTAGAAGCGTACCGTGATTTCCTTACGTATTTCAAGCTTGCCAAGCGTGAGGGTATGGAGGATAACAGTATGATATCACATGACAGGTCGTGTTTTTTGAGGGTGAGGGAACAAACACAGGAAAACAAAACAAGCACACAGCACCACAACCTGCATGTTTATTCAGTGGGAGTAAGTCGCTTTTTCCAGTTAGTGCTGTAACTATTGAGGTTGGCTCAGGGTGAAGAAATTAGGGTGGTGCTCGAGTCAGTTATAGTCTATTTAACTGTTGTTCCTTTACAATGCTCCTAATGAAGAGCCAGTGAATACATTTGGCAGGCAGTAAACTTCATTTATGTGCTCTTACTTTAGCGTGTAGTCGGACATACATTGGAGTTTTCAGGCAGAAAAAGATATCATAAAGACAAACTGTAGCTATTTCTGATCAAATTTGGCATAGTGTTTGCCAAGGAGCAAGGAAAAACAAAGTTCTTCCAGACCTACCATTGCACTGAAAAGTAAGTGGAAAGCTTTAAGTTTTCTGTACTGGGGAGGAATTCTGGGATGTAATTTTTGTCTTAAATTTTTCATTTTTTCTAGACCATCCATAGTATTTATTCAGCACAAGGCAAGCATAGTTATTAATTCAAGAATTGTAATTTACTCAAATAAAGTACTGTTTCTGTCATGATTCTGAACTGATTATCACATATGTTTAAGTCTTAACAGGGGTTTTACTGAGATGCACTGTATGAGTGGCCACTCAAATTTTGTATCTTGTGTGTGCATCATACCTCCAAGTGACCTCTATCCTCGTGGGCTGATTGCAACTGGTGGCAATGATCATAATATTTGCATTTTCACAGTTGACAACCCAGCTCCTCTTTACATCCTTAAGGGTCATAAAAACACAGGTATGTAGTAATTGTATGTTGATGTTTTTTTACATTAAAGTTAATATGATTTATTAGAGAGGAAATAAAGTTGAATTTATAAAACTCAGATTTGATTTATTTGGTATATTGATGCCATGATGATTTTTTGCCTTTTCTTTTATACCCCTTTTATACCTTTTCACAACTTCTGTATTCTTAGTGGGTTTTTTAGCCTACATTCTTGGACTTGTTTGTCAAGCTAGGAGACTAAACATTTTAGAAGCTTCTTAGTTAGAGATCAATATGCCCATCTAAGGGAAGGTTCCTTAGGGAAGGGTGCTCATTCAAGCCTCTCCTTGGGGAATCTTTGATAGATATGCTAATTAGTAAGACCTATAATGACATACCAGATCTTCTGTGTGGTGTGCATTGAGGTGCATTCGACCTGGATGTGGTGCACCTAAGGATTCTTAAAATAAATACCAAGGTAAAATCCCTTTTTCCCTTCTAACTGCGTTTGCCTCTTGATTTTAAGACCAGGAAAAGGCATAAATATAATGTAGCAAAGTGTTTAATTATGGCCTCTGCACATAGGATTTTATAATCTTAATTCATGCAGTGACCATTCATTGCAAGGATTTGCAAGTTTGTTCTGATGAATGTTTGAACTTTCACTGTCTCTCTGAATTTCCAGCAATGCACAGAATGATTACCCTTTTGTCAAGAGTTGCATTTTTGTCAAGCAGTTAGTTCAGTTCTTCTTGTATTAAGCTTAATTTTTTTGTCCAAGATGATACAAGTAGAAAAAGTGAGCTTCCTAAATAAACTTCCTCTGCCCATTTTGTTACTTAGATGGGTATTTAATATTAATAGGTGCTTTGAATATATAGCTTTGCACTGTGTTACTAGAGCATTTGCAGATTATCTTTTTACTAAATTTTGAATGTCACCACAGTTTCTTGGTGGTAGTATTTTGCCTTCCGAGAAAGTGAGCTAAGTATTTTTTGTATGAAATAACTTCTTGAAGACATAAGTTAATACCTGTTGATAAAACTTTTCTTCTCATAAAAACTACACCTTTGAATTAATTGTGTCTTGACTAGTTGTCTAACCTGTTTGTCATCATATTCTAGTCCAAGAGATCTGTGACTAAGAGAAATTTAAAAATATGAATGGCAAAAACATTTCAAAGTTTTTAACCTAAAATTAAGAGAATTTTAAGCAGCTTCTTTATAGGTTGCAATGCAACTACAGTTCACTTAATTCTTCTCTAGACTCCTCAACACTAAATACGCTACTAATACCAAATAAATCCCCTTAAATGAATCTCTTGAAATTGCTGGCATAAGATTTCTGGCAGTGCAGGGTACTTGTCAGTTCTGACTTGAATGTTCATTCCAGTTTGCAGCCTTTCATCTGGGAAATTTGGCACATTATTAAGTGGATCATGGGATACAACAGCAAAAGTCTGGTTGAATGACAGATGTATGATGACATTACAGGTAGGAAGTTCCTCTACATAATTACGAAATAAGTACTCTGAATTTGATTCTGACAAGTCTTAACAATGTTGGGTTTTTTGCAGGGTCACACAGCTGCAATATGGGCAGTGAAGATACTTCCTGAACAGGGATTAATGTTGACTGGTTCAGCTGACAAAACTATAAAACTGTGGAAGGCAGGCAGATGTGAAAGAACATTCACTGGTAAATGTTGCTGCAGTTGATAATTTCACTGGTGTGATCTGTTCTTATAAAAAGAGAACAAGCATTAAAATCTTATAAAAGCATGGGTAAACTGAACAATATTTAGGCAAGATTTTTCAAGTCCTAAAGTAGTTGTATGCCCAGAAGCCGCATGACTTTTAAAAACATAAGATTTTTTTTGGAGAATTGTGAGCAATTAGTTTTTTTATTCTAACTGCTCCCACAAAGATTTATTGCCTGGATTTAGATGTGAGCTATATAGAAGGGGTATACTACTGCTAAAGGAGACAAGAACTGCATTAAAATTTTTTCTTCCTTTTGTAAAGGACATGAAGATTGTGTGAGAGGTTTAGCTATTCTCAGTGAAATGGAGTTCCTTTCCTGTGCTAATGATGCTAGTGTTCGAAGATGGCAGATCTCTGGCGAGTGTCTGCAAGTGTATTATGGGCATA
The DNA here is from genome assembly GCA_003713295.1 of Parotia lawesii. Lineage (NCBI taxonomy): Eukaryota > Metazoa > Chordata > Aves > Passeriformes > Paradisaeidae > Parotia > Parotia lawesii. Next base: position 137,982 of record RAHM01000539.1, on the reverse strand, counting down.
CAAATTATATATACAGCATCTCTGTCTTCCCTCGATGTAAAGGTAGGATTCCTTTTTGACTGTTACACAACATTCTTCAAAATGAAATGGCAGGGTGTGTATTCTGATGTTCTGTGGCACTGCCACAACTAAAGAACTCAGGTAGCATTTAATTTTTTTCTTACACCTAGTGTAAATAGATAAACAAATGTACTGTGATTGACTCCAAATTGCACCACCATCTGAATTGCTCTGGCATTATGTGGGATAAAAGGTCCTGGGTTAGGGGTAATTTTAGGCTTAAGTAAAACTTAGATGAAGCAGTAGGCAAAACTATTGTCTTAGCTGCCACCTGTATTTCAGTGCTGTTGCAGAGTAGTAAAATAGTAATGTGTGGCATGCCAGTTTGAAGTAACGTAAATTTAGATACTTCCACAACATGCATTATATGTAGTTTAGGTTAAGAATTTTATGTATGAGGCTTAATTACATTTGTTTTCAGAGTTAAGAGTTTAGAGGTTCAGAACTAACTGTTGAGCCAGTTCAGAAGAAGTTCCAAGTCAGTGACCTTTGTGTGGTGTATGGGACACTTGCGCATTTGTTCAACAGGTAAAGTGCATGTATATGAGTTGATGCATATATTGTAGACCTCCTATGCCTTAAAATTCCTCATTGAGGAGTTTGTAGACTTTTGAAAGTGCTTTATGCGTGTCTTCTGAAAAAGCAGGCCTGCCTTCCAAAACTCAATTTAAAACAAATGTGAAAGTATGCAAGTATAGTGCAAGATGAAACAGTGATGATTACAAAATTGTTTAAGCACTTGAAAGGAGGAAGGGATCTTTCTTTGTCTTGGGCACAGTTTCATGCACTGTCTGGCTGCTTAATCTGCAATTTATGCACTTTGATTTTTTTGAGAAGACAAGTGAAAAGTGGCTTTCTTTTTGCTCTCTACTTGTAATTGAGAGAAGTACTAAATTGCAGAAAGGTTCTTTTACTGTTATGCTTTTTAGATACCCAGTTGCAGAATGGCATCTAGTATCACAGTATGCTGAAAAATATACTTTGAAAGTTTTTTCTATCTTTTTATTTTCAGATTTTGTAACTACTGGAGAGGATAGATCTCTTAGAATCTGGAGACAAGGGGAATGTGCTCAAACAATCAGACTCCCAGCTCAGTCTGTATGGTGCTGCTGTGTGTTAGACAATGGTGACATCGTAGTTGGTGCAAGGTATCCAAGTTTTACTTTCAATATATTTGTGGTTCCAAATGTGACAATCCTTGAAGAAATTGCCAGCATGACTCTGGATGTCAGTTTCATTTAAATTTAAAAATACAGCCATCAAAGTTTGTGTGTGTTAAATTTAAACATGTGCTACACTTCATCCAAAATGATTTTTTATGTCATTCACAGAGGTAGAGCAAATTCTTTGGAAATGTGGTAAACCATGAATAGACTTGAGAATAAATTTAGCAAGCACGGTATAAAGAAGCCTTTTGATAGGCATATTGTATCTTGATTTTAAAATTATACTGAAGACAGGGTTACTTGCTTGATTCCTTCTCTCTGTGGTTTTGGTGTGAGAGTGAATTCCTTTCATAACAATAGTTGGGAGGGGTAGTTAGAAATAGTGGTGGTTTCTTGTGACATAGAAATCACCATTAGAATTTATGCAGTCATTGTGATGTTTAAAATAGTACCTCTGTTTGAATCTTTTCTCTCCATTCAGTGATGGAATTATAAGGGTGTTTACAGAGTCCTTGGAACGTACAGCAAGTGCTGAGGAGATTCAAGCTTTTGAAAATGAGCTTGCCCAAGCATCCATTGATCCTAAAACTGGTGATTTAGGAGATATCAATGCTGATGACCTTCCTGGGAAAGAGCACCTTAAGGATCCTGGTAAGTTACTGTACTTCTGTCATGTTAGAGGTGCCTCCAAATCTTGGTTTGAGGCATTGAAACTTTTGATAGTTTCCAAACTTAAGGCTTTAATGTCTTTCAATAGGGTTACTGAAGGAAACAGTTTAATTTTGCTCTACTATCCTTTCACTGATTGTTTTGGAAGCAGGACTCTAGGTTTTTGGTTTTGGGGTTTTTTTAGTTCTCTCACAAGATAATTTAGAAGAAGGTGGAATCGTTAATGCATTGTGGTTGAGATGTTTTTGATCTGTTCTGCCAGGTGTACCAAGAGTATGTGAAACATGTAATTTGCAAAAGGAGTACTGAATTTTCTTTTTTTTTTCCTAATAAAAGTAGTAGATGCAGATTTTCTGCTTTAGCTTTTGACTTGAAAGATAGTCTTGATGGGCTCAATTCACACTTTCTAGGTACTTGAGAAGTTCTTAAGAATGCAGTAGAAGCAGTAGTAAACATTATTCTTAAGTAGACAAATACTTTTTTCCAAGGTGAAGTAACCAGTGACTTCAGCCCTTGGCTATGATCAGGAAATGGCATTGATCTTACATCCATATGAAACTTTGCATCTTGTTAGACTATGGGAGAATATCACCTTTCTTAATTGTCATCTCACTGAGAAGATGATAAACTTCTAAAGTACTCGACCTAAGTGTTGGTTTGGCCACTTAGTCTGCTGGCAGATACCATTACTATGATTGTAAAATGCTCATTAAGATTGCTGCTATTCTTGTTGTGAGATGTAGTATTGTGTCTGGTTTTTGCTGGGATAGAGTTGATTCTCTCCACAGTAGCTATTAAGGGACTGTGTTTTGGGTTTGTGCTGGAAACAGGGTTGATAACACAGGGATGTTTTTGTTACTGCTGAGCAGGGCTTACACAGAGCCAAGGCCTTTGCTGCTCCTCACCCATCCCACCAGCGAGGAGGCTGGGGGTGTGCAAGGAGCTGGGAGGGGACACAGCTGGGACAGCTGACCCAAGGGATATCCTATACCATATGGCATTATGCTCAGCATATAGACTAGGGGGAAGAAAAAGGAAGGGGGGATGCTTGGAATGTTGACGTTTGTCTTTCCAAGGAACTGTTGAGCCTGATGGAGCCCTGCTCCTCTGGAGAGAGCTGAACACCTGCCTGCCTGTGGTGTATGAATTCCTTGTTTTGCTTTGCTTGTGCATGTGGTTTTTGATTTACCTTTTTAACTGTGTCTCAATCCCCAAAGTTTTCACTTCTATTCATCTGATTCTTTCCTGCATCCCAACCACGGGGGCACTGAGTGTGTCTGAGTGGTGCTTAGTTGCCATCTGGGGTTAAACCATGACATGCATCTACTTAATTCCTGTGCTGTGACTTCAAGTGTTGTTGAACTATTTTTTCATTTTTAATGCTCAGCACCATTTGCATATTCTTCTCTCCTAAACTAAATCATATCCTTGAAATTGTTTGAACTCTTGTCTACAGGAACAAGAGATGGACAGACACGGCTTATTAAAGATAATGGGAAAGTAGAAGCATATCAATGGAGTGTTAGTGAAGGAAGATGGATAAAGATTGGTGATGTTGTTGGTTCTTCTGGAGCCACACAACAAACATCTGGAAAAGTTTTATTTGAAGGAAAGGTATATGCAGACTTTAATTAATTTCATTATTTCCTAAGTAATTAGTCTTTGTTCAGATAAAATATAATTTAGAAAATAGGTATTTGTACATTTTTGTTATCTTTGATCTCAGAGGTAGAAGTATAAGTAAGTACAATTTGCTTTATTACTTACGAAACACGTTTTGTAAAATGAGCAAGCCAAGGGACATGAATTATTTTGGGGAAAGGTAAACTATTAGTAGAGAAATTGTCAAGTTCTATTGTATTTATTGGTAATACCTTGAGAAGTTAGTTTTAGTATCCCTCCCAATGGAAATGAACTTTGTAATTTATAACACAAGGTTTACCTAAAATATTAGGTACCAGCCCTTCTGTACCCCTTCTCTATAGTAATTATTGAACCTAAAGACAAGTAAGCTGACTTAAAGACAGATAAGCTGAAAAATGTTTCTGTTACTGAAATATACATAGAAAAGCCTGTCAGGGTCCATTGCTCTAAGCATACATCTGAGAAAGAAATGCCTCTGAGATACTGATTTTCACTCTGACAGATTTTAAAGAAACATTAGGAAATCATTATTTGCTAGCATTAGAAGTGTGCTTTTAAGACTGAAATTTCTTGAGGCATCTGACTGCTCTATAACTTTGTAGGGAGCCAGAGGTGTCCATGAGAGTGACCTGATGCATCTTTATTTTGTAATATATCTGTACACACATTATCGTGATATGTTGTTTTACTCTGCTCTTCTTGAGCAGAGAATTCTGGAAAATACAGGTTTAAGTGCCATGGTTTTGGCTGGGACAGAGTTCATATTTTTCTTAGCAGCTGGTACAGTGCTGTGTGTTTTGGATATAGTATAACAACAGTGTTACAACACACTGATGTTTTGGCTGTTGCTAAGTAATATTTAGTGTTTACCCTAAAACATCAAATGTTTACTTTCAGTCTCTCAGGATAGCATTAATGGTATGTTCTGTAAGTAGCAGTGTTTTAAGTTTTTAGGCTTAGGTCTGGGCCACTGTTAGACTGCATTTAATACATTTTTATGTAAAAAGTGCTGGAAGACTTCTAATTTGTTTTTATTTTTATTCTGCTTAAAGGAATATGACTATGTTTTCACCATTGATGTAAATGAAAATGGGCCTTCCTACAAACTGCCGTATAACATCACTGATGATCCTTGGCTGACCGCATACAACTTCCTGCAAAAGAATGATCTAAATCCTATGTTTCTGGATCAGGTGGCCAAGTTTATTATGGACAACACTAAGGGGCAAACACTGTTGAGTACAAGTAATCAATTTTCAGATCCATTTACAGGTAAGTATTTTAAACTTAAATGATGACATTAGATACTCCTGCTAGTTTTGTGTCTTCAGCACACTTGCTGGGGATGCACTCTGACTGATGTTCCACACCATCATTAGCAAAGATGTGGAACAGGACTGGATGCAGTACTGACCCCTGGGGTACACCACCAGTGGCTGGCTGCCAACAGATGTTGTTCCACTGATCACCATCCTCTGGTCGTGGTTGTTCAGTCAGTTTTCAATCCATCTCACTATCGTAGAATCATTAAAGTTGGAAAAGACCTCTAAGAATTTTGAGTTCAGCCATTAACTGACCACTTCCATGTTCACCCCTAAATCATATCCCCAGGTGCCATATCCACTTACTTTTTTGGATGCTTCCAGGGATGAGGATTCAGCCACTTCTCTGGGCAGCCTATTCCAATGCCTAACCACCCTTCCAGTATAGAATTTTTTTCTAGTATCTGCTCTAAGGCTCTCCTGGTGCAGCTTGAGACCATTTCTTCTCATCCTGTCACTTTTTAGTGGGAGAAGAAACTGACCCCCACCTTGATACCTTTCAGATAGTTGCAGAGAGCAGTAAGGTCCACCTGCAGCTTCCTTCAGGAGCTTAAACACCCCCAGTTCCTTCAGCTGCTTCTCATAAGACCTGTGCTCCAGACCCTTCACCAGTTCTGTTGCTCTTCTCTGGACTTGCTCCAGCACTTCAATGTGTTCTTAGTCAGAACTGATCACAGGATTTGAAGTATGGCCCCACCAGGGCCAAGTGCAGAGGGACAGTCACTGCCCTGGTTCTGCTGGGATAAAAGCCAAGATGCCATTGTCCTCCTTGGCCATTTGGGCACACTCCTGACTCATGGTCAGGCAGGTGTTGATCAGCACTGCCAGGTCCTTTTCTTCCAGGCAGCTTTCCAGCCACTCTGCCCCTAGCCTGTAGCTCTGCATGGGGTTGTTGTAACCCAAGGGCAGGACCCAGCATTTGGCTTTATTGAACCTCATAGAATTGTCTGCCTAGGCAGATTTCAGTATTGTAGCTCTTGAACTTCTTGTACAGGTGTCTCGGTTTGAGACAAATTTAGGAGGAAAATGCTGTGAAATGAACGTCTCCCCCAAAGACAGGTTTTCGGCACTCCCTCCCCCACCGATACAAAAGGAATTTCTTGGAGGGAAGTGAAAAAAACTGTTTAGCAAATAAAGTTCTGGCAGGGCACAGGAAAAATGAATGACTGTTAAGGTATTAAACGTCCTCGATGCAGAGAAAGCTGGTGGATTTAGAGTTCCCTCTGTAGCTGGCTTGGCCCCTCCCGAGGTCTGAGGCCAGGATGCGGCGTCCCTGCAGCCTCCGTGCCGGTCCACAGGGTCTGATGATCTGGTTCTTGGATCACAGCTAGGCTGAACAGTTCCAGAAGAAGAAGAATTTACCAGAAGATTTCGGTATGCCAGCATGCAGTCCTGGGGAAAAACCTCTTGCCTCAGCTCACAAGCTGGCTAGCAGCAGGAACCCACCCTTTCCTGCTGCAAGCAGAGCCGAGCAATACAGGGTAATGTGTGAGTCCTTGAGCACACTTGAAACCGCACTGAAGAATTCTCCTGGCTTCCCTCCCCCCCTCTCCTGGACCCAGCTTCAAGCTGTGGGACCCATTTCTGGGCATAAAGCAGACAATAGGGAAATACAGTATTATCATAAAATCACCCCAAGACAACAGATACTTTCATATCCTTAAATGATTGAGGGGGAATGCACAGATCATTCTGGGGAAAAAAAAAAAAAGAAGACAAATCTTCAGCAAAATTCTAATCAAGCCAGTTGTACTTTTCAGTGTAGTCCTTTTTTCCCAGTGGAAGAAAGGTCCAGTTTTCATACTAATACAAGAAGTGCCAGATGCTGTTAAGGCAATTAATAAAACACAAAAATTTGGCTAGATAATTAATCAAAACTCAGTGAAATACATAAAGGACCTTTTTCAGGCAGAAAATGGAACTAGAACAAGTTGATTACCGATAAGCTAAACCATGTTAATCAATTACATCCTGCTTATCACATTTACAAAACAAACTAATTCAATTAGTTTCACAAAGATGGATTTAGGAAGAAAATAGCAATAAAATAATTGAGCCAAATCTTTTTCTTGCAAGGGACTGGAAATGAGAATACAGGCTTATCAAGTTACATGTAACTCTGAGAGTGGCAGTTATCACAGAATTAATTAGGTTGGAAAAGACGTCTGAGGTCGAGTCTAACCTATGACTGAACACCACCATGTCAGCTAGACCATGGTATTAAGTGCCACACACCCAGTCTTCCCTTAAACAGCTCCAGGGGTGGTGTGTCCATCACCTCCCTGGTCAGCCCATTCCAATATCTAATCACCCTTTCTGTGAAGAAATTCCTCCTCATGTCCAACCTAAACCTGTGCTGGTGCAACTGTGTCCCCTCCTCCTGTCACTGGTTGCCTGGGAGAAGAGGCCAATCCCTAGGTGGCTACACCCTCCTTTCAGGGAGTTGTAGAGTGTGCTAAGGTCTCTGCTGAGCCTCCTCTTCCCCAGGCTAAACAACCCCAGCTCCCTCAGCCGCTCCTTATAGGATAGGCACTCTAAACCTTTCACCAGCTTTGTTACCCCTCTCTGGGTTTTAGTAACATCAAGGTGTGTTTAATAAATCATTGCTTTTCTCGCTCTTTGACTAGGTGCTGGACGTTATGTTCCGGGCTCTTCATCTGGATCGAGTACAATACCTGGGGCAGACCCATTTACAGGTAACGTAAAATTCGTAATCTGTCTGGCTAGCACTGAAGATATGCATTTGAGTCGTGTTCTGTTGCATGCTGTGTTTAGCCCCAGACAGCTGTTTCTTTCAGTTCTCTGTTTGGGGCAGTGTGGAACAGCCTGGTAAGGTGGGCTCTGCCACTGGCAAAGCCTACTGACATATGTTCAGTAGAGGGGAGCCATCTGCTGTCAGGTCTGCCTCGTGTCACTCTGCCCTCTATAGCAGGAGGGTAAGGACCTAAACCTTTTTTTTGCCAGACTTCATATGCATGCACAACACAAGATTAGGTATTTTCATAGAGGTAGTTTTCTATTTTCATGTTTTACTTATATTTTGTATGAACTTTATTGGTACCATCCACCCTATATTTTAGATTCTGATCTTCACTAGTGTAGCTATTGTAGAGTCCTCCTCAGTAGTTTAGCAACCTTGTTTGCAAAGACATTTCCAGTTCCAGCCCTGCGTTGGCAGACTTAACCCATCCCTGATTAGTAGCTTGTGCTCCTCAGAGAGGGTCCTGTAATCACTCGATGCCAAAGTCTTGTCTGCAAAACAAGCCATGCAGTGAGTTGCTGTCCTGCGTGATGCGTCCATTTCTATTCAAGCATTTTTGCTTCGTTCAGAGTATCAAAGATAAACCATGTGCGTCCTTCATCCTTGCTCCCAGAGCTCTCTAATCACTCTTGATGTCCTCCAGGACGTCGTTGGCAAAAGCATTGATGACCATGTGGAAGAGTAGCAGGATAACAGTCTGGAGGCTAGGCAAGGCTTGGCAGTGTCTCGGTGACATCCTGAATCCTAGCCCCCAGCAGACACACCTGCCAAGTCACAAGGCCTCCCTGCCCTGCAGGAAGTTACTCTGCTTCCCGTCACTGCTGCTTGCCTTTCCCCTTTTTGCAGACACGAGGTCCAGTCTCAGCTGGCTCTTACGCCTCACTGCTGAGTGTTTGTCCTCACCAGTGCCAGGGCATTCGCTGCCTGTTCTGCAGTTGCAGATCTACAGGTAGAGCAGAAGCATTTGTGCTGTTACCAAAATTCACAGCCTTCAGTCTTCCCCATCTTGACAGTCTTTCTGTCTCCACCTGTCTCTCCTCCCTGGCTTTTGTGGCTCTGTGGTCTCTGCAGATTGAGGCCTCAGTGCAAGAGAATCCACCTCCCACAGGAGAGACCACTCGTAGCGCAGGCACAGAGAGAGTCAAGGCCTGGACAGTGTGCCCTCCTGCTGGAGCTGGTCATGGATAAGGTGTCTGCTGTGCTGAGGCCTGTGACACCTGTGGGTGCCAGAGACCATGACACTGTGTCTGTCTCCCAGCTGTGGCTCACTTAGGTCGTGAATGCCGTCATCACCAACACCCTCTCACAGGCATCGATTTAATCCTTAATGAAGTGTTGACTACTTCTTTGTAGTTCCTTTGGTGCAGAATAATCCCTTTTAACAGTCACGTTTGAAAACTAGTAACTAAATACAGGTATACGTTGCCTCTTTACTGGTGGTGGTGTTTCAAAACTTAACATCTTTGTTAGGTGCTGGTCGCTATGTTCCTGGTTCAGCATCAAATGCAGTAACTCCAGTGGGTGGGGTTGATCCATTTACAGGTAAGAGACAATGCCTGTGAATGAGAAACATTCCTGATCTCTTGGTTTGTTTTTTTTCTCTGACATGACTTCTGCATTGATGCAAATTCATACTTTATTAAAAATAATGGGCAGATTGAAGCTGCTTATACTGTGAAATTGTTCATAAAATAGGGATAACAGAGCCTTCCTTTACATGCTGGAATCATGCATACAAGCTTTAAAATGTATGATAATAATCTGTTTGAGAGGATTATTGATCTCCTAGTAGTTATGTTGTTGATTAGAGAAACTGATATAGTTAATGGGCATTACACAATATCAGCCACTAAACGACCTGTGAGTTTAAGAAATCATTATAGGTGATGATAAAAGCTTTTTATTGCTCTGTAAAAAAAGAGATTTCAGGCTACTATTGCATGTGCCATAACTCGGTCATTTCTTCAAATCTTCTCATACATAAACACTTTCATTATGAAAATAATAAAAATATAAGATTTCAGAGACAGAAGGGATCTTTTTTCTAAAAAGACCCTTGCCATTTTCATGTCTTAACTACAATAGCCATTCCTATAAGTGACTGTGTATTTAGTTCACATAAATAAGAAATAATTCTTAATAATTTCAACTTGTAAATTTTTATATGAGGGGAGAACAGTTTGTGAAGGTATTGCTTTCAGTTTTAACCCTTGAATGTAAAAATAATGTAAGGAATGACAGCTGTTTGCATAGACATTCAGTTTTTTTCAAAACATATTTTTCTGAGTAATATCCAGCAGTAAAGAGTTAGTTCTAGGACACCATTCTATGTCAGACACCTTGGTACACCGTTGAATGCTCTGTATTGCCTTTCTGTAGGAATGGGTGCCTACCAGTCAGCTGCAGCTAAAATTGAAAATATTTATTTTCCGAAGAAGGATGCTGTCACCTTTGACCAGGCCAATCCTACGCAGATACTGGGTCAGTGTTTTAATATCAAGGATTTTTTAAAAAATTTTTTGAAGTAACTTAACTAACTGAGCTTTAAAAAAAAACTATCCTTAATGCTAGATCCATTTCATGAATCCAATAGTTGGATTTTTAAATCACACTGTAGTTTGAATATAGCATGTGCCATAAGCAAAACATAATCACATGACTTAAGTAAAAATACAAAAATTGTGATCACACTAAGAACATAGAGTTTCTTTATTGTTTCTACTACCTAATAATAGAAGGAGCAAAATGGAATTGTATTTCAGTTATGAAAGCTCTAATGTTCTTATGACTCCTTTCTGCATTTTTGTCTCTATGTAGGGATTTTCTGAAATTTTTCTACAAATTCTGAATCTTTGTGTTGCACTGTTTAAGGGGAATTAATAGTAGCAATCATTGTGATAATTAAAATTAGAAAATTATCAAATTGGAAAAAGTGTTTAAAAATCTGACCTCCCAAAAAACCCTCAATTGCAATAGTTCTTACTTGTTTGTGAAGTGCTTTTGTAGCATTTCATTTGAGATCTCGGTTTGTGAAGTTCTGTTTTCAGAAAGGTGTGCCTCCTCTATTGGTATTACAGGCAAATTAAAGGAACTTAATGGCAGTGCAGGTGAAGAACATAAGCTTACTGAAGATGACTTGATAATCCTAGAAAAGTTACTGTCTGCAACATGCAACACCTCTGCTGAAACACCTACAACACAGCAACTTCAGACTTTGTGGAGAGCAGTTAACTGGCCAGAAGGTAAACACTTGCAGTTATTTTATGCGTCATGTCATCAGTACTTCACCATGAAAGACAAGTCTCATCATGCTGTATGTTACACTGAGTCTGTACCAAAGACTTGATAGCCCAAATAGAAAACAGAAGATGACTAGGAGGTCCTAACAGCAGTGATCAGCTGCAGGGGCAAATTTGGTGCTTGGTTGTCAGATTTTGTTGGCACAATACTAAACATAAAGGAGAAACTTGGTATAAAAATCAGTTATGATTATTTCATTAGCAGAGCCGTCCTCAAAAAGGTGTGAGACTTGTTAGAAAATAGAGTAAGGAAGTGTGAACTTGGGATCCTAAGATGTTACTAAATGAGAGATGAAATTATGGAGATAAATTAGGGGGAAAATAAATCAAAAGTAGCTCCTGTTTAATATGGTAGAGAAGAAGTTACTGATGCTAGGCTATATGATCAAAACTAGTGAAATGACATTCTGGAAGAATGCAAGTGTAGGTGATATAATTACATTTAATAATGTACTGTCTGCACTGATGGATTGGAAAACCTATTTTGGTTGTTACAGCACATTCTGGAAATAAACGATTGTTTGCATATACATATATCTAAGCATGGTTAAAATGAACTGCTTTCTTAAAATCACAGTTAAAGATTTACTAACAGGAAGAACATTTTAGTATTAAAAATTTGTGCTCATTATGTAATATCACTTAATCAAACTCTGTTTTGCATAATGAGGAGCTGAGGATGGCCAATGTCATACCTTCCAGACTCTTTGTATTGTACAAAGCATTAATTCTGAAGATTCTGCACATCTGCAGGAAAAACCTCAATAAGTAGTTGGGCAAGTTCAGCTTTGATTTGGTTGTAAGCGCTGGATACCAGTCGTAGATCCAAGGAGCCAGATGTAGTCAGAATTTGGGAAAGGAGGGACACTATAAGCTTTCAGTTCAGTTTCCTTACAATGATTTCCAACTGATCAGTTGAGGACATATTTTTTATTTTCTTTTCCTGTAAGCCATTTTGTAGCTATACTGAACTGTAAGTTATGGAATGAGGACAAAGGGAGATGCTGTCTATGTAGGGGTGTTCGGTCACTGAACTTTCAGCTTTCAAAGACATTTTTGGATTAGTTACCGTATCTTGTGCTTGCCTTCAGTGTTATCAATTAGAGATTTTAGAAAAGATTTTAAGATTTTCTGCAAAGCACTATGTTAATCCTAAATTGAGGATTATGGGTTTTTTATGGTAATTGAAGCGTTACTAGAATGGATTTGTCAATATTTGTCTTTATGAATTTCAAACAATTTATGCTTTACTTCTGCATGAAACTGTTACTGTTTGTTCCCAAAGCTGCAGGGCTAAGAAGGTCTGGGTCTGAAAGAAACTCACTGACAAATTTACACATAATGCAGTATTAATACTAAAATTTTGTTTTGTTTTGTTTCTCAGATATTGTCTTTCCAGCTCTAGACATTCTTAGATTGTCTGTCAGGCATCCCACTGTGAATGAAAACTTCTGCAGTGAAAAGGAGCATGTACAATTTATCATCCTTCTCCTTAAATTTCTGAATCCTAAAGGAAAGCAAGCAAACCAGCTGTTGGCACTTAGAGCTCTTTGCAATTGTTTTGTCAGCGATGCAGGCCAGAAGCTCATGATGGAACAGAGGGATGAAATAATGACACAAGCAATAGAAACGAAATCAGGCAATAATAAGAACATCCACATTGCGCTGGCCACATTGACATTGAACTATGCTGTATGTTTACATAAAGTCAACAACGTTGAGGGCAAAGCTCAATGTTTATCAGTAATCAGCACAGTTATGGAAGTTGTTCAAGATCTTGAAGCCATTTTTAGACTGCTTGTGGCTCTTGGGACGCTAATCAGTGATGATACAAATGCTGTGCAATTAGCTAAGTCTCTGGGAGTTGATTCTCAAGTAAAAAAGTATGCCTCTGTATCGGAACCAGCTAAAGTAAAAGAGTGCTGTAGGTTTGTTCTTAGTCTGTTGTAATAATTTTTCTTAGCACTTGGAGGACAGTGTATGCAGAAAAAGTATGCTTTTGTTCATATTTTATGACAGACTATACTTGGGAAAATACTGTGGATTAATTACACTTGACTTGTTGCAAGATACAGAGAAAATAAAACTTTTTTCACTGTTTGTCATTGGACTGCTTTTCTGAAGTGATCAGTGCACTGGAACTTTGCAAGGAGTCCTGACATTGCTCAGATAAAAATAGATCACCAAGAAGTCAAACCATATCAGTACTTAACAGGTCATCCAGACAGAAAGGTAGGAAATGGCTGTTATTTAGTGACTGTCAACTCTGACACCCACCCCAATCACATTCTGTGTTTCAGCATGAGTCTATTCTTGACCGTGGGTTTTTTCAGCAGAGAAGAGGCCCTGAGATTTCTTTATAGTGCATTTCACAAGCTTATTAGTTAACGTTCGTTAATATTAACCCTTGTCAGATAGCCTGGTAAGGAAATTTTTCATCAGCTTTCTCTACTTCCTTTTGAAACTTAGCTTTTATGGCTCTTACCTCTTTCAACCCTAGGACTAGATGACTTTTTGAGGAGTAGAATCTCTACCTGCTATATGGATGTTGTGCTTCACTCATAAATTTGTATCTTGCAGCTTGTAAAATGGCATGGACTTCTAGAGAAGCCTATAACTGACCTTCTAATTTTTAAGGACAGGAATACCCCACCAGTTAATAGCAGGTGTCTTACTCTATGTTGTAAAATCTAGATGATTAAGAAAAGATAATTTTGAAGAATGGGAGAGCAATCTAGGTGCAGAGAAGAGATTGAGCAGCAGAAGCTTGAAGAAGCTTCCTAAAGGTGGTCAGTGTACCCTGCCTGTCAGTGTTTAAGAGGCATTTGGACAATGCGCTTGACAAAAGGCTCTAACTTTTGGTCTGTCCAGAAGTGGTCACGTCCTTTACAACTGAAATACTCTATTGTAAACTGCACAAATTTAAAGTCAAGTTTTACGAAGTAGCTTTAACTTCATAATTGTGGTGACTGTGAAAAGGGAAAATAATACTTTGCAGCTTATTCCAGCAATTTATTCCAGCAGATCTAAGATGTTCAGCTCAAAAGGGAAAGGTAATTTTCTGCGACTGCAAGTGTTACAATTTGGTTTAGAATTAAGATGAACTGAAGAGGGTCAGTGTTTAAGTTACATTTTTCATTAGACTAACAGAATGAAAAAGAGGAAAAAAAAAAAAAGGGCAAACTTCCAGCACATGAGCTCTAGATCACATGATACCTGTCTATGATGTCTATGCCAGATGTGAAGGATTTTATGACCAAGAACTTTTAAATTTTGTTTTGCTCCAGCTACCTGAACTGAGTTATTACACTGCTTCCAGTAAACTTTGTCTCTCAGATCCTTAGTTGCACACTTGTACAGTTACACTTTTGATGGATTTCCAGATAAATACCCTCACAGTCCTGATCATGGTCTGAGTCACAGGTTTTCTGATTTGATCCATTGGAGGTTCCTATATGAGGCAGTCGAACAAATTATTCACGATTTACAGTGCTTAATAGATGAACCCTTTCCTGGGAAAGCATCTAAGAAGCTACCTTTAGGAAACATGTCTGTGAAATAATGTGCCTGTCTGTTGAATTTTGGTTGCCTACTATACAATTGTTCTTGAAGCTTCAGCTTTCTAATGTTGTGCTTTTTAACTGTGTTTGTACCTGTGCTATTTTAAGAAACTATACTTGTCTTAATTATTATTGTGGGATGGCTCTGTTACAGATTATCTCTTTGCGTGAAAATTGTTATGAATTTCCCAGACCAAAAATTAATGTTTATATTAATAAACATACTCTGGCAACTCCCAAGAAATGGTATATTAAAAGATACTACAAAATTCACTTGAATTTGCAGAGAAATTATGAGGCATAGCAAAAAATCCTCATGGGGACTGCAGCACCAAGTGTTAGGCAAGATAAACAAAGCAGGCCAGGACTGTGTGGAAAGAAAGATACCTGCTGCCACAGGGTACTGTGATACCAACCCTTCCATGATCTAGCATCATCTGAGGAAGCAGAGTGGGGAATTGTTTGCTACTGCTTTTGTTTTAAATGGCACTGTTTAAAACTCCATTGTGGTTCATGTCAGCATGCCTGTACAAAAACACACAAATGCGTGTAAGGGTACTGCACAATCTGCTGCTGGGATCACCAACAAGTAGAATGCCTTAGGGATGTCAGCAGGATGAAGTTCCTGTTGCAGTGAAAGAACGTTAAATCTATACTGAGGAAATGTGTCCGTCGTGAGGTCCACAGTGTACAGTCTTTTGAGACCAGAGGCCATTGAAAACAAGTATGTGCCTGGCACACAGCTGGGAGCTGGCTTGCTATCTACAGCAGTAAACTTTGAATAAGTTGATCTGTGTGCTAAGGGCTCCTGATTTCATTCATCAGTTGAAGTATGTTTGAGAGAATTCAAGAGCCCCTTGAAGAGAAGTTGTGTCTTCTGCTAAGAATTCAGAGTTTCCCAGTAGATGACATAATTCTTTTGGCATCTTTTTCTAAGATGGAAAGGAAGCTTTTAGAACAGCAAAAAGCACACAGTAGCATCTCACGTTAAAACATTGTTAGGCATTGTAGTTAGGCATGCCTTGGGTTTTATGAAGTGGAAAAACTTGGGATCTACTTAGACCAAAACTCAGGACACAGTATCAGATGCCTTCTTAAGGAACTAAATGAGGAGTCAAAACTGACTTAGGTCAGCACCAGCTGCTGTACTTTCCAAGATAAAAGGAGACTACAGTAACATAAATTGGAATAATCTATCATAAGGTTTCTGTAATATCTGTTATGATGCACCTTGCTCATATCAGGACCTAATTAAGCAGTGTTAATTACTTAGTTTTGTTCAGGCTACAGCCAGAAATCGACTAATTTCAGTCTGCAAACCTACTTCATTAAAAACACTGGACACTGAACTATACATTAATGAATCATTGGATGCAGTGACTTTTTAATAACGTAATACGCTATAATAATCTACAGGAGGAGTCATACCATAGATCAGTACTACAGAGGCAACTCCAAATGCTTTAGGAAATGTTATAAACTGCTGGTTTCAATAGTGTGAAATTTTTTGTTTAAAAATACTTAGTTAAGCTTCTTAGCTGAATGTGATTCATTACTATATACTGTGATCACTTGCCTCTTCTTGTCTCTTTCTCCTTAAGCTATCAACAAATCCAAAGTCTAGGAACAGTAGATGTTTTCCATCTTTTCAAAATGTGTACTGAATAGATGGTGAAATGAAATACCTGGCAACAAGATGCTATATGCAACTGTTGACAGCCTGAAGAGTATCTGGGTGTTTTCAGATGTCCTATTCTTTCAGTGGTTTTTTGATGCTTATTCACTGTAGAGATTGAGGTTTCAATTTTGGTGGGAAATTTTGTTTCTAGACTTTCCAGTTGCAAAGATGAATTTGCAATGTGGACCACACCACTGTTGGTCTGTACAAAACGCATTAAAAAAATAGTTTAAAGTATGAACTACCCCTTTTTGACAGCAGAATTTGAAGCCTGTGATCACATAAATTCCAGTATTGTTACAAATCTTTTCATCAACAGTTAGCCTAGTTAGCTTCTGTATTCTGTGTGAGTAGATGCTGCATTCATTTAGAACAGTTTGCATGCCTAAGCATACACTGCTAAACTTTTTAGTTTCCTTATTTTCCTTATATCCTTGCTCAAGGGATCCCATTTTCATCCCAAACTTAGACCCCTCCTCAATGTTTCCTAATTACGTTACCTCTGCCACCTTCAGAGTATGCTGAGGCTATTATTTGCTGATGATAAATATGAAGATCTATTCCCACCCATCCAGGTAATCTTAACAACATAGACTAATCAGGATCAACTGAGATACTATCTGCCTCTGCAGGGACTCATGCTTGCTGAAAAAAGAACTGATGGTACTTAGTGAATTCTAACCCTTTTGAAAACAGTGTCAGCCCATGCAATATGTATGATTTTGGTCTGCCCACAGCACTTTTTATCACCACTAGCTTTGTACAACTTGCATTCAATGGACCTCTACCTAAATGGGCCAGTAAGTCCCATTTGAAGATCCAATAAAATATGGACAGACTGGAAGGCAACATGTTTGAATCTGGGAAAGAAAGCGGACACAGAAGAACAGACACGCAGTTGTGTTAAATAAAGATGAAAATTATTGCATATCTCTGCACAGAAAAGGAGATTTTTAATACAAATTCTCTCTGCATAATGATGGATTTTTTTCCACCCTAGTCTTTATTTTCAACTAACTATCCTCTTTAGGATAATTGACCGAGTTCCTTCTATAACTAATCTTCTTGGTGGCAGAAAGCTGATCGGTGTGTTACTGAACTGCACGGAGCAGTCACCTGCCTTTAACAGGCTTCTCTGCTGCAATTCCTAATTGTTTGCATCCTGTGAAAAAACTAGTGTCACACTTCTCCAGTACTCATTAAGTATCATGCAAAAATTAAGTTATTGTTACTGTTGTTCCAAAGATATTGGCAATGCCAAAGAGGAGTATGCAGGTCCTTGCACCATTGAAATATGTTGAAAGCCAGGGAAAAGGTCAGGATTAAAGAGTAGTTATGGAGGATAGAATCATAGAATCATCATAGAATCATCAAGGTTGGTAGAGAACTTTAAGATCATCAAGTTCAACCACCCACCCAGCATTATCACTGTAACCACTGAACCATTAAACCACACCACCAGCACCAGATCCAGATACCTCCTGAACACCTCCAGGGATGGTGACTCTACCATCAGGGCACCATATTCCAATGCCTGACCAGCTTGACAGTGATTTTTTTTCCTAATACCTAATTTGAATCTCTCCTGTTACGACCAGTGGCTTACAGCGATTTCCTCTTGTCGTCTCACTGCAGGCACGGCAGGACAGACTGACCCCCACCTCACTACACCCTCCTTTCAGGAGTTGTAGAGAGCGACGGGGCCACCCCTGAGCCTCCTCTTCTGGAGACTAAACAACCCCAGCTCCCTCAGCCGCTCCTCATAAAACGTATTTTCTAGGCCCTAGATCACCGATATTTGTGTAAACGGGTGGCGTGAGGCAGCAGTTTTGCTCTGGCCTCGCTAACCCCAAGGCGTTCCCCCGTACATCAAGCGGCCCCCTCAGACCACGAGTGCGGCCTCGTCGGAGGCCGCGGGGCGGGGCCGGCAGGGGGCGCTGCCCGCGTGTCCCGCCGGAAGCCGCGCGCGTGTGGCGGCGCGCGGTGTGCGCGCGGCGCGGCCATGCCGGGCAGGAAGTCTTCCAAGGGGAAGAAGCGGCGCCGCTCGCGTTCCTGCTGCCCGGAGGGAGCCCCGGGGCCGGACGGCAGCGACAGGAAGCGGCGCAGCACCGAGTCCAGCCACGGTGCCCTGGAGGTAGCGCGGGCGGAGTCGCGGGGTCTGGGCGGTGCCGTGCCGCCTCTGCCTTCCCGGGCGTCCCGATCCCGCGGCGTGCTGGCGGCAGAGGCCTGGCTGCTGTCCCTGCCGTGGGCTGGCTGCGGGAAGGGCCGGGTTCAGTCACACTGGTCGGTGTGTGGCTGCAGGGAGCGGCCGGGAGGGCAGCGCGGGGAGGGGCGGCACAGGCACAGGCACGGGCACGGGCACGGGCGGGGGCACGGGCGGGCCGAGCCCCGGTGCGCCCTGCGCGCATCCCGGGGACACCGGTCTGTGTTTCCCGGGCGTAAGAGGTGTGGCGTACGAGCCCGGGTCGTGGTTCTCTTACTTGTGGCATTGTGAGTCTTCTCAAGGATGTGTTGGTGTGCAAAAAAATGGTTGTGACATGCACGCCTAAGTGAATTTTGAGGCTGACAAAATATATTTCTGGCTGGTGGTGGTTTTGGTTGGTTTGGTTTGGTTTGGTTTTTTGGGTTTTTTTAATTAATTTTTTTATTCTAGAGGTCATCCACTGATGTATGGAGGATGTATTTTCTAATACGGAGCCCATTTTAATTCTCCAAAGACTCTGCCACACCGGGAATTGTATGCCAATTTCCGTCTTAGCAGGGTAGCTGTAAATGATGAACTTTATGATTTAATTGCACAGCAAATCAGATGGATTTCTTCTGCGTTAAAGCATGCTTTCATGTGTAAGCACCAGCTAAGTATTTGCAGATAATATTTCCCAGTTAATATTTATGAATACTTTTTGCTTCTTGAAGCTTTAAAACTTCTTCCTAGCACAAGAATGTTTTCAGTAATAAAGAATGTAACCTCTCTAATGCAGTTACCTTGCAATATGAAACACTGGAACCTGAAAAGTCCACATTAAGATGCACCTTACATTTATGAAGGGAAAATTATTGTAAGCACAAGTTACAATAACCCCTTACTGCGTGTAAATTTCTGTTTTCTCTAATTCATTAGAAAATGTTCCTTCCTTGGTTTTAGGAAACAAAATGCAATGTACTCTCTGGAGAGAAAGTAGAAGAAGCTGAACAACCCAGTGATATAGAAGAAGGAGGATTAGATCTCACTGTGTCACTCAAACCTGTCAGTTTCTACATTGGGGACAAAAAAGAAATGCTTCAACAGTGTTTCTGTGTCATAGGGGAGAAGAAACTACAGAGGATGCTGCCTGATACTTTAAAGGTACCGAAGTACATTTACTATTTATATACTTACTATGATCTTGAATGCTTGCGTAACAAAGAATACTTATCTCTCAAGCTCAGTGCATTTACATTTTAAAAGCTGCCTGTATATTTCTCAACTAAAGAAGTTTCTACGAAGTCAAGTACTTTTCTTAAGTAGTCTCCCTATCATGTGTCAGGAAGTGAGACTTTTTAAAGATTTGCTATAGTTATTCCAGGTTACTCCTTTTGCTACTGCTCAGCCATTTCTGAACTTTATGTTTAGACTGTCCCTCTGTACTGGTTAGTTAAATGCAAAAGGATTTTCATGATTGTGAGGAGTAAATTCAGTAGTGTTGTTCACTAATTAATATGCTGATTTGTAAATAAAATACTGATTTCTGTTTGTGTCAACTGATTTTCTTTGTATGGTATTAAAGCAGTGTAAGTGAGACAGAACTTCTTCATTTTAAACATATGGTAAATTGCATACAGGCTTATCCATTTCTCATCTCTGGCAGAAGGAAAAGGTTGAGAAGCTGGAAGGAAAGACATTACTGAGTTTGTAGGGAAATTGCCTGATTATGTAGAACCAAACTAAGGACTGTGAGTGTTACAATCTGTTTAGTACCTCCTAATTTTGGTACTTGTACGTGGTATCATAGCTCATTTGAAAATGTGAAATTATTACTCTATGTCACCAAGAGGTATGAGATGTGAAGGTAACTGGAATACCAATAAAATTTGTGGCAATATATGATATGTACCGAGTATGAGAAATGGCTCGCAGTTTACATACTTTCTTTATTTTCTGTGCTGTGATGTGCAAGTGTTTGTGTGTTATCATTGGCATTATTTTCTCCAGTTTGTGAACTTGGATTCAACAGTTGCCTCTGGTCTTTGCAAGCTTAATTACCTAACCCAGCTTCCCCCAAGTGATGGAGAATTAGGAATAACCAGGTCTGCAGTTGTTTGCTGTTCCATGCTTCACACATATGGTCTGGTATTTCTGATGCTCAGTGTTGCAGCTGCAGTAAAAACTCCAATCCATAGGTCAAGTAACTGATAGTGTGTATTGTTTAATTTTTCAGCCAAAACCTACACATATGCTATTTCTTGTAGCTGTCAAAACTGAAACACCTGGTTTTCTACAGCAGTTGCATCAATGCAGATCAGAATATGGGAGAGGCTTTAATCTAAGTTAACTCTTCATTACAGTTGGATTACTCCTTACATTTGTAATTACTCTCTTCTCAGAAATTTTTAGTAGCTTGTGGTCTCTCTTATCTTCTTAGAACTGTTCCATGGATGAAATCAAAAGACTTTGCATGGAGCAGCTGGAGCTGTTATCTGAAAAAAAACTGTTGAAGATACTTGAAGGTATGAATGAAACTTTTAGACTCCACTGTACACCACGGAATAGTCTACCTCAACTGGATTTACACTCTTTCTAGCTACTTAAATATATATGTATATACACAGACACACACTAGTAAGTATATATTAGTGTGTACATAATCCCTCAGTTCCACCAAGGCACACAGTTCATGTACTTTGATTAAGGATATGACATTCCAGCTATTCATGGCCTTACTGAACTTGCACTTGATATTTAAGGGCTGTTTAAACTTACTTGTAAACATATTGCTGCCTTCTCAATGGAGTGAAACTCTTCGAGACTTGAGTGCTCCAGAGTATCTTACTGTTAATTCTGGACTTTATTTTTAGCACCCATAGTATTGTACTCAGAATAGCTAATCAGATTTTTTGTAATCCAGTATGTGTAGCTAACAGAAGACTCACAAATAAGTGTTTTGGTTTTGACTAAGTCTAATTTTAGAACTTCTGTTTTAACTGGGAAAAATCCTCTTCTGCTGATTGCAATAGAGTTAATAATTAAGAGTAAACCTAATTATATAGTATTAATTATATCACTTTCCTAAATTTTCATGTTTGAAACTGTGTATATCTAGGCAAGATTGGAGCTGATTCTGATACTGACGAGGAGGCAGATGGAGGAGACAAGACTGGAGGTGATTCAGTCAGTCAGTGAGTAAAAGACAAAACACTTAAACTTAATTTAAGGAGACTGAACAATTCAGAGATTTTTCATGAGAAATGATCAAATATATCATTGAAAGACCCAATTGCTATATCCTTAATTATTTACTCTAGTTGAATGACAATGAACTGTGACTACTAGCAAGCACTAAACTTACAGACATGATGTTGTCACTTTGTGACATTTAGTGTGTCTTGAGCACATAACTGGATCATAGTGACATACCACCCATCAGCTGAGTTGTGATAATTAAACATTCACACTTGTGTCCTGCAACAGCAGTGGTGTGATTTAGGTTAACGGTCTTTGTGTGAGCTAAATCAGTAAACCCCTCCCACTTAGGTCAGTGAATTGTTTAAGTATATTTTCAATTCAGCTGAGATTTATCCCTTCTCTTCAACTTCTGTTCTGGTCCTTCATTCCTGCCTCAGTTGAAGCAGCACTGACACTCACCTGTTCAATGTACTCTGTAGAAGGGGTGCTACAGAATGTAGAATTTCAAGAACAGAGGCTTCTGGTTTCTTGCTCTTGTCTTGGCATCTGTCAGTTTTGTAAAAGATAACACTTTTTAACCTTTTCTTAAAAGGCTCGTCTGTTTTTTAAAGACCGTTTCTTTGTCAGGAGTTCACCCATTTGATCGTTTCTATGGAAGTAGTGAAGGGAAAAGAAAGTTACACTAGTTATCATGCACAATACATCAAATTTAGTGAGGCTAACTTGTTTCTAGAAGACTAATAAGCTTTTATGTTTTCAATACTGACCTGATTACAACTGGTCCACAGATTCAGGGTGCACTTAATAAACCTCTGAGGCAGTACAAGACAAGGCACCAGAGATGGGCAGATTAAAGTAACCTCCTAGCTACTGGTTTGGTTAGTTTATATAAACCTTCTAAATAAGAACAAATGGATGGGAAAGTTAGTAACAGTAATCCAACTTTCACATTCTGGTCAGCATTTTTCTTTAGCAGAGACCTGGTTTCTGATCATGTCTTTAATTCAGAACAAGCTATGAAGTTATTGCATGAAGTAATTTTCTTTGGTCACTTCTCATCATACAAATATACAAATGGAGTGATACAAAACAGTGTTTCATTTTTTTCCTTGTGATACAGTATTAATGCCCTTTGACACTGTTTCTTCTAAGATTCCATTTGGAGCCCATTGTTAATGTATCCTTCCATGCTAATTGTTGCCTACATGATCTGTGAATGGGATCAACATCAGTCAAGTTTAAAAACCAGTTTTCTCATTCTGGACATTGTCCTCTGCTGGCTGTTTAAAAAAGCAGATAGAAAAATTTAAAAACTACAAAATACACTAAATATTGGGTGTCTTTATGTAGAGTAGTGGTCTCTTTATGTAGAGTAGTTTCTGTTAAGTGATTGATAATTTGTCAGTGAATTTCTAAACACAATGAGAAGACAAGACTTCCTGGCTAAATAAGCCATAAAAAACACCCTAGGATTTTGATTCTCAGAGAAATTATATGTTGTGGTTTGCTATTTATTATTGCAAAATATGTGAAACGTTCTTTATCTCCAAGATGTATGGCAGGAGTAGTGCTGCTGGATTTCAATAAGGTTGTTCTGTTTCTGCATGATGTTTCAAAGCTACTGTTGAGACATGTATTTATGATCCTTTGATACAGTAGATTGGATAAATTCTTGCTTATATGGAAATTATTTGAGCTGGTAAAAATCTAAAAAGAGGAAATTAATGAATGAAATAACAAAATAAGAAAAATCAGAATTTACCACTTTTTAGCTAGTGGATATCTGAAGACAACCTATTTTCCCATGTCAATTAGGAAGGTTTCAGTAACTGACAGTAAAATCAAGAAGAAATTGTGTTTAAAAAAGGTAAAAGAAACTGAGAGATGTTGGTCATAGAGCAGATTGCTTCCTTTGACAAGCAATGGTTGAGGTGCCCATTGTTATTGTATCTGTATCCTGATAGTTTAGTATTTCAGACCCCTCCAAACTGGGCAGGCAAGATACGATGTTTTAGGAATTGTGGGTTTTCTTCTCCCTTTAAAAAATAGCATTCTGCGTAGGTGGGTGCTATCTGAGAGCCTTAGCTCAACAGTTCAACTGTGTGCTAGCATTAACAAAAAGAAAACAAAACAGAAAAGCTGTTTGGATGATAGCAAAATGAAGGGATAGCAGGAAATGAGGGAGTTAAGGTTTTATGTTAATCTTGAAGTTCAGTGCTCAATAAGTAGACCAATATGATAATTATACAACTGTAAACAGTCAGAAGCCCTTTTTACTAAGTAGGTCTAATCTTTGGGCCTTAGGTCAGCTTCTTTGCAACCAGAGTGTAAATAATTATAAACGCAAGTTTTCAAAACTTCAGAAAACTGTGTTTTGGCAACAAGTCAGCCACTAGAGATGCTCAATGTGCAGCTGTGGAAAAAATAGTGAAAACTGAATTGCTAAGACAAGCAAGCATTGTTTGTAATCATTAATATATTTATAATTATAATCTGGATTTAAGTAGGCGAATTTGTTTGCCCTGGGATTAGAAAAGACTTTTCATAACAAAAAAGGCAGTTTCTCTGTTTATATTATCACCGTTAGTTCTTCTTAGGTTGTCTTCATTACTTGTTGTTTTCATGGAAATGTAAATGTGGAAAGGGAAAAAGTGATTAGCAAGTCATACTCTAATCAAAAATGTTTTAACTGATTGAAAACATCACTTTGTTTCTTTCCTTATTGTCCTTTGAAAAAAATAAATTCAACAATCATACCTTCAGCAATCTGCATATATCAACAGAAATCCAGAAAGCTTAAATCAATACATCTAAAGAAATTTCAAATGAAATAAGCAAATTACTCTCAGTCTCTAAAGACCTGTTTCTTGTCTGTACCAGCTAAATGTAGCAGGGATTTAGGGAAGTTCTCCAGATACAGGAAAATTGCAAAATTCAGATCTTTATCTGAAGCTTTTCGATGGTATCGCATCTAATTGTAGATTGAATCTTCCTTTTTTTTTTCCGTACATATCCTCATTTTGTTATGAGAAGTGGAAGTCTTGAGGCTTTTCTTAAATTTCAACTATGTAAAAGCTTCATATGCTTACATTGGCATATGAAATATTTGCTCTTTTGTCACCGGCTTGCTCTGTGTTAAGCACTAGAAATTGTGCAATAACCATGCAGAAGAACTGAAGAATCAGGACCTATGTTTTCCAGTAACTGGAAAATGCAATAGATATACTTTGTTACTTGTGAGCTCTGTATAGGTTTTTGAATATGCAGTTCTCAGATTTTTGTTGCTGTTTCTGTGTTACTATCTGCAATGGAATACTGTTAAACCAACAGAATTACTGTAGCCAAATAATGTCTTGCAAAACCAAGCAGGCATTCTTCCCATCTCATTCAAGAGGTGTTAGTGTGTTCTTGAGCTATTTCTTTTCTTTTACCTGAATTGACCTCAAATATCCTCCAGCAGAATGAGTGAAAATAAGTTATATGCTGTAGTAGTAAAACATTATTAAAAGAACAAGCATTCTAAGATCATTATAATGATCAATGTTCACATATGTCTGAGTAAATGATCTTTTGCCTTCAAAACCTTAATGGGCTTATTTTTTTCACTGAGTAAAAACTTGCAGTTTAATATTTGCTCTTTCAAGAATTTATAATCTTTTTACTACTTTGCAGTCAAAAGTGCAGTTTTTGCTTGTTTTCTTTTGGAAAGGTTAGCAGTTTAAAGTTTTGCCTTGTTGTAATGCGTTGTGCTCCTGGGTACTGGGCTGTTCACAAGCATGCAATTGCCATCTGATATTTACCCCTGTAGGACAATTTGGTTATTTTCAGCATTTAGAATCACTGTAACAACAGGCTACATGAGTCACTGAACAGATACATAAGCATTTGGCTAATTTGCTTCACTGCCTTCTGTTCTTGTGGTGTCCTCAAACTTCACCTGTAACAGGACTGATGGACTTTTCATAGCTCATTAAACTATTTGATTAGCATCTGTCTTTTGAAATACCATTCTTGAGAAGCACTACTTTGTAAGGACTTTTTTCTCGTTTGTTTTTTTAACTTGCTACTTATTGCTTGTTACTTATTTTAGTTCTCATTTGTCATTGAAAACTATCCTTGGAACAAAAATTTGCAAGAATCTTTCAAAGACTTGGTAGAAATGTTTTTTAGACCTGGAACTAAATGCAAAGTCAAATTTTAATTCAGGAAGGTACATCACATCAAAAATAACAGAGGTACTGATCTCAAGTCTCACTGGAGATTTAGGTGAATGATTATTAGCAATAACTAAAAGCCCTGTAAACAAAGTATCAGCACAACTGTCTCATGTTTTCAGACTTTCTTCTAGTCCAGTTCGTTAAGGTATTTTTTCTGCCACAAAACTTTTCCTTCTGGTCTCCAACCCCAGTTACCACTGAAACTTGTATCCCCACCACCAGAGCTACTGTCTTAATCCTTAGCCATCTGCTCTTCTGCCAGTACTCCTTTTCCTAACCTTTACTGTGTTTTTACCTCACTTTGCATGATCTCCTGGAGTTTGGTACCAAATCACCCTCAAACCCAGAGGTCTTTGAGAGCTGTACGAGTTCCTGTAGCAAGTTGTGTATAGAACCATATGCGTGAGCCCAGTTAAGCATTACACTAGTGTGGCGCATGCCAACATGAAATGCATGCTCTACATAAAATAAGGTAAATTTAAATTTACAACATTTGTTGTCAGCAAATTTTAACTGTAGTTATCTTCTTTCTGCTGAAAAGATCATACTGTGGAAATGTTATTCTGTTTAAAAAAATAAAAGTGCTGAGTTTATTGTTTGGAAGATGGACTTTGAACTTAACTGTCATCTTGAGGGAGAAATATCTTTAAAGGCTAACAAAAGGGAGAAACTCCAAATGACTATTGTCACTTAGTAGCATAGCATGAAAGAAGAGAGTATTAAATTTGTAAAATGCTGCTTAATTTTAGAATAGCATATCTTCTGCTCCCATTGTTTGAAGACATGGCATTGTGCTACCCTTTCTTAAACGTATACCATAGTACAGATAATTAGGGAAAAAATGTTTTTCACTAGCAAACAAAACAAGGCTAACAAAAGCTAGACTGAACTGTGAACTTAAAATGCATCTGTTGGGCCAGTAGATGGTGCAAAATGCCTGCCTATGAAACAAAATCATGCAGGTTCACCAGCAATGCAGTCCAACCCAATCAATTCTGAGAGAGTAAAACATGCTATAAAAGTACTTCTGTGTCCTAAAAATTCTTTTGCTGACAGTAGGTAGTCTCTAAAGGAATGTGGTCTTGCTGTGATTATTATTAAAGTCAAGGCATCAGGAGGAAACTTCACAAGGTTCAATGTGTGATTTTCTAAAAGTTGGTAATTTCTTTCCATGTAGCTGTTAAAATGGTTGTGGATAATTTCACAGCCAATGTTTGAACTATGGAGGTCACTGAGTTTTCTCTCAAAGAGATGGTTACAATTCCTCATCAGACCTCAAGGTGATACTAGAGTTGTGAAATCTGTTGTCTGGATACTACTGGTGCAAGATCAGGCTTTTTCAAGTGACACTTTGATCTCCAGTGGAGAGATGTCTACTCAGTTTAAAATAACAAAGCATGTGTGTGAAGGAGGATGGGATATGGGCAGGGACAGACTAAGCAGCTTCTACTCTTAGTGATGATCAGGGTATATCACAACCTAATTTTGGTCAAGAGTTAAGTAACTAAATATAACAAATTGTTAGGAGTTGCTGGAAAAAAAACCAAAAACAACAAAACAAAACAAACAAAAAAACCAAGCAAACCAGGTGGTTCCTTCTACATCTGCTGACCAGTAACTGGTCCAAAATCCCCATCTCTCCCCAGCTGCTGGCACACAAGTCCAAAAGGTTTGTATCCTTTCTCTAGTTGCTGCTCAGACCTCCATGTGCATGTGGGCCTCTCTGATGGCAGGTGCAGGCCTGTGATTGTCTCCAGTAGCTGATGCCGTTCATCTCTGGGGTATCTAGTGCTCCATTATGGTCCCTCAATTTGCCTACTTGCAGAACCTGGTCTGTTTTTGGAATTTGGCCTTTGATTTTACAGTCTATTTGATACCTTAGTCCCAGACCTCTCATCCTGGTTGTTGGCTAGACTATCTTGAGGTTTGCTGGTGAATTACAAGCATCTGCTTACAGCTGCGTGACACTGAAAATCCTGGAAGAAGTGTACATTTTTCATTCTGTCTGATTTCTGGCAGTGCAGTCCTGCAGGCGCTTCTGACCTGTGTTCCCCTTTGCAGTTGCTGGCACACGTGTGTGGGCGTATTTAGATTATTGTCATCTTATTTGGAAAAATACTTAGTGTAGCCACGTGGTTCAATAAATAGGCAGAACTGACTGGTCCAGGTCCAAGGCTTCACTAGCCAAGTGTATTGACCTGTTTATTCTCCTTAATGAATTATTGCATGATACTTTACACATTTATGTTCCAATGGCTAAAAACAGTGGGAGAAAAAGGAGAGTCTGTTGATGTAGCCATTGCCACTGCAGAAAAGGAAATAGAAATGAAAATAACTGCCTCTCAGACCACGATGGCTAGAAATGTTATGGTGTTCACCCTCCTGATAAAACCATTGGATACATGTTAAAAAAACAACTTGTAGAGCATGGGGAAAATAGATATATGTTCAATTTCAGGAAAACCCTAAATGCCATTACTGAAAAACAAGTTGTTAATCATTGTATTTACATCCGTGATACCAGAACAGTGCTTCCTTTTTATAGGGTTGTTAAGCTCCCATGGGCAGGGGAGCTGCATTGATCCCATATTACTGTAGATGAAACCAATGCCACACCAACATTTAGTTTAGGAATTTGGCAATTCTATTGTCAAAATGCTCATCAGATGAGGTAACTGAACTCTTCCTGTGATTCTGGATCCTTCCATGTGTGCCCTTTCTGTATGTTTTACCTTATTTTCATTGAGTGTGTAACTAGTATGTGTGAATTATGTGAAGGACATTAATATTTCACGGAAGTGTCTCTTCCTTACCCTTGAAGAGACACTTCAAGAAAGAGTTGAAACGCTGCAGGTCAAGGTAGAAATCTTTAAATAGGAGAAATAGAGAAATGCAGGTTCTGTACTCAGTATTGTAATAGCTGAGTTGTAAACAGTTTCAGTTTAAAAAGTATCCCTTTGTGAAATAAGAAGATTATGGTTTAGGAGAGAGTGGTGATGGGCTGATGTTCATTTCATGAAAATACCTTTTTACTTGCAAAATAAGACAGTAAATAGTATGCGAGTACAGCAGAAACTGTTATTTTCCCAAAGCATTTAATTATGTGACAATTTATTTTGAGTTTTACAGAAAAACTCCTAATATGAGGACCTCTTCCTTTATAACTACTCAGCTGTGGTTCTTGAGTTATAACCGTTGAGGATTGTTACTCTGAAAGGCAAGGATGTAGTGGAAATAATTGCTTTATCCTTGTGTATCACAAGGCAAAACAAGAAAAGTTCATTTTCAAGTGCTCACATTAGCTCTCTGTGTATTCCTTCTGCCTTTGTTTCTACTGTAGCTGTCTTATTGGCCTACCACCTCATAATTTTTTAGTTTCTTAAAAACGTTCTGTTAAATTGTAAATTATGGTGATTAAAATGTGTTCTTAATTGTTTCCAGACAGGACAACAGTATAGACTCAACTTCTTCTCTGAGAGAAGACAGCAAGCTGGAAGGTCAGGAGTCAAAACAAGGTATGCAGTAGAGAAAGCTGAAACTTTGTATTCTTGATGTTGGCCAGTGACTAATTCCAGGTAGCTGAGAGCTCTCTTGTGAACAGTACCTGCAGTCACAGAGAAGCATCCTCTTAGAAACCAGCTTGCATAGGGTTGCAACTTCTCCTGCAGGTACAGTTCCAGAAAAGGTGATGGGGACATTGAAAAAGACATTCTAGAAACTTTGGCTTCTTAGTTCTGTAGGAATGGAGGGTTTTTTGTGGCTAGAAGCAAACTGCAGCTCTTCAGAGTTTGCTAGTTTAGCTTCTGGAACATGACTGAATTTCTTGCAGGGCTCGTGTGGCTCCTCATATCTAGTTTTTCAGCTGAAGAGGAACTTCATTTAAGTTTTTTGATGTGCAGGTGATTGCTAATACTGCTGTTACTGTTTGCTGAAATGAGTGTCAGTTTATTTTACACTGAGATGATCATACAAGTCTACAGTACTCTGTTTTTGCATTCACAGAAATCCATAAAAATAACTGTTTGCCAAAGGACTGCTTGTAATTTAGTAATTTCTTTCAGTCTTGGTATATGATAACTTACCTTGTTTGATTACACAGAGCTGAGGTCCAATGAAATGGTGCGTGACACCCAGCACTTGTGTTAGCTGGCTTATTTCACTTCAAGTCAGTGCAAGTAGATGTACACACCCAAATTTTTGTATCATTGAGAATGAACATTTTGTCTTGTGTACTTTCTCTTTTTAAATGCAAAAATGCAGCTTGTGAGACTTCAAGTACTACAGTGATTGGCAGAATAGAAAACGCAAAGGCAAGTTATTGGTGCACATTTGTTCTTTCTACACAAGAAAGAAGTATTTTTAGCCTGCAGTAGTATTTGTTTTATTCCAGTCATTAAATCAGCACATATAACAATTGCCAGTGTTAGTTTGTGCATGAAGCACTAGAACTGTAGGTGTTTCAGTCTGTTTATTTTCATTTTGACTGGCTGTATGCAGAAACATCAGAAATAGCATTTCCAGTTAAAGAATGATGCAAATTCTTCTAAGCTACATTTCTCTTCTGCAAAGATCTAACTTTATTTGCTTCTTGCAACTGCTATTTCACAATTCAGAGTTTTGTCTACAAGATGTCTCTTGGAATAACTTTCTGAAACATGTTTCTTTTCTGAAGTAGTTAGTGAGAAGAGTTAAATGGAAAAGGAAAGAGTCATAAGAGCATCAGAACTCTAAGGAGTGAGTTGCAATGACTGTGAAGAACCCTTTAAATGTTGCTTGTTGTACTATATGGAGGAATCTTAGAACTGACAGATTTCTTGCAGGTTTCTTCCACTTTTGTGTTATCAAAGGGAATCGATGACTGTTGCAGGTGATTGCATTGTTGTTTCTTATGACTTAATCAACCAGAGTATCATGGTGGCTTTGGGCTATAACAGTGGCTTCACTCAAGATGTTAGCTTTAAAGAGCTTTTGAGACCATCGTATAAATTAGAAAGTATAACTCCAGTCATTCTCCTGCACTGCAGCCTGAGAAGCTGTGGGAAAAAGAAGAGAGAATGAGAGGATAAGCAGAAGTCGATAAAATAAAATTTAAAAATGGAATTAAGTGTGCTAAAATGAATTTTTCAACTGTAGATGAAGGACAAAGTAACAGTTACCAAAATGAAAAAGATAATGTGAAATGCCAGCCATGATCCTTATTACTGTGTAAAAACACAGGTGCAAAAGAGGGAAATAAAGCCTGTTAGCTCATTAAACATCTGTAGGCCAAAACCCTTGTATGAACACTGAATTACACAGTTTTGGAGGTTTCAAGTTCTAAATAGAACCCAAGGTTGTTCTGCCCAGCTTCTCATCCATACAAGTCTGGGATAGATGTGAGTGACTTAATATTTTGTTTCTTCTTAATGTGACCAATTAATTCCAAAAGGAATCCTATGATGAGCTGACCCCAGCCAGCAGTAGGCACATGCCAACACCTCAATTACTTGTCCCCAGTGGGGTAGAGGTGACAATCAGCAAAACAAATGAGAATAACTTACAAGTCAACATAAAGACTCTTTAACAAGTGAAGCAAGAGCTGTGCACTGAAACAAAGCAAAATTAGAATCAACCTCCCATTGGCAGCCAGATTTTTAGCCATTTCCTGGAAAGCAGAAACTCAGCATGCATGACGGTAAGTTGGGAAGACAAATGCCAATGTTGTATGGTGGAGCATATCCCTTAGGTCAGTTTGGCTCAGCTGTCCTGGCTGTGTGGCCCTCCCAGCCTCTTGCAGACCCCCAGTTAACTCTCTAGGAAGTCAGAGTGAGAAACAGAGAAAGCCCTGAGGCTGTGCAAGCACTCTTCAGCAGCAGCCAAACTGCTGTGTTATCAACACCGTTTCAGAAACAAAGCCAAAAGCAGCATCATGCAGTCTTCTGTGAAGAAAATTAACTCCATCCCAGCCAGACTCAGTACAGAGCAGTTTAACTTTGGCAGTGAGTTAGGATGAGCAGCCTCAGATGTTAAGTTTCAGTCTTCGAACTGTGATCCACTGATGTACCTGGTTTTTTGATCCATGGAAATGCTGCTTGGTTGACCAGCATGTTAGGTAAATACTGACTGATACTATGAAGTAAGACAGAAAAATTACCATTTCTTAATCCTGTTGTTTCCCATTATGATCTTTCTCATACATTGTGGCTTACAAGGTAAAGTTAAAAAGAGTGTTCAAAGTTGACTAAATGGTGTGGGAAATTGGGAAAACTGCATCTGAAACTGAAATATTAATCTTGAAGTTACTGTCACAGTAGGAGCAGGGCAAGACTACTTAGTATCAAAGCAGACCCTTGTATGTTCATCTCATGAGTAGTTTTTATACACACTGCTGTGAGGATGATTTTCTGTAGCTTTGTTTATATTTTAAGTTTTTAGATTTTATTATTTCAAAATTGTGATTTATCTTGCAAAAAAAAAAGGTGAAAAGTTATCTGTAAGCTTCTTTATATGTCTTAACATACATTTTCTTGAGCCGAATTTGCTTTCCTGTTAGTTTTCTTTGGAATTTTTGAGGTGCCACATACCTTAGCTGAGTATGTTTCTAAACATACTGTATTTACCAGCATTATGGCCGCTTTTTAAGTCAAGTAAACCAAGTGTTAGGAGGTACTGGACTGATAACAAAGATCCTAAATCATTCTCAGGGTGCGTATGCAGAATTCTTAAATCTGAACTTAAATGCTGTGATAAATCATAGCCTGATACGGAGTGATCAGGAGTGAGTAACTGAATTAAGTGTCTATAGTACAAAAAATTTTCAATGCTGAATCGATAAAACTCTAATGTTTTAAAATGTTACTGTTGTTTATAAAACCATTTTGAGATGTTTTGATCCTCCTTTCCTCCCTCCCTTTGTTTTTTAAGTAGAAAAATTGCATTTATCACTTTCTAAGTAGTGAGTATTGATTTTTTTTTTCACACCCTCAGGATGGGAAGAATGGTGTAAACCCCAAGAAAAGTAGGTCTTTCCTAAGGTTTTTGGGCACTTTTCATGTATTAAACCCAAATGCATACAGGTACCAAAAAGCATATTAAAATGTTAAAAAAAAAAGAGTAACATCTTTCTAAAGCCTTGCTTTTCCTGTGTAAGTTGTAAAAATGGTATTACCAAAAGCAATTGTAAAGTCTTTATAATCAGCAACTTTACCACCATCTGAATATAC
Organism: Parotia lawesii; assembly: GCA_003713295.1. Lineage (NCBI taxonomy): Eukaryota > Metazoa > Chordata > Aves > Passeriformes > Paradisaeidae > Parotia > Parotia lawesii. Next base: position 105,021 of record RAHM01000539.1, on the reverse strand, counting down.
ATTATTCATTTTAAGCAGGAACCAATCCTGCTCTAAGTTTCCACAGATACAAAAGCTGGTGAAATAGTAATAACTTCTGAGGCCAGTGTGTCAGAGCAAGTCTCACTGTAGCCAAATTGAGAGAACAGTTAGGTTCTGATAGAGCTTTGCTTTTATTTTATTGCACTGCCTCCTCTTCTAATTATGTTTTTAAAAATAAACTCCAACTTTCAGCCACCATTAAAAACCAAAGTCATAAATTCCTTCATGTTTTTACATCTGAGTTAAATACATCTGGAAGACTTGTGATAAATTCAGAGTAGTTGCACTGTAAGTGGAGTTTCTATTAATTTTTAGTGTTATGCCTCGCTGTAGTCCCACTCCTCTTAAAATACGTAACACAGTTGAGTGTAATTTTTGAAGTTGCATTCTGAAAATTAGGTTTACTTAAAAGATACACAAAAATCAGTTTTACACTGCAGAAGCTTTCTTTGATATAAAATCTTATGAATTTCAATTAGGAAAATAGGTCATGTAACTTCGTAGGAGGGAATAAATCTTTCTGGTTCTGCTGCTTTGCTATACTGCATGTTCTTTTAGATTGGCATAAAAATGCGTTAACACATGTATAAATTAGCTCAGTTTTAAAAGTTGGAGGAGAAAAAGGAGTTGGTCTTACAGATTTTTTTTCACTCTCTTAATTTGCAGAGTAATGCTTTAAGCAGAAGTGATTTTTTAAGTTGAGGTAAAACCAGTTGTGTTAGGCAACTCTATGATTGCTATGTTTGTGTTACAGGCAAGGGAGAAGATAGTGATGTCCTCAGCATAAATGCAGATGCATATGATAGTGACATAGAAGGCCCATGCAATGAAGAGGATGGCCCAGATGTGCAAGAGAGCGCGGTCAGAAGTGGAGCTGGTCAGATAGATGACCTTCAGAAGGACATTGAGAAGAGCGTGAATGAGATACTGGGCTTGGCAGAGTCCAGCCCAAAGGAGCACAAAGCAGCAACCTTAGCTGTTCCTCCATCAGAAGATGTTCAGCCATCAGCACAACAGCTGGAGCTTCTGGAGCTGGAGATGAGGGCCAGAGCTATTAAGGCTCTGATGAAAGCTGGTGATGTCAAGAAACAGCCCTAAGACTGTTCAGATTTCATTTTCAGTATTTGTTTTGAAGCAGATGGTGTCTGTTCTCTTCAGTATGTTTTGGCTGGGTATGACATTCCTCATTCAGACTGTGTTGTGTATCCTGACCTGTGGTTCAGTGGTTTTGTTGCCTTTAGTGTGCTGCTTCCGTGACATGCACAAACAGAGGTTGTGCTTCCCTGAGATGAGGTGTCCTTGTGCTGGGTCACCTCCTCAAAGAGTCACACCATGTACAGAGCTGTGCCAGGAACCTGATGCCTTCAAGAAGGGTTGTTGTAGAAACTTAGAATCATAGAATGGTTAGGGTTGGAAGGGATTTGAGACTGCTTAATTCTTCTTGGGGCCCATCTCATCATAATGTAGGTACTCTAATTAAAATGTGATGATATGTTTAAAAGCATACTCAATTTTTTGAAATTTGAATTCCTAAAGAGAAGGTTTTTTACTTTTCAAATAAATCACTGAACGTGTTATTTTCAGAGATGTGAAACTGCCTGAAAGAGCAGAGTTTTTTACACTATCATGTAGTTTTGTCACTCTTTTCCATTCCTGTCTTTTCTATTATAACTGAAGAAAGCAGAGTTTCTTCCTAACTGTAAAGCTTTTCTTTTGAATATTTGGCATAATTAGCAAATCAAACATTTCAGAAGACCTTGAGCTTTTAGCATTCAACTGACATAGTCCTACTTTCTTGTCCTCTGAAAGTAGGAAAATCCACCTTATTTCAGTATTTTTTTTTTAGAAAAGGCATTTAATTTATTTATGAGTTTTTAAAATACAAATTCTATTTTTATCCACTTCAAGGTATTCCTTTATAAATAAATTGAATTTTAGGATTAATTTTCATGCTATAATATCTTATAACAATTAAAATGATTTTAATTTTTTAGAATTAGTGCTGGTTTTATATCTGGCTGCTAATCAAAGCATATTAAAATATTTGTGTTTGTTTACACATGCAGACATCAATTTTTTTCTTTAAAGTTATGAAGTTTACAATTGTAGTCTTTGTTAAGTAAAATGATGTATAATGTATTTTTATTAATGAATTTTCCTTAGTTGATACTTAGCCAATTACATACTTTGCAACAGTAGAAGAGATAATTTCCCCATGCTATTTTGTAATATTACTGCAAACCTTATTCTGTTCAGATATTATGTTTTGAATTCTTTTAAGGTTTATAATTTTCTTTTTATTCTTCCGTTTTATCCCTTTTCTTCCTTCTCTTTATCTCCTTTCTTATTTCCTGTTTCCTCTTAAACCCTTTTCTGTAGCAAGATTCTTGTATATTTCTTAAGTATGATTGATTTCCTCTAGAATCAACAGTATTGTAAAATGTTACTGCAGTGTAAATTTGATAATAAACTAAAACCTTCATTAAATACAGCTGAGAAAATTGCAGTGTGCATTCACTAAGTGATGTCAGTGGCCTGGGTAAAGTGTACCTGACTGTAGTGTTATCCACAGCATCAACATTTTTTCTATTATTTTTAGCAAATGGAGGGTGTAAGTGGTTTAAGTTAGAATATATACACACAATTCAAAAGGTAACTTTCCTGTCTCCGAATCTGTGTGTGTTGTCTTTGGTTAATTTCATTTAGCTATTTGGTGAACTCGTGTTCTATTTGAGTCCAGAGAAACTAAAAAAGTAATCAGAGAAAGCTGGGAAAACCTGGATGTGCAGTCTTTTCTTTTACAAAGTCAAAGGCTGGTGGAGCTGTGTTAGACTTCAAAGATGCATTTTAGTGCTGCTACACTTAGATCCATCCTTAAGGCACTGAATGCCTCACCTTGCCTGCTGTGGAAGTGCAGAAGCTCACTTGCAAGGGCATTTCCTGTGTCACCAGAAGAAGCAACATGTATGAAGTTCATTCAGTGACGTTGCAAAACAACACATTTGCAGTTGTTTGGCAACACGAAAATACTGCTGGAAGAAATGATAAACTAGAATGTAGTTGCATTCTACTGCCTACTTTCCGGAGGTGTATGGCATTTATTATTTTCTTACTGGTTTCCCAGGTCACCCTTAAAAGTTCATTTTGTAGCACGTTGAACTGTTAAAGGTTATTATTTCAAGCTCTTTATCGAGAAGTTGCAACTCCTAACTTTAGCATGTAGTGTGACAGAGATGAAACAGGTTTACTATGCATGTGACAGAGAAGATTTGTAATTACAGCCTAATTAAATTTTAAATTAAAAGATGAGAAGGATTCCAAGAAAATTCAATTAAGCTGTTTACAAAAATAAAAAAAAAATCATATGAGATACTTAATGTGATTGATTACACAAGTGCTAATTCATTTTTAGGATATCGTACTGTTGCTGCTTAAGTTAAAAGCAGATCAGCTAAATTACATGTGTTCTTGCATTGATTTGTATCACTGAAGAGATAAAAAAAATCCAGTATATTTAAAATATTTATTATACAGCTGTTTTGTTTTTCACTTTTAAATATGTCTGTGTTTTTCCCTTGAAAAATAAATTTATTATTTCATTTGGAAGAAGAGGCAATTTGTATGTAAAATGTATTGAATTATTTATGAAACCTTAAAATAGTGTTACTGGGTTTTAATCAACCATTTTGTCAGGAAACAAATGTTATACACTGGGTGTTGGTCAGCATGAAAAAGATCTTGATTATATTTTGGACTGCAACAAAAATATTTTCTAATGAATTTTTGCTGTCCTCATAGATAGTGCACAGTGCTCTTTTGAGGAGGAGGAGAGTTGATTGTGTGTGTACTAGATAAATAAAAAGGTATAACTCCACAGAGAGCTAAGAGTATTTATTTCTGTTTGGAGGCTTTGCTATTATGGTGATTTCGTAGAGAATAATAAATAGACTTCAAGATGCCAGTTTTGAGAGGCGAATCACAAGCATTTCCTCAGAAAAGAATTACTTCCACTTGTAACGCTCTTTTCAATATAGTATTTGCTCTCAAAAATAATTTGCGTGAGAGACTTGGTGCCGTAACTTTTTTTAAGCTATAAAATACGTTCTTTGCTGTTTGAAAATATTTTGATTATTAATTGTAATGAAAGTTTTGATCACTGATAACTACAGGTTGTTCCTAAGTGTATTTGAAAAAATAGGGAGTCAGATAATCTGTGCAGGCGATATAAGATGCTGCTGTTCTAACTGGACACTGTTGAAATGCCACGTGAAACAGGAGCCGTTCAGCACTGCATTGTGAGTCTTGCCAAAGGAGTCAGATAGATTGTACTCCCCTGCAACCTTGTCTGTATTTAAAGGAGCACGGTTTCAAAAACAGCAGCCACTTCAGGGGCACCTTGTAGTGGGACAAAATGACTTTTCACCAGCTGATTCCGTACAATGTCAGAGCTTTAAAGAGTGTAAATGGTTGCTTGGTTATTCCTATTATTTTTAAAATATCAGTTTACAAAAGCAGTTATTGTAACTGAAGTTACTTTTTTTTATTCTGTGGATAGAGCATGCCAACCCTTCTCTAAAAACAGCAACTGAAGAAAGGCTTTATGCACATGAGTGCACAGTAAATTATTGTATAGCATTTTATATGCCTATCTTAAAATTATAAGCACTGATTTAGCTTTGTGAGATCACTGATGCTGGTAAATGTGCCCTTTTCACAGAAGATAATTGAAGATTAATTGTGAAATAAGCCCTTTAGTCAGGAAGGGAGATGAGGTGGTTAATTGATCCAGAAACATAAGAACAGCATAACTTTAGGAGCATAGATACCAAATTAAAAACTGATTAAAAAGTCCTCTAATTTAGTCCCAGTAGTCTAAATCTTCATGTTTATTGCTAAGTCAATCTGCAACATATGTAGAGAAGAAAAAAAGTCTGTTCACCTTATTTGTGGCCCAATACAGATGTTAAAGTACTTTATTTTGTGGGAGAGGGGGTGAAATCTCATGTTTCATGGGCCTTTTTTAGTATTAATATTGAAATATGTAAACAGAATACATAAAAGGTGGAGAAAAATCTACTGCTTGTAGGAAGGGTTAGCCACATACCACTTAAGCAACTTGACTCTGTAGTCAGGGAAGAAAAGATCCCAAAAATTTAAAACTAAATATTACATGTTAATTGCATTATACAGCACAATAATAATATGAAAAAAACCCCCAAACCCAAAATAACCAGAGAATAGAATGTGTTCATTTGTTCATTCACTGCATCATATTTTTTTTTAAACAGTGCAAAAATGTAACTTTTTGTCCATGGGATCTGTTGATTATTGTCAGTCTCAAAATCGAATTTTTGTCTTTTGTATCTGGTTCTGCAAAGTTGTTCTAGATGAAAATATTACACCGTCAATTGTCTAATCTAAAGTCTTGCATCCCATCTTGTGTTTTTAGACTCCAGTCAATCTAACTGTACTTAAGAATTCTCAGCTTTACTTCACTGGAATACTGTGTGCAGTTCTGCACGCCTGTATTGAAGGCATATCTACTGGGAGTGGAGCAGATGCAGATAAAGTCTCCTACAGTCAGCAGAGGAGCACAGGACATGAGGCATGACTAGAAAAGTGTGTTTAGTCTAAGCATGTTGACGCTAGCCTTAAAGGCAGGCAGAACATTCTGGGAACGACATTTAAGCTGAATATGAATGCTGGTGAGGAACTATGCATACATTTTGGTTAGGTTGCTTATTCCCAGGCCTGGTCTCCTCCCTGCTGTTGTGCAGCTAGTGTTTATGTGGATATGTAGAGAACCACATCGGGAAACTCATTCAGGCAGTAAATCCTGCCCATCTGCTTTTAACCTGGGGCACCATTCTGATTGAATTTGCTGTGTTGGCACAACAGAACGAGAAGTGAAAATCCAACTACTGAAAATGGTGCTGGATTGTAGTACATAAGTGATGCCTTTCATTCTTCCAGTCCTTTAGATGTGAGGCATCAGAATTAAGGTCCATGATTTAATACCATCTTTTCGAAAGCCTTCACTCAAAAATGTTAGCTGAACTGCTCCAAATGTAAACTATTTTAGCTATTAAATTGTTATTAAATCTACATTCTTGATTATTAGCTGGTGCAGATTTTCTATGTGTATAGTTTTGAGTTTTTCGTTGTTCTTGTTGTTTGGTTAGAGGTTTTTTGTTGAAGTGAAGTCTGTGTAATTGTTACTATGTGTAGTCTGGTGAAAGTTAGTGCCTCATAATTGTGTGTGAATTAAACCTTTGGATTACATCCACACTAGGGGGCTGTGTTGCTTTAACAATGTCTGTTTCAAAGAGTCATGTATTAAGAGCAGAGCCCAAACTGTATAAACAACTTGTAAGCAATACTTTTGCCTACATAATAAGGTGAATGGGAGCAGAATAGTAAAGGGGAATGACTTGCAATTTGGACAAATAGAGGGTAGGAGCACAGACACTTTATTATCTGTGTACTTTGATATAAAGTTGAAAAGTTGAAGGATGAAGTGATGCTCTCGTTTTCATGAGATGAGTGGAAAGGCTGGGACCTGGTTACTTCACTTGTAGTGTAGCTCTTCAGACCTAGGATGCAATAACCCAGTTTGCTGGAACTGGGGACAGGTAGGCTGCTCATCATCAAGATTTAGCAACTGTAGCATTTTTTTCTCCATGAAGGCGGATTTTCTATACAGAGCATATCCCAGTGCTTCTGCTTTAGTCCCCTGTTTCTTTGACTGCACCAGTTCCCGTATCAATACAGGATGTAAGATTGCTTTGCTACAAATACGGCACTCCTTAAACTATCATTTTAGGAATCTATTTGCTCTATATCCCAGGCAAAATTGAGATGTGTTGTTCGATATCTTCTCCAACTTACTTTCCAGGCCTCATCCGGGCATTGACATAGAGGTATACTGGAACTCGAGTGGATGTAGTATTGGGAAATTAACTGAAGGCATCTTCTGCCACTGTAAAGGCAGGCAATATCTTTTCTATCCTCAATTTCTACTAAACCTTTTAAATACTTAGTGGATCTAAACAATTCTATTAATATATTACCTTCTTTAAAAGGTGTAAATAAAGGGTATTTTAAAGAAATGGGTTTCTTATGGAATTCATCTTTGTACTGAAACGCTGAAGAGCTATTGGTACTGTTCCAAGGAAGTTAAAATAGACAGCATTTACTATAGTAGACCCTATTTAGGCAATATAAATTTCCTTTAAATTACTGAGCTTTACTCTTTTACATTGTTTGGATACCTCTGAAGAGCTAGAACGAAGATTAGGTAGTATTTAGACCATTCAAATATGTCTATTATTCAAATATTAGTCTATAATTAAAATATTAGCATTAGATCACATAATACTGGAGTTTCTTGTTTCGCTAACTAATCTGCATATTCTTTTCAAAAATGCAAAAGTCATGTCTGCTCTGCAGGAGAGTACATTGAGAAAATTTCTGTTTTCATTGTTCATGGAGAGTGCCTCCATACATGTCTTGGCATAGTGATATTTGTCATAAGTAAATTACTCTCCTTTGGTGAAATAAACTGGTACAGGAATTGGGAGATGATGGTTTTACTAAATCTCTGGTTGGTGAATCTTTTTTCCTTAGCATGAATAATGACACTCAGCAGGCATCTGTGCCTGTTTCACTGGGTGGGGTCCAGCCTGGTGAATCCTATTTCTTGCACTTTTTCTAATTTGGGATGTTTTAATAAAAAATTTGGTTGCCTAAGAACTGAGAATGAAGTTAACTGAGATTTTTATTGACTCATGAAAATAATGGAATGTCAGAGATGTAAATGCCTGAAAGACTTTTCAGTGGACCATTTTTTAAAAAAAAATATTACTTCACTGCCATCTAAATTAACACTAAAATTTGTATTGGGAAGCCAAACAAAAAAAAAAGGGGGTGAGAACAGGGAGCCCCAGAGCCCCTAATTATACCTCCACTTGCTGCAGAAGAAAGGTAGTGTTGCCAGTATTTTTCACTAAATACCAATTGTCCAAAAGGAATGAACTTACCGGAAGTGAGAACATGGTGAACTCATCCAAAGTGAGGGCCAGTGATGAATCATAACCCCTAAAACTGTTGGGCTATATCACATGCTTATCACTGCAAACTGGAATCAGGGTCAGGAATCAGTAGGCAGTTTTTGACACAGCTGACGTGTAACCCTCATTAGAATTGTGATTCAGACTGTCCCTTAAATCTTCTAAAACAGTTTTGGGTGGAGTAACTTTAATTTATTGTTACTTCAGCAATGGTACTTACTAAGCAGATCTCCAAATGCCAATTTTTCCTCAGACCAGTAGATTTTATATTTATATTATTTATTTTACCTTTTATATTTCTATTATTAATAAGAAAGTCTTCCCATGTTAATTGTAACGTTAAGTAAAGAACAGAAAATCCTCTCATGAGGAACAAAAATTCTGTTATCTGCTCTCATCATGTCTTAAACAAAGAACGTGTAGGAAACAAAGAGCAGGAGGAAAAGCGGTACTGAACTGATTATGGTTGGTTTTATACATCTGTGATTATATTGTGAAATGCCAGATACATTTACTACTAACGTTCTAAATGACATATATGCACATACACAAAAAAAATGAATTTTCATCTCTTACTCCTTTGTATACAAATGGGAGAAAATATTTACTCTTTGCAGCTCCTTGTATTTTTATCGGTAAAATGTTGCAATCAACAGTTTGTCTTACTATTAATTTCTTCTTTTTGTCCTCTCTCTAACTTCTATCTTTAGCTACTGAGTAAGATTAATAATCCCCATACTTTAGCTGCAGAAGTTTAATAAACAAAGCTTAATTAAAACAAGAGAAGCACAATAAACCTAAAGGGTTTAGCCTCAGCACTGCAGATTCATGTCATTTTTTTCTTGTTTGTTGTGTGTTTTTAAAAATTGAGAAGGGGAGAAGGCTGGAAGAGAACTTCAGTTTTTTGTATTTAATTGAACTAACAGCATGTGCTGATAAGTAATAAATAACAGTGACACAGTGACTAAATAAATTGGTTTCCTCAAGCAGTGATTCATTCACTGTCTTTCATTGCCATCAGGTTAAGTGACAGATTTTTTTTGTCAGCCTAAAGGATAAATGTTCAATAGTGTAACAACCTCCTTTTAATTCCAGCCACAGCAGCCTTTTAAATACATTGAATTAATATAAATAAAAATGCAGCAATTAAACAAAACTCGGGCTCCTCACTGACTTACAAATAAAATCCTGCAGAATCAGTTATCAAGAAAGCATCTTGCAGTGATCAGTGCACTTGTCTGGAAGAAATATTGCTTATGATAGGCAAGGTTCTCGTACTGTTGCAGAAAAAAGATCATTGGTACTGAATCTGGACATCAGGACATTAGAAGGAATTCTGGACACCAGGAGGAATTTCTTCACAGAAAGGGTTGTTAAACATTGGAATGGGCTGCCCAAGGAGGTGGTGGAGTCACTGTCCCTGGAAATGATCATGAAATGATTAGGCCATGGTGTCTGGGTGAAAAGGTGGTGATCAGTCAAAAGTTGGACTACATGACCTCAGAGATCTTTTCCAACCAAAGCTTTTCTGACCTTTCCATCACATAGCCCAACAGCAGTGTGATAGAGCAGCCTTGGAGGGATGCTGCCACATGGAAATTATGGGCTACTATAACTTGCACTTATAATTCAGACTGCATTTGTCAGTCACTGCGTTCATTGTGCTTATACTCTGCAATTTTAAAAGTTTGATTCCTTTCAGGTTTTGGTGCTGAAGAACCCAGCTGATCCCAAACCCACTTCATCAAAGGTAATAGGGGTGGTTGGGAGCGTATGCTTATAGAGGAGATGGCAGTTCAAGAGTTGTTCATATGGCAGGCTCCTTGTTGCATGGCTCCCTCTTAGGAACCTTACCCTCACCATCTGTATGGCAAGGCACACGACTGACACCGTACTGCATGCCATGCAGCACTTAGGAAGCAGAAAATGTTTGTGAAAAGGAGGGACTTAAAAAGCAGTAGACTTTTTAGATATAATTAATCTTGCTGCTTGGCTGCTTAAGTGTTATGAGAGACAGTTTCAAATCCCAGAAGGCATCCTCAAACTTTTTTGCACAAGAAACCATGCCTACTCTAATTTTTTTTAAGCAGTTCTGCATTTTCCTTTGTCAAAGCTATTCACTCACCACACCAACACCCCTAACTAAAGCAACACCCAACAATGGCTGTAATACAAAGAGAAGTGTTTGCTAGTTATTTTCTATGTTCTTTAAAGAAAGAGCGAATCTGATCACATTGAAAACTCTTTATAATATATTCTTAATGTCACTATGGTATTAGGACAGGTGCTGACTGTAGCTTCTGCTTTTAGCTCAGCACCAGACCTGCAAACAATATTGAAATTACTCATTACTTATGACATTTCTCTCAAACACCTGTGTTTTATGCCTACAAGTATTCTTACTGCATTTTCAGCTAATTATTGCTCTTTTCTGTTGTGTTTGTACTTAAAAATAAATATTAACCATGTATAGGCAGTTATTTGTCTCTGACATTTATCTAACCTTCTGATTCGCCTTTCCATCCAGTTGTTATGGAACTGTAAGGCACAGTTCTGCCCTACACAGCATTGGTTCAAGTCCAGAACACAATAAAGGACTGCTCTGAATGTGCATCAGTGTTGGTCATGCTGTTATTATGCCTTGACAACAACTCCTAATGGTACTGGCCAGGAGCAGTACAAGTGGCACACCGCCTTCTCAACACAGAAAGATGGTTCCTGCCCCACGTAATCTTCCTTCTCAATGTGTGCTGCAAAGTTATGGACATAAGGCCTGATTTGTTGGTCATCTGAGGTTTTGGTAACTCTACAGAGCTGTCACAACAAAGCCAGAATGAACTGAGTTAGTGCAAGTGTCTCTTTTTCAATCCTCTGTATAATGGCAGCTTACAGTTGTCATCTGCGCAATTCCACACCTTTGTTTCCTTTGGACTTAGGTTTCTTTCCCTCCATAAGCTCTCTTCCTAGACTTTACTTTTGCCTCTTCTTAGCCAGTGGTTGATAGATATGTCTTCTTATTTTTTTGGTCAGAAAAAAACCTCTAACCACAGTTGATTATTTTAAAAAAGTTATTCAGTGCTCAAGATTCTCAGAATAAAAGGCTCAAATATCAACTCTAACTGAGCCTACTTAAATTCTATTGAGACCAGAGGGTTTTCACAAATCCTGACTTAATTTTGTTCATTTTTATAAATATCCATGCTTTTTCTTTCTGTAGTTTTTCTTTTGTCTTAGTCATTGGATCCTGTTATAACTTCTGGCAGACTGAAGAGCCCTCTGTTACCAGGTTTGTGCTCACTAAGTCGTGCTTAAGAACAGTATCAATGCATCCACTAATCTGCTTCTAATAAGGTAAAAAGACTGAGATCCTTAAAATCTTCCTCTGCACTGCACCTTTTCCAGTTACTTCATTCTTCCTTAATTAGGTTTTCCAGGAATCCTCTGCAGCATTCTGATGTCCTCCTTGAATTGAGAACATTGGATCAGTGTAAGATACTTAAGGCCAGCAGGGACCTCAGGAGGTCTTCACTTCAACCCCCTTCCCCCAGTTCAGCCATGGGGTCAGATGAAGTCTCAGGGCATTATCCCATGGGGGCTGGAAACCCTCTAAGGAGGGAGACAGCACCACCCCCCAAACCACACAGTCCAGCTATGGCTTCTCTCATGGAGAAAAATCTTTCCCTTATCTCCAGGTTCTCTGTCCTTGCTCAGCTTTGTGCCTAGCAGGACACAGGACCTTATCCTCAGGCCTGTCCCCAGCCCCACTGGCATTGCTGCTGGGGCTCTGCCTGATTGGAACACAGCTGGACAGTGCTTCTGCCCCAAGTGCATGGAGGGCCTGGTGGACCCTTTCTTCTGCTTCTCCTGGTCTCTGTGATGGACACAAGAAGTAGAAAGATTATTTTATTACTGTTAGCACACATGCCAGCTACAAAGTAGACCTCTGTTCTCCACTCCTTGATAATTTCTTGCTTTTACCACTCAGGCATGTCCTCCTGCAGTAGTGTCCCACCTTATAAATTGCAGATGTCCTGGATGTGAAATCCACAGCATTTTTTGTTAACTCTTTGGTTTTATTTTTGTATGCCCATGGTGAAAAACTCTTCACTCTTCCTGATTTCAAGCTCTACATTTAGAATGAATGAGAATTTGAATGAACTGCAGTGTGAAGCAGGGCAATCCTAAGATCTCCTTTACTGAGCTGGTCAGCTAAGGCATAGAAATTTGCAGTCCAGTCCACAAAGCTACTCAAACGTTGTCATGCTGACTACTAGAGTGACTATCCTTTTTTAGCTGCTGTTCTGTGTTAGGCTTGAGGTTCCCACCTTATTCTTTATTCCTCAGTAAAATGGGCATCAGGCATCCTTTTCACTGTGCCTTCATGATGTCTTGCTCTGCTCTCAGCCTACTGTTTGGTGGTGGCAGAGCTACCTCTTTCATACCCATGAGAGAAAACTGACACTCTCTTATGGGTAAACTGATAATCTATAAAACTTCTTGTTTTGGCACATTAATTTTGGTCTTGCAGACTTACCTCTGAGACTAGAGGTGTTGTGCAGTTACAGTAAATACAAATGAGGTTTTCACAGTAAAAGAACTCATACACCTCCATGGGGCAGTTGCCTCTGCAGTTGTGTTCAAACTAGTTATTCTCTTTTCACTTTCCCTGCACCTGTTTCTCATGCCTCCTTGCTCCTGTCTCTCTGGTTTTGAGTTGTGGCTCAGTCTCCCCGTGAAGATTTTTGCTAGCAGTGTTTCGATCTCTTGGACCACCCTAAATGCCTTCCCAGATACCTTGAAATTTTTCTTATATCTTTAAAGTACAGCCAGTTCTTGAGGTAATCCCAAGGCTTATATGGAGGAAACAATTGGAAATAGCATCCTTACCTGCCAGACATTCTTCCTGTCCCTTTCATATCTTTTTTCTCTTCCTTCTCTGTTTGAGAAGCACAATCTAGTTTTAATGAGCCCAATCTTCCCCTCAGCTAATGAGAAAAGAAAGGATTTTTGTTGTTCATAGCCAACAACTCTTTTATTGGCAGCAAGTAGAGGTTGTTAACATACTGTATGTTCTGTGGGGAAAAAGGTATTGAACAGATGCTTCATATAGATTGCAGAAAGAAAGAAGGAGGATATATTGTTTGTTACAGAGAATTGGTTGGATTTGTTACCAAAATTATAAATTCCAAAGAAGTTGGTAATATGATTTCTTGGTGTTTTTAAAATAATATTGTCCTTAATACAGAACTGAAAAATTCCAATATGCATGTACCTTTAGAAAAATATAATTTCATAAATTCTTAGGACAATAGAGTTTTTCTCAAAATTGTGTATAGAAAGTTTTTTTGCAGTATATATTTGAACTTGTGTTCAACACAAGTTTCGGTACCCAGATGGTGCAAAGTTTCAAGCAGAAAGAAAGATGATCATGAAGTGCCAAAGTAGTGACAAATATTAAAAAAATATTAAAGGGTCTACCTTACTACTAGTTAAGAATTAAAAACTGAGGGAGAGTGTTTACAGTAGCTTGGCACCCTTTTTTTGGAAGAACTGCTTGCTCCTCGTTAGAGTCTTTGTCATGTCCCGTACTGTAGCATATCCTCTTCTTCCACATAAGACCAATTACTTCCAAATGCCTAGCCTATCATTCTCCCTACTGTATGTATTACTTGCATTTATAGATTATTATATAAAAATAAAAAATTGCCTCAGCAGTGTTGTGCTTGTTTATACAGTATGATGCTCTGACTCAGTATTTCCTTTACATTTCATGTATTTTTGTTATTGAAAATATTTATTTTGCTGACACTGCTAATGAATATGCTGCTGTCATATTTAGATATAAGTTTCAGTGGCCATCTGCAAAGAATCAGGAACAGATTTCAAAATACTTTATTAGACTGCCTGAATTTGTATGCTAGTCATCCTGCAAAATTCAATTGAGGGGGGATTTCTTTTGTCAAATTTTAGGCCTGCTGTTATTTCAGGTCTGAAAGTTTTTTGTGGCTCAGAAATGCAGCAAAACTGTTGGCTTGTGAAGGTTTTAACAGCTATAAAAGCCTGTTTCCGTGTGGCTAAAGAGGAATAAAAGCACACTACTACTGGTTCCCATGTGTTGATATATGCTCAGCATATACGTTCATATGCACATAAACAAGAAGTCTCTCCTTTTACCAGCAGATGGAGGTAACAAAGGCTGCCCTTGGGAAAGGAATAACTGGAAAACAATATGGGACACTGGATGGATGACTTCGCTGCAAAAAAATTCTTGAAAGAAAAATAAGAAACAACTCATGGCCAGTATTGATGAATTTAGTGGCTGTCAATGTTTTCCTCAAATAACTGTTTTCATTCCATGAAAACCCACTGCCATAGTTTGTGAAAGCTGAGTGGTCTCATTTGGCAAATATGCCTGAACTAAACACTCTTTAGGAAATAGGATTATCTTCTGAATCCCTGCCTTTTGCCAAGAGGGTCAGGGAGAATATTAGATTCCACAACAAATACCTTTTTTCAGTAGCTGGTTAATATGATTCTCTCTATAGCTGTAGTAGTGGGGTTGAAGGCAATAATAGACAAGGCATTGCAAAGAATTTGGTGGACATTTTAATTTCTCCATTTCTATATGGAAAAATTCTAAATAAGGCCAGGAATGAGGTTGGTTTACATATTTTGATGGGAGGATGTGAGAAAAGCAGGACGTATTTCTTTAGTAATAAAATAATTTCATGTCACACAAATTCATTCTTAACTTTTTAAGAGCTAATGAAACATTAAAACATGAGTAGAACATCTCTCCTGTTAACACAGTTTGAAAAAGTTTACACTGTTCAGCCTGGAGAAGAGAAGGTTGCCTGGACACGTCATAGCAACATTCCAGTATCCTAAGGTGGCTTACAAGGAAGCCAGAGAGGGAATCTTCATCAGGAACTGTAGAAATAGGACAAGAGGCAATGACTTCAAACTGAGAGTAGGTTTGAATTAGATAGGTTGATTAGATATTATACGGAAATTCTTTACTGAACAGTTGTGTCACTGTAACTGCGGGACAGCACAGGAAATAACACCCCAGCATCTGAGACAGGAACTCCTTAAACTGGCATTTCATTTGGGACAAAAGTCTGTGACACAGTGTCTTAACATCTGCAAAGCTCTGAAATTTAACAAGGGCAAGTGCCGGATTCCGCACCTGGGATGAGGCAACTCTGGCTGTGTGAATAGACTGGGGAATGAGAAGCTGAAGAGCAGCTCCATGGAAAGGGTCCTGGTCGGTGGCAAGTTGAACATGAGTGAGCAGTGCCCTGGCAGCCAGTGGGGCCATCCATGTCCTGGGGGGCATCAGGCACAGCATCACCAGCCAGGCAAGGGAGGGGATTGTCCCGCTCTGCTCTGCTCTGGGGCAGCCTCACCTCGAGTGAAAAGCCATTGAGCTGTTAGAGAGTGTCCAAAGGAGGGCACGAGGATGGTGAAGGGCCTTGAGGGGAAGCCGTGTGAGGAGTGGCTGAGGGCACTTGGTCTGTTCAGCCTGGAGGAGATTGAGGGGAGACCTCACTGCAGTTACAACTTCCTTGTGAGGGGAAGAGGAGGGGCAGGCACTGATCTCTTCTCTGTAGTGACCAGTGACAGGACCCAAGGGAATGGTCTGAAGTTGTGTCAGGGGAGGTTTAGGTTGGATATCAGGAAATTGTTCTTCACTAGAGGGTGGCTGGGCACTAGAACAGGTTCCCCAGGGAAGTGGTCACAGCACCAAGCCTGACAGAGCTCAAGAAGCATTTGGACAATGCTTTCCGGTACATGGTGTTACTCTTGGGGATGTCCTGTGCAGGAATAGGAGTTGGACTTGATGATCCTGATGGGTCCCTTCCAACTCAGCATATTCTATGATTCTGTGATTGTAATATATGTGTGCATCATGGAACTGTACATGCATTATTTTTACCAATGACAGCTTTTAATAGAGGAATTGTTAGTCCATTTCCTGCATGTACCATTTCTGTAACATATCAAGTTGCTAAATTATGGATAAAGTTCCAGAAGTAATTTCTTGCTAGGTTGACCTGAGCCGATAAAAGCCACAAATTCACTTTTGTTACTACTCAGAGGTCATTGAGGTCTTTGGAAAACAATACTCTTGACATGCATTAACCATGTTAAGTCTTTGCAAAATTTGCACAGTAGTCTCTTGAAGGAACTGACTGAGCTTTCTCATCAAACAAAAATGGATACTACACAGCTCAGAGTCACTCCTGGCCACAGCAGTGGAATGCAGAACTTAGAGAATTCACAATGTGTATCTGAAAAATGTGTGCATAATTTGATGGAGAGCTCATCCAGGCCTTGCAACAGTGTGCCTGAGGGGCTTTTCTGTATGGTGGCAGGACGAAATGAACAACTTTGCAGGCTCTGTTTGTAGTGATGCTCCTTGCACCGTAACAATCAAAACAAACTTGTATTTTTAGCAGAGATACCACAGGAATTAGCATATAAACAAATGCAGGAGAAAGGCAAGAAACTGTTAAAGCTGTTTTGTTTTTGATATAATTTTCTCAAATGAGTTCACTTTTCTCTAGAGGAAGGCAAATTATTGCAAATGAACATGAATAAGAATCAACAAACTCTTCTATGCCTGTCACTGTCATTTGAGAAATGTCCAGCTTCCTCTTCCCATCTTCTTTTATACCAAGAGGAAAACTTGTTGAGAGTGGGATCTGAAACCCAGAGGTTTCAAATGTCTCCTGACCAAAAGTCTGATATCAGTCCACCCAGGATTACATTAACTGTTGTGGCTTCTTACATCTGTGTGGTGGCACATTTGCACCTCAGGAAAGCCTCTAACCTTGAGTGCACCACCTGGCAGAAATACACATAAGCAGCTTTGTAGTAAATTTTATCAGTCTGTCTTTCTAATTTCCTACAAGATATTCTGGCTTAACTGGTGTTTACAGCTCCTCTATGTTTAGTATAATTTGCAGCTTTCACAAGTGTAATATTTATTAACTCTAAAATGCTATACAAGAAAGACTTTTAATAGCACCAAGACTGTTCCTTTTCCCTGAGTATCTGGGTGCCTTTGGAAATTCACACCACTGTCTTTCACTCTTAACTCTGCCATTCAGATTCTGCAAAAGCTTGTCTTCTATCCAAACAAATTTGAGTGAGTTTTGAGGTAAGTTTCCTTAAAAATGCTGAAAACTGAAAACACAAAATGCTGTATCAGCATCCAAATACAGTTCATCTAGTCCCATGTTCCCTTTATTTCCCAATCTTAGAAGTCAAGTACAAGGAAAAAAACTGTTCAGTTTGGTCATATTTTATCTTTAAATCCTTGGTCTGGTGCTACAACCAAGCAGACATGGGAATGAACCTCTGTGCCAGTGCAAGCAGTTGCTTTCTGAAAGCTGAGCAAAACCAGTGTCCCTCCTCTGAAGAACTGCTAATAGAAGGAAATAAAAAGTTCTAAAAATGCCCTAGTTCAGTTCAGCAAGTATTTTGCATACAGAAACCTCTATACTGTGATCTGACACTGCCCCACCAACATCTACATAAGGTTTTCCTGCTTTACTTAGAGTCACTGCTCACTCGGCCAACTCCATCTCTCTCCGGACTCCTAGTCACACTCTCTGAAACCATTCCAGGGGTGGTAGGGTTGTTTTGTGCTGTAACCTTTGTGGGGGACTAGACAGTCCTGGTGCCCTTCTGACAGTTACAAGCAGAACTGATGAGGGCAGGGATGGGGAGGCATTACCTATTTTATGTTTTTACTTGTTTGTTGTGCATTTACCTTAATCTGTTTGTGTATTGGCCTGGTTTTAGGTGGCAGGGGAGCCACAAAGGTGGCTCCTGTGAGGAAGCTGCTGGAAGCTCCCACCATGTCTGGCAGAGCCAATGGCTGATGGCTCTGAAGGTGGACATGCTGCTGGCCAAAACTGGGCCAATGAGAGAGGCTGGTAACGCCTCTGTGATGACACATTTAAGAAGAAAATCAAAACAAA
>RAHM01000539.1:34891-86434 GCA_003713295.1 Parotia lawesii | reverse complement strand
GCGGAAGAGAATCTCGGTGATGGACTGACCAAAGCTCCATGCCCTGTCTCCCTGCGCTGCCGGTGGGAAGGAGGGAGGGGCTGGGGGGGGGAAGGTGTTCTAAGGGCTTATTTTACTTCTCATTATCCTCCTCTGATTCTATTAGTAATAAATTCACTTTACAGCTTAAATTGAGCCTGTTTCGCCCTTGAAGTGTTTCTCCCGGTCCTTATCTCTCTCATGAAGCATTTGTTAATTTTTTTCCTTTTCCCTCCTCTGCCCGGCTGTGGCAGGGGAGGGTGAGCGAGCGGCTCTGGTGGGTGCCTGGCGTTGGGCCAGTGTCAAAGCACGACAGTCTGTCATGGCTGTTGGAGGTTGAGCAGGGTTACAAGAGGTTGCGCTAGAACAGCCAAAGGAGAGGAACAACATCTAGACATGACCACACCTGGAGTACTGTGCCTGGCCCTGGGCTCCCCAGAGAGGTATGGACATACTGGAACGAGTCCAGAGGAGCACCACAGAGATTATCAGAGGGCTGGAGCACCTCTCCTAAGAGGACAGGCTGAGAGAGCTGGGACTATTCAGCCTGAAGAAGAGAGGGCTGGGGGCGACGTTATCAAGATGTATGAATACCTCATGGGGAGGTAAAGAAGATGTAGGCAGACTCTCCTCAGATGTGCCTGGTGACAGGACAAGAGGTAATGAGCACAAACTGAAAGACAGGAATATTCATTTACGTGAGAAAACCCTTTTTTTCCTGTGTGGGATTTTGGGAAATGGGACAGGTTTCTCAGAGTGGTTGTAGAGTCTCCATCCTGAAGATATCCAAAATGCAGCTGTACACTGTCTTCCCCAGCCTGCTCTAGCTCAGCAAGGCAGCTAGGCTTGCTCTTCTTCAGAGGTGTCTCTAGTCTCAGCCTTTCTGTGATCCCGTAACTTTTCCAAGCATCCTCACAGTGGGATTTATCATGCTTTCAATTTATCATAGTGAAATTATCAAGGGATTTTGCTTGCAAGAAAAGGGGATTCCTGGATTGCCCTGTTACCCTGATTTGCTTTTCAGATGTGCTGTAAGTGGTTCCTGAATATTTTTCCAGGGTATCCCAAAACCCTGTACCCACAGTAAGACATGTTTTTAGATAAGGGTCTACAGAACATCTGCAGTAATGTGTGGGCCTTTGCTGAATTTTTGAAAGCTGCTGAAGTGCCTGGTTCATTGCTGATCCTGTTTTTTATTCAGTCTTGTTATTGATAATGTTCCATGTGGCAATAACTTCACCAAGAGATACTCAATGAACTTAAAAAAAGTTTTGAATATAAAGGTTATATTATCAAATGGTGGTTTGAAAGAACTAAATAGGATTATGAAGATTATCCTTCTTTAACAATGCCTTAAATTTTTATCTCCTTATCCCTTTCTCATTGCTTTCTCTCTCAAGACATTATGGTTTATTGTGTCTCCACTAGGTACCTTGCCTGTGATTTACACACTGAATGACTGTACTTTCAGAGCAAGGTAATGATATAATATCCCCATTTATATTCAGAGCAGTCAACACTTTCTCGCTCTCTGAATAATAAAACCACCTGCATTTAATATACATGGAAAAATGGGAAGGCAAATAGCAGATATAGCACAATCACGTAAGCGTAATCAGATAAAATATCACAATATTAGAGCAGATCAGCATCTGGTAATGACTTGAATTTTAAAAGACTGACAAACAGCATGGTCTAAAGCAATCAGGCATACCTCATTCAGAGCTACTTATCCCAGATTTGATTGCTCTTCTCATATGTTTTTGGCAGATTAAACATTCAGGCTTTCTTATTTTAACTCTTCTCATACTGTGCCCCTTTTAGTGGAAGACCACTAGCTTTTTACCTCTTTCTTCCAGAGTGAGAAAGCAACAACAAATTAAAGGAGTAGAGGAAGGAGGCCGGCTCCCCTGACTCTTTGCAGTAAACAGAGCCAAGCCCTTCTGCAATGTGCATGCAGTCACACATCAGTCTGTGTCCTCTGTCTCTGCAGCTGCTGCCAGGGCTTTGGGATCCATTCTCCCTAGAGGAGAGCTACTAGAAACTGAAATAAGTTTGTTGTTTTTTGGGGTTTTTGGGGTTTTTTTTGTTTGTTTCTGGCAATCTCTGGATGAGTGGTCTGTGGAAGATTTATTTGTGCATTCCACTACACTCAGTGGCACCCTGATCCTCCCCAGGACATCCTGCAGATACAGTAACACAAAGAATACAAACCAAGCAACATCAGAGTAAAGCTGGTGCTCTACAGAGCTGGGATATTTCCTGTCCTCTAATTATTTCTATGCATATGTCAATTGCAAGTCTTAGATGTTAATGCAGATGCTGGAGCAGCACTCAAAAGCCATGTTAAGAGCATGTTCTCCTCTCCCTTTCCTCCTCTCCGTCTCTCTGTCCCTCTCGTTCTCCCTCACCCTTCCCCTACCCTTATTCCTCCCCCTCTTCCTGTCTTTCGCAGCTTGCTTTAATGCAAGGATCAGTGATGAGGAGCTGTTTGAATTTCTTCCTTCTGATTTTGTGTCCCAGGCGATGCTACTTCCAGGAATCACATCACATCTTGGGTGTGGGGAGCTCATTCCCTTCTGATTAATGAGCTTGTGATTGGACTTTGCATGGTACAAATTGAAAGACTGTGTCTCCAGAGTATATTGGGAGCCACAGGCTTGCCCATGAACAAAATGTTACGCAAACCATTCCCCCCTTCCCCTCCCACTCCCTTTTTCTTTCACATCACAGGACTCTGTGCTTAATGTGGCAGCACAAAACATTTTACTATGGCTAAAACCGTGCAACAATAGAGCCTCTAAGGAAGAAAGGGAATATTCCACAGCTATGGTTTTTCCCCATTTGACTACACCTGAGGTTACATAATATCTCAGATATTTTGCATGTAACTATGAGAGATAGTCTACAGTCAGAGATCTTTGTAAATGTAAAATCTGAAAGCAAATGATGCCATTCCTCATGGACATGGTTAATAGTAAGCTGCGCCAACCCTAGGATAAAAAATGCCCAAAGAGAGATGTGCACCTTGCAGAGGGACCTATGGAAGGTATTATTCTATTAATGACAAGGCACTTTTTGTATTAGCACAATTTTAGTCGTCATTTTAACTCACTGTTCTTCAATAACATTGAACCTTCTTTTCATGAGGAGCAGTCTGAACACCATTTTGTCTCTCATGAACTGGCACATGTGAAATAAAAACACATGTTCCTCACTAGTAACTCCAGAACTAGAAAAGGACTGTTTCTTGCCCTTTCCTGCTTTCTGGGTTAAGGGTGGAAAAAAGATTTCAGAATCTCATTTACATCTTAGAACCCACATAGCTCTTCCTGTAAAATTCTTCCTCTATGGTTCCCTCACCTTTTTGGAGGCAGCATTTTGTTCCCTGCTGTCTCCTGAAGAGTGAACAGACGGGGAGCGGGGATTAGGCTCTACCATCTTCCTTGGCTGCTGGTGCACATGTACAGCATCAGATAGAGAGGAAGGGATAACAGAACTGAACCAGTGATCAGAAAGTTCAAAGAGCTAGTACTCAAAAACCTTGGTGTATCTTGTACAAACCCATTTCAACCATGGGCAAAAAAGGATAAAAATGCATGGAAGATATGACAAAATGCCACTGCAAACCAGTAGCAGAGCAAAGAAAAAAAGTTAAAATGTATGTATTGTTTCTTGTCATATGTTCAAACTTTGTGGAATGCAAATACAGACTTTAATTTTTTTTTTTAAATAACACAGATTTCTTAAGTTTGGAGAAGGACACTCAATGTAGTCGTGCTGGTGAATTCACTGTCAGGACTGTATATTCTTGTACTGCTTCATTACTGCAGCGGATCAGGGACCACATATATTAGACATCCACTGTGTACAAGGAAAATAGATGAGGGATGATTTGTCATAAGTTCTTTCTTTGTATTAGTAAGACTTGTGGCACAGAGATGAGATATAATCTCTGTTTTCTTCTGGCTTCCATCCCTTAATGCTTTTAATTCAAATTTCATTGTACTTATATCTTGATTATGTTCCTTTGGTTTGCAGTGGTCTGTTGTAGTGACTTTGTCTTTCACAGGTCAGTGCTGCTGACTGCATTACACCTGCAGCTGAATCAGTTTTGGGAGACTTTATATAAAGTTACTGCTGCTACTTGCCACAGCTTGGTCCTTGGGCCAAGAATATGTTACTTCTTAAAAATTGACTAATGCCAACCAGAACACTAAGTGTCTTTAGCCAGGGGCTACCAAAATTAAGAGTATGAAGCCCTGGCTGCAGTGAAATGAGAAACAAATTTTTCACTTTTTCACTGGAAAAAAGTACTAACAAGTGGGACATTTTGAATTCAGAATGTTCACTCTATTTTTTGGTTTAAAGGATGGAAAGGGAGTCAAATGCAGTCAAACTCCAGAAATATTTTTTCTATTTCTAAGGCATACATGGGTAATTTCTCCTCTTTCACAAGACATTTTCCCCTGTACTCAGCACTGGTTAGACTGCACCTCGAGTACTGTGTCCAGTTCTGAGCCCCTCAATTTAGGAAGGACGCTGGGATGCTCAAATACGTCCAGAGAAGGGCAACAAGGCTGGTGAGGGGTTCAGAACACAAGCTCTGTGAAGAGCAGCTGAGGAATTTGGGGTTGTTTAGCCTGGAGAAGAGAAGGTTCAGGTGAGACCTTATCACTCTCTACAGCTGCCTGAAAGGAGGTTGGAGGTTGTAGCCAGGTGGGGGTCGACCTCTTCTCTCAGGCAATCAGTGACAAGATGGGAGGACACTCTTAAACTGCACCAGGGGAAGTTTAAGGAAGACACTAGGAAAAAATTGTTTACAGAAAGAATGGCTGGGCATTGGAATAGGCTGCCCAGGGAAATGGTGGAGGCACCATCCCTGGAGGTGTTTAAGAAAAGACTGGACATGGCACTCAGTGCCATGGTCTGGTTGATAAGGTGATGTTAGGGCATGGGTTCGACTCAGTGATCTCCAAGGTCTTTTCCAACCTAGTGAATTTTGTGATTCTGTGGTTCTGTGACTTTCTTTTGCTAATCATTTATAGGTTGAAAAAATCAAGTATGTGGTTTGACACACAGCTTGGGGCTAGCTTTAGGTCTGGATTTAAGGTTGATTCAGAGGTCCAGCAGGACCACTCATGGACGAAAGTCCCCAGTGGTGAAGGAATCTAGGCACAGGCTTTCCAAAAACATAGAATGTGAGAGACCTTCTTGCAGCATCTGATACAAGACTCATCCTTCACCCAGTGTTGGCTGCTCACTGTCATGACACAGTCAGGCAAAAGTCCTGTTTGAATTCCGCATGGAGGATGAATGGTTCAGCTCTTATCAGCAGGAGTCAACATGCAACTTACACTCAATTACAGTTCATCTGTATAAGAAAATCTATCACACTTTCTTTTCCATGCTAAGGTATAAGAAATAGCAATTAACAGAAAGATGCTGTAAACTTTTGAAATATAAGCTACCAGCACTGTCTGTTTGGGCTTGGGCATGCCCCTGAATGCTCTGCTGTCCGGCGGCTGTAAATTCGTCAGCTCTAACTGTCATGGCCTCAAATCAAACTATCTCAGTCTGCTCAGATAGCTGCTAATCTAAGACCACAGGTAGAATGGTCAATTCTGCTTTTCAGGATTTTTTTCTCCCTTCATAGCACTTCTGTGAAGATGCATACATTTGCATGGAATGTAGTATTTATACAGGTGCATTTCTTCCCTCTGTTTTCTGCTAAATATAATGTTGAACTCTAGGCTTATTTTAGCAGATGTGCAGAGAATCAAGTATCTTACATGCAGCTTGGTAGGACCTGAATACCAGATCATGCCAAGGTTTCTTTAAATATCTGAGCCTAAATGCTTAAGTCACATATTGTTTTCCTTTGAGAACAACTTTAAGAAACACATTTCCTCCCCTCTTGACATTCTGAACCCATATCCTCCTCTTCCATCAATGTCTCAGTTGAGTCTTCCTTTTTCCTTCTTTTTTCTTCTTCAGCTTGTGATCTGGAGTCTTATGTACGTGAATATACACAAAATGAGTGGCTTGGTGTGCTAAGCAGTGATATTTATCTGCACCCCTTGGATACGTCATTTCCTCCAGTCTCAGAGAAGAGTGAGGTACAGTAATGTGGCAAGGAGTAGAAACAAAAGAGTTGTATCCCGTAAGATGGTTGTCACTTATTTTAAAGAGCAAGTGGTGAAAATTACCACCTTTTGCAAATGCATGCACTCTCCCCACTTCTTCCCTCCACACTCCCCTTTGCCTCTCTTTTGCTCACATTCACTATCAGGGAGACACTTCCTGATTTATTGCTTGAAAGGCTGCCATGTCACTTCATTTCTTGAAAGGGAAGGGGATTTTTTAAAAATTTGTGTACATAAGATCTCAGGCAGCCCATAAGATATTGCAGCCCATTAATGAAATACCAGAATGGGAAACTTGACATCTAAATGTTAAAAGAGCTATTACTCCCTATGCATCCAAAAACCCCCCATCCAGTGTCCTCCCAAAAGCTAAAATGCAGCAGGACCCTCCAGGATTACAGGTTTTCCTATAGAAAGTGGAACATGATGCATTAAACCACCACTAATATTTTTTGTGCTTCCTTGTACACACTCACACAGGGTAAAACCATCCTTTTGCAGTCTGAGGGGAATACAGAGTCATCATTTCACAGACACGTCTATATTAGCATTAGTAGGTGTCACCCAGATATGCTGGGGAGAAAAATATACTCCCTTGCTTGCATCCCATTTTACAACTATCACAGATATTTTGCCACAAAAGCGTGATTGAACTGTTAGCACCTGTTCTACACCAAGCTGAGAACTGCTGGTACTGAAAGCTAGTTACCACTTCTGCTGAGTTCAGATAGCTAATTTTCAGTAGTATTTGAGGTTGACAAGCTGTTGATAGTGTGTACCAACTGTACATTTGCTTTTATCTCTGATTGGTGGTCTCTACAGGAATCCTCATGAAAACTATTTTTCAATTAGTAGAAAAAGTTTGGCATTTCAAAGGAATTCAGATAAAATTTTTAAAAACCTGAAATAATCTCTCATGACTTGTATTTAATAAAGTATTATTGGCAAGTAGCTAAGTAGGTTAAATAATGAGAAAGACAATTAACTTATTTTCAAATTCATCAGTGTTATGGCTTGGCATGTCCTTCTTCCTGCTTAAAATTAGCAATGACAGATACTGAGACCCTATTAATTTCTTAATAGGCTTAACAGCCAAGCATGCAGCAAAGAATAAGTTAGCACTTGGGTTTATAAACCTGCAACCCCTCTGGATGATGTAGCATAGAGTAAGATGCAGAAAGAGGAAACACATAGGTTGAAGTCAAAGCCCTGTATCCCAAATTTCTGTTCTTCTTCCAGACCCTAGTGAAATTGGATCAAATTCTAAAATAACTCCTTAATTTTTATTGAAAAAAGAATGCCGAGTCAAGTCCAAACCCCATGTTTCAGAACTATAAACATAAATTTCTTTAATTTTCTGTTGTGAATTGAGCATAAGGAAATGTTCAAATTTAGAAGTTCCTGAGTATTTTTGTATCCCTAAATCAAGATGTGTACTGTGATGTCATAGTAGGAAAGTATGTGCAAATGGGGAAAAAAAACCCCATTCACATAGTTTATAGAAATTGTGAAGTTATTTATTTTGGCTTTCATATTGCCCGTGTGCATCTGCCTTCTTCAAGCTGTTCCTCTCAATGCTTAGCAAGAATGTTTAGAGGGGTATAGATATTTTAGTTAATCTTGGACACCTGCAGTAACAGTTGAAGAAAATGGAGTTTAAAGTTTTATAAATTCTTAATGGAAAAAAGGTTTCTAAAAAGGGATATATGTGTGTGTGTATATAGATATTCCTGAAATTTTCATGATAAATAGAGATTAAACACGTATGCAAATAATTAGCTTTAATGAACATGTTCAAAGCAGCATCTATTTTTAACTAGATGCAAGGAGCTTGTATTTATTTCATCTGGAGATTTCAGGGAAAGTCTGAAGTTAAAGCTAATTTAACTTTCACTCTGAGTAGTTTAAGCAAACATGAATGATGTGATGTATCTGTCAAATCTTTCAGTTATTTAAGAAGGAAGCTTAAGTGTTTACGTTTTAGCACTTCTGTTCTGTTTTTTATTGTAGGACTGGTGGACATATTTCATTCTTTTGAGAACCAATTCAACTCTAACATTTGCTTTCAACACATTTTTTGTTGCAGAGACACAACAGGCACCTCTGTAATTTTCTTATCTTTTGTTTTTGATTTATTTCAATTTTCGGTCCTACTGAACTTAAAATCAAGTATGATAGACAGAATGTGGATTTGAAAAGTGATTTTTTGATTTATCATCTATCTTCTGAATCTGTCAGAAGACACTTGTAACAGGTACAATACACATCACTGTGCCCCATCCTCAAGGATATTGCCCCTTTTCAAACAACCAGTGTAACATCTTTTTTTCTGCTGTAAGGACTTTTTTTGTGTGTGTGTGTGGTTTTTTTGTTTGTTTGTTTTTGGGTTTGGGAGTTTTTTTGTGGGGTTGGTTCGTTGGTTTATTTTTTTTTTTGGTGGGTTTTCTGTTTGCAACAGCTTATCTCTAAAAGGAAATAATTTTCTGGAAATCTTCTGGATAGTGTGGAAACAAGCTGTGTTATTTGGTTTATGTTTTGAGCTACTTTATCCCTATATGCTTCAGTTGTTACAGTGCTATGATTTAAATTCATTTTATGTAGAGTTCTTTTCACTGGATTATGGAACATTTTTTTTTCTAAAGTTGGTTACATTTTGAAGTGGAGATGTGAAAGAAATGATTTCCTGTTCTAGATGAAGTCAGGTTGTTTGAAGTTTGGTTCCTCTCCCTTTGCACTTACTGACATATGCTCTCCCTGAGTCCTGCAGAAAGGTGAAACCTGTAGGGACCAGTCCTTTTGTCTATCAGGTGCCTCAAACTAATGCTAAGTGGCCTTTACCTTCATTATGGTCAATCAGAATTAAAGATGAGTATTTTCTCAATGTAATAGTGATGTACGAAGAACTGTTGTGATGATTTACAAGACACATAGATTTTTTCCTGCTCCCCTGCATTACGGAGAATATCCTCTCAGCTGTATTGTAACATGAGAGTTAGAGCTGACAGACGTGTGTCAGGGGAAAAAAAATGTTTCAGATGTAACCACAACTGAGATATGGGGTAAAAATCTTACACAACATGCCAAGTCAGACAGCACTGAGAGAAATATAAAACATTGTCTTAAACCTTGTTTCCTGAGGTTATTTAAATGGGCCCAGTGTTTGCAAGCTGACTCTATGCTGCTATAAATCAGTGAAAAACTGGAGTAACACATAGGGATGCACTTTGTTTTGAGGCTCAGAATATATTAAACCTAACAACAAATCGTCACTTAGTGTTAAAACAAATAATGTCTTGCCAGCTTAGTGAACATCTACTCATTGTGATAGGTGTTATGATGACTCAGAATAAAAAGTGAAAAATCTTTGATGAAGGGCTGGCAAGCACTGGATTATAAAACTGGGTTTGGCAGAACTTGAAAGTGTTATACTCTCAAGAAGCTATTCCCACAAGCAGTCCTCCCAAGAAGTCTTTTTTCCTGTTGTGCCAGATTTTTTAAACTACTTTTGGTACCTCTTGTGTTTTTAGATTCTGAGTGCATCACAGTTTTTTACACACAGTGTCAAGACCAGTCCAGCTATATGATTTGGAAGCAATAGGCTCTCACCACTGGACCTACTAAATGTGCACGTACCTGACTGATTGGTATCAGTGCACATATGTGAATCCCTTTGAGACTCCAGTCTGCTCAGACGAACCCAGAGAACCCTGGGCCTTTATGGGATATATCATAATGTATAAGCTAGGGCAGAATATCACGTGTACAGAAGAGCTCTTATATGTGGAGTGACCACTTCTGGGCACTCTGCCTAACGTACAGAAACCTGAAAGGGTTCATCCTCCACACCACAGTGGCAACATAGAAATGAACCAAGAGTCAAAAATTCTGCTGCCAATGCTGTTGAAGTTTGGAGAATTACCTCTTCAGGAAAAACTGATAAACAAGAACTTGACAGAGAAGAGAGCAGAGAGCTTTCCTGTCTTTTTGAATGGAATGTGACCAATTTAAAGCAACGCCTCCTGCTCCACATGGGTGTGATGCAACCGGAATGGCTGAAGTTCAATGTGCATTGGAAGATTAGAACGAAGGACCTGATGATATGGGAGTAGAGGTGTGCAGATTGAAGATGCACGTTCTCCTTTTGCATGATTTAAATATTTGAGTGCCCACGTGTGTAGCATGAATGCATGTGAATTTTGAATCTTTGAGCCCTCCATGCAGTTCTTGTGAAGCTTTGAAGTATTTCTAAATTTCTAAATATTCTGAGTAACTTACTCACATGTATATAGAGTAGAGAGAATTGCAGTCAAAAGTGTTCCTGTGTCAGGGCAAGAAATTTTAACTTCCCTTATCTTTAAGCTACTGCCTGAGCCACACCTACAGAAAATTTAAATGGGAAACAACAACAAAAATAGAAGAGGCAGCATAAAATAGTACAGAGTGTAGGTAGCTTGCTACCTACCATTAATGTCCTTCTGAATCACCTTTTCTGAAATTTGTTAATTTATTTTGTCTCTTCTTGGCCTTATAATTGTTTTAAGAGAAGTGGGCAGAATGCATATTGTTCTTGTCACTATCTCCTTGATTCACTGTGAATTAGGGATAGAGGAACTTGAGGCTGTTTGTAAAAGATGATGTTTAGCCAAATTTTCAGGTTGTCTCCTCTAATGTTCCAGACACATAAAAGCTTTTGGTTGAAAAAGAGGGATCTGAATGCAATGAAGAGATTCTCACTGATAATCACTGGAATGCACATGGTGTGGAAGATTGATGCCTGCCCCACTGACTTGTCTAAAGTCAGTTTCAAACCTGAAGGTGAATTTGTGCTTGCTGTAAGAGGGCCTGGAAGTTGCAGTCTTGTGCTCTCTCTGTAGTTACTTTCAAAGCCAAGTAATGGGAGCAAACATCAGTTTGAAAACCATGCTAGTTCATTATCCTGACATGGTGTCCTCGGCAGCGTTCTCTTCATTACCTTAAACATGGTATTTTCAGAACCTAACAATAATGGAGCATAATGAGTGCAAATGTCAGTGAAAAATGTAATTGCAGGTTTGTCTGCAAGGCTTGTGTAAATATATTAGATATTCAACATCTGCGGGGAAGCCTGACTGCTCACCATGCACTGATACTTTCAACATTTTTGCTGCATGTGGGTGGAAAAATCAGGGTTGTAACCCTTATGTGAAGGCAGCTATAGTTGGATCAAATGCAATATTTACAGCTTTCTGTGTTACTACTTGTTTTACAGTACCAGTTGTCAACCTGATCAGAGTGACCTTCTGTTCAAGGCTAGCACTGAAAAAACCTGTCTCATTAACCAGGGAGGAAAAGGTCACTCTCTTAAAAGTGATGTCTACTCTGCTTAGCTGCAGCTGAATGGCTGTGAATATGGGAAATTCCAGAATCAAATATAATCTTGAAATACCTGAACTCAGCTGAGCAATTCAGGTCTCACTGAAATGTTGACAGTTTCATATTGTTTTAGTAGGGCTAGGATTCAGTGTGGCCATGGTACTTTACTTTGTACAGACTTGCTGCTGGCTAATTTGGGGGATCCAAGATTCTTGTCTAGCAGGACTGGAAAACTCCTTTGTTATGTCTTAATTGATGTTGGCCTTAAGTTTAATTTTAACAACAGTCAGCCAAGAGTGTTCTCTAAACAAACCTTGACCATTTTTTCTCTATTCTGAGACAGAAAATCTAGTTAGGTGTTCTGGAGCCTGCTCAGATAACCTGAAAAGAAGGTACAATATTTTCATTTGGTTAATGTGTACAGGAATGTTGGGGAAAGAGTCTGAATTCAACTTGCTACTCCTGATTGAAGCTGGATAAGTTTTTCCACTAATAAGCAAGGAAAAGGTACTTTTCCAGTTTTAAGACTGCATCTCAGATTAAATAGTTGGGGGGGGGGGGGCCTTTTACTCAGGGATCAAAAAGATCAGGATGTTCAGCTGCTGAAATATCACTGTATGCAAATTTTACATTAAGAATTCTTATGGTGTAAATACTTACTCATGACTTCTTGGGTGTCCTTGCCGGCATCTGCTTGAATCACAAGTTTCCCTTTTCCAAGGAGGCCAGGGTCATGCCAAGTGTGCTTTAGCACAACCACCAAAGAAACATGGCTTATGTGTGTAGTTTGGAAAACGCTGAGGGAAACCCATCAGTGGAAATAACCTTTGTGGTGGTGCTAGCACCAGTTCCAACATGCTCTCTTACGCTACAGTTCATCTCT
Organism: Parotia lawesii; assembly: GCA_003713295.1. Classification (NCBI taxonomy): domain Eukaryota; kingdom Metazoa; phylum Chordata; class Aves; order Passeriformes; family Paradisaeidae; genus Parotia; species Parotia lawesii. The sequence goes on along the minus strand of RAHM01000539.1, from coordinate 74,035 downwards.
TGACTCTTGAAGTAATACCTCTACGACCAAAATGAACTCTTACAGAAGTTATGCCAAAGGGGCTTGCTATAATTGGAATCCCACTCGGAAAACTATGCGGACCTCTGACAGTACTAGGGGTATGTTAGAAGGTGAGTCTGCCTGTAGGCAGCTCACAGTGCATGCAAAGTTGTCTCCCCAGCCAGACACAACAGCAGAACTTCTTCCAGAGGATGGTGACTGCTCTTTACTTTTGAAGATGTACACAAATTCAGTAAAAAGTGTTTGAGAAGGACATTGAAAATGCCAAGCAGAAAGGAGAAAAGAAGCAGAGAGAACTTGAAGAACAAGTTCTTGAAGAGCACATCTGCATTAGAAAAAAACAAGGCTTGTAATTCATTAAATCTGCTTGTTGTAGTTATATTGGAAAATGTTGAAAAGAGAAGGGACGGACTTAATTTGCCACCTTACCAAGAGGCAGGCTGATATTGACACTTCTTTGTCACAGCTAGTGTGCATCAAAGGTGAATTAAATCCTGACTTTTACTAGCATAAAGGACTGATCAATCTATTAGTTCTGACGACAGAATGAGAGAGACTCAACTTTAAAAAATGATCCAAGTTAATCAACAAAACGTGTCCCAGGCATTTTTACCTCTCCTCTGCTGCCCCCTGCTCCCTGCACTTGCACTAGTGTAAACCTAAGATTTCATAAAATATATGGACACCAAAGTGTCTGCTTTTCAGCACTCGAAAGTGCCAGTTACATGCTAAGACACTAACTTGGAGACGTTGTTCAAAACTCTTTCTGCCTACTTTGGGCCTGCAGTTTTTAATCTCTTTCTCTTCCTCTTCCTCTTCCTTTTCTTATTTTTCCCTCCCCTCCTGAAATATGCAACTTCCTTTCATAAGGCCAGATTTCTTCCCACCTGTGAGGAAAACCTGGTCCATTACGAAGTTCCTAATTAACTGCCCAGAATTACAGTACTCTACTGAAACTACTTGGTAATTAGCCAGCTACCAGCAGAGAACTGCTTGTCTCTCAGTGAGTTGGCTTATTTTCACATGTACTGAAGCCCCTTCTTGTTGTTTGGACGGAAGAAAAAATTAATCGTCAGTTGGGCCTGAAATTACCATGGTTGTATGCATCAGTTTTGCTCCTGGATGCTGCAGATATCTGGTAATGATTTTTTAGAAAGATTGGTCTCGGATGTTTTTACATAGTAATCGATGTTGTAGAAATTTAAGGAAGTTTGTATAAAAACTTGTTGTTTCAAATGCCTCATCAATGTCCTAAAGTGGCCTTGTTTATTTGAAGTATATATTAAGATAGATGGACTTCCTTAAAATGCACATTTAAAGGGTATCTTTTTGTTTAGAATGTACACCATTATCTGAACTGATAAAATGTTGTTTACCTCATGAGAGGAGAACATAAAATTAGAGCATTCATCAGAGATATGAACCCTGTCCAGTTTCCCTTGGCTGAATGCTGACCTTTAAATCTAAAGATTGTATTTTCAATAATAAGATTGTAAAGTAATTCTTGGTGAGGATCTTATGGAGGATCCGTATTTCTGTCATAACCACACAGTTTCTGCCACCTTTTGTGGGCCTGCATGTAGTTTACAGCTGCCAAATCCTTTGACTAGTATTCAATATCTTCTAAGATGTATGCAATGAAAGCTTCTTTAGGTTTATGTTGTTGCTGCTGTTAAATGTAAGGAGAGTGTAACACCTTTGCCAGCTCTGGCTTACTGCTTCCCCTTGCTTCTTATTTCATTATCTGCTTTTGAATTAACATCATCTTTCTTTTCTTTACTTTGATTATTCACAAGACGGGAAATTTTTCGGCTTTCAGAAAGGGCAGTCGGAGTGACACTTGAGGAGAATCCTCTATAGCCAGCACAATGTGGGCACTGCCTTTTACCAGTTCCCTGGAAGCAAGGTGCCTTTAGCTCTCCAAGCTGTAACCCACTAAACACAGGGATGTGACCCAAAATAAATACATGCGAGTAAGTAGTTTGCAGTAGAAGCACCTCTTCTGTGGCATGGAAGGAGGAAGGTGGTGCAGTGCATAAGTCTGGGAGTGGGACATCTCTCTGCTCCATGCTTCTCCATTGTAATTCTGGGCTTCGGTTTCCCCTGTTGTAAATCAAGCAGAGTTTCAAGGAATTTCTGCAGAAATCGTAAGTCACATGTAACATTTTCATTGCATTGAGTAAGTCATGAGTTACGTGATTACTTTCCAGAACACAGTGGCTATAAGATTTGTTGTTATTTTCTCATGTAGCAGAGTTTTAAGCAGCCAAGAAGTCCATCCATACAAGTGTGTGACAAAGTATCAGCTTTCATTGCAGAGGCCATGCAAAGAGCATGATTATTTAGTGGAATGACTTCACTCTTTAATGGAAAGTAATCCGTGTCAGGGAAACTATCACATATAATTTGGTGCAATTGAACTTTGTCTTTAACCTTTTAATGTGATTTATGTGATTAGGTCACCAGAGGAAGTGGTTTTGAAAAGCATGATTAAATACTTCAAGGAAACAATTTCCATCTTCAAGCACCTTGTATAACTTCATTTTTCAAGTGTTTGTCCTTCCTCATCAGCCTGGCTGCATTGAAATATTAAAAAATGACCTTCGAAATGCTATTTTGTTTCTTTAATATAAAAACAGGTGAGAACAACTGAAGCTGCAAATGAATTGCTATTATTCTGATACTGAGTTACTTCAGTTTTTACTCCACGCAGTTGCAACATCTGTTTAACAACTTGTTACTGATTCTAAGCATAGCATAATAAATACAATTTTTGTGTTGTTGATCTGCTGCAACTTACCTTTTTAAAACTAGTATATAAAATTATAGCCAGTAGATACTGCCTGGAGAAATAGACACCAAGGCACAGTTCAGAAAGAAACAATTTTTGAATCAGTTCAAATTCTTTGCTTAATACTTTTATCTCTGTAATGAGCTTACATTTCTGACAAGGATGCTTTGCTGTCCAAATGCGTCCTAGCCTGTTTGGCTTCTGGCATCAATGTCAACAGATTATGGGAATCACATACTATTCCAATGGTGAGCAGGTTATGACCCATCAAAGTTCATCAGTTCATAAGTAATGAAAATTTAAAATGTAGGTAAACTAGTCTCCTAATTAAAGTTCAGCAATGTAAGGCTTTGAACCTCTTCATTGCCTTTGGGAGAAATCAAAGAAGAGAAGCAGGATGCTTATTAGGAGAAGTTATTATCATAAAAAGCCAGATTCAGCATATGGCCCTTCCAAAACGTCACCACGTTGTCAGGTCATGAAAAGGCAGACATAGTCACCAAATATGGGTGTGAACAGGGAATATACAAATTGCCCATGGTCACTGAGGTTTGTTTCCATCTGGTAACTGGAATTTGTTCTTTGCAACTTAGGGATCTGGTTGCAGCTGTGCTGTTAAGGTTCAGGTTTAAATATCAAAGCAAAGCTAATTTTCCTCTACAATTTGCGTAGCCTGTCCCTGTTGAACTTCAGGGAGTTTAGCTATAAATTTTCATATATTAACTCCACAAAGGGGGCTTTACAATTCAAGTCCAATCCGTGAGACCTCAGCTCTAACCAGGGATATCTTGCCTGCTTATCTGTAGTGCTTTATATGACTCATGTCCAGCCATGCTCTCCTCTTACAGTACCTCTCTTTGTGCAGTCAACACCACGTAAGCTTTCCCCTACAGCTAATGTCGGGGAAGAAATATTAGTCTGGTGGAGGGAAACAGGGGAAGATGAGTGTAGTGCCTGTTCAGTAGTGCAAAATTTATATCATTATTTTCCCTTAACTTTCTTTATCCTTGGGACATTGCCAAGAAGATTTCTTTTGTGCCTATGCATGTGTACAAAGATAAAGGTTAGGCCCAATATCACAACCTGATGTTGAATTCTTCATATCACCAACAAGCCCTCAAACCTCACAAGAAACTTCATACGGAGTAAGGAGTAGAATATGATAGCCTCACTTTGTGAAGATAAAGCAAGAGAGGAGGGAAAAAAAGGCATAGAAGGGAGAAAGAGAAGAAAAAAGATCACTAGTCCTTAGATCCTGTGTTGGTCCTGATGCATGGATGGTCCAGAACTGGGGACTACAAAGAGAACGAGATAAAGAGAGAGGGAGGAAAATGAGAGCAAGAGGGACAGATTCACTTCCTTTCATAGATAAGCTGGTGCACACCTCTTATGTAACTGGACCTGTTGTGCCATGTTGTTTGTGCATGCGCAGCCAGTCCTTCTGGGCCCTCCAGGAAGTGAATCGGGGTGGGGGGAGCTGATGCAGGTGCACTGAGCATGAGTCTCAAAGTAGAAAAAGGAAGTTGGCTGAGAACAGTGCTGCCCCGCCTCTGTGGGACCCTCTCTTCCAGTCACACCTTTCCTGTCCCAAAAGTCAATATGTTCGAGACAAATCCTGCTTATGCTTGGTCCTTCACAAGGCCATGGCATTATATCTCTCTGATGATGAACGACTACATGTTAGAGAAAAATTCAACAGCAACAATGCAATATTTTTACTATTTAGACCAAATTTAATAGAAGAAAAAAATTACATTTCTTCAAGTATTTTCCATTAGTTGCTGGCTTAGGGAAGAAGAAAAAAAAATCGAATGCATTTTTGTGAAGTTTTAATAGGTATCACAGTCATTAGATACTCAAAGGAGGAAAACATGTAGGAGGAGTGAAAACCAGTGTAGTATTATCATTTAATTTGAAGGATATTTTCAGCACAAGGTAAGAAACAAATGCAGAGACCACTACTGGTCAAAGTTACCAAAATAGGACTGGTTTGTTTTGTTGTTTTGTTTTGTTTTGTTTTGTTTGCAGGCTTTTGTGCTTGTTTGGTTTTTTCCTCCCACAACAGCACGTGCATCCCAGAGTCATAAAATGCTTAAATTGCTACTGTGTAATACTTCCCATTCTCTGCCATCAGCTATTTACTGAAATCCAAAGCAAGATGAATTTTTTTTCTCTTGTTCATACATTTAAACAATGCCCCACAGAGTCAGCTTAGTAACAGCTTCTTCCCTCGTACTTGAGCCCTCAAACTTTGGAACATCTATCCCAAGAGGAAATGACTGAGGACTGCCTTTATAGTGGGTCCCTACTCAGGTAAATTGTGCTGAACATTTTTGGTGAAGCTTGTGTTTTCAAAGAGGGAAGTAAAAAACAGGAGGAAGGACAAAGAAAGCTCTTGAAAAGACAATTACTTTTTAGCTATAAAAAATGGAGAAAATAATGGAGACAGATCTAGTGAAAAAAACCATCACCATTAAAAACTAATCAAACATTTGCATTCCATAGGTAAGTTTCTGTGCAAAAATTTGGAGAACAGCAGGCTGACAGTGAAGACTATTGGCTGTAGTTTGCTGCGTATTTCTAAGTAAGTTATATGAAATATATTGAGGATTTAGTCAGCTTTGCATAGCTGCTTTATTATTCTTTTAAAGTGAGTAATTTATAACTGTTCTCAGAGATATTTTATCAGCCACTTATCTCCTTCAGCTGGACTTGTGATATGGAGGGATATAATGAATTTCTGTTTAATATGATAAGAATTAATCGGACACCAACAGTAGGAGAATAATGACTGCCTTCATGGTTAAATATTTTATATTTGGCAAAAAAATTGCAACTGAAAATAAAAGTAATTTAATCTTTATCCCTTATCTGAACACTGAAAAACATTGGTGACACAGTGAACTACAGTTTCAGATTTGCTACATATTGTAATTTTAGTTGTTTTTAACTACAGAGAACCATTTATTTTAGTGGGAAAAGTTCCTTGATGTCTACTTAGTTCTCCTACCCAGATGTCCTGTGGTGCTGTGAAAACTTTTATCCATCAGATGGGCTATATTCTTTACCACTTTGGTCTGCTATTTGGTCCACTACCTTTAGACAAATTTATGTGTCCTTTTATGGATTTTACCTTCTAAAGGATAACTATGTGTTTGAGATCGCTATTTTAACTACAGCAGCAACAGAACAATTGTGAAAATACTACCAGTGTGCTGTTGGAATGAATTAATTATGCATGTTTCCTGCAACATAATCAGTCTTTTTCATGTTTCCTTAACTCTGTAAAGAATGTTAGAAGAAGATAAGAAAAACACAAATGTAATTCACATTTCTTACTAATTTTCCATAAATGTTGTGTATTCTTCTGCATGAGAAAATATTTATGAAAAGTATCATAGACAGAGCAGCAAGTATATCTTCATACTGGCACCATAATTTATTTGACTTCTAGTGAGGCTAATTTGAACTTGTGAGTAACACAAATGGCTTATTCCAGAACCGCATTGAAGGCATGGATGCCAAAGATGGAGGCAGAAGTGCTTCTGCCTGAATCAACACAAGAATTATTATTCTGAGGTGCTGTTTCTAACAAGGTGATTTGTCATGACTGCTTTTGAACTCCCTTGAACAATTTCATGAACTGTTTGAAGCTGTAATTTAAACCCAGGGAGAGATTAAATATTTCCTAAAAATGTACTGACGAGTAAGCACTCATGAAGGGGCTTGAAAATTCTAAGTCTTATTTTCTCAGTTTGTGGGAGTCCAAAGTGCAGGGAATATTTCTCTGCCTGTTCTGAAGGGTTCTACCCCCCTGGACAACCCTGTCTTTGACCTTCGTCCATGGAGAAAATTACCTACCTTCTGGGAAGAAATAGAATCTACACTGGTGTGAACTAGGTGATAGAACATTATGTAAGATTGTCACAAGGTGAAAATTTAGAGGTGTTGGGTTTGTTAATATAGTAAATAGATAAAAAGCAAAAACTTCAAAATGGAGGATTGTTGTTGTTCTCCAGACCTTCTTCTTCTTCTTCTACTACTCCATGTTCTGTGGATTGAGAGGATGCAAATTTCCACAGTTACTTCTAGGTGACAAGGAGATTTATTGAACATTGGTGGAAAAGTAAAAATATCTTTCGTTTTGGGTTTTCATTGGGTGATTTACCTTTAAAAGGCTGTGTAATCTTGATAATTCGCCTTTTCTCTCGCATTCTCTGTTCTGGGTCACATGCATGGCTCAGCTTCTCTGATAAGCTTTAATAAAGAACTATCTGAAAGCAGGAGGCATGGAAAAGTCCCATTCATCTACGGAGTCCAGGCAAGGACTCTGGAATCTCCCCCATCCGGGGAGGCATAATTAAGGCACGAAAAAATGTCACAGTTTACCTGTTGACAGTAATAGTGCACATAAGGCATTTAGCAGGTGTTTGGTCATCACATCAGAATAAACTATCTCAGTCTCTTCTAGGAGAAAGGTGAATATTTCTGTATCCATAGATCTTCTTAGCTGCTTGAAGCATCCAAACTACAACTTTGCTCTTTCAATCCTGCTCAGTTGGTAGAGTGAGTGGTGGACATTTTCTATCTGGATTTTTCCAAGGCTTTCCATGCAGTTTCCTGCAGCTTCCTCCCAGAGAAACTGATGTCTGATGGTCTGGACAAGTGGTTTGCAGGGGCCCTGGCTCATGGGCTGCCCCCAGAAGGGCTGGTAACAGCTCCTTTCCAAGCCGGCCACCTCTCACAAGTGGGGTCCCCCAGGGATCGGTGTTGGGCCCAAAGCTTTTAATGACCTTCATAAGTGATCTGGACAGTGGGGTCAAGTGTACCGTGATGATGCCTGTGGTGGTACCAAACTGAGGGGGAAATGGTTACTTGGGAAGGGAAAGCCACCCTGCAGGAAGGCCTGGATAGGCTGGAAGAGTGGGCTGGCAAGAACCTTGTGAAGCCAGCAAAGACAAGTGTAAGGTCTTGCACCAGGGAAATCATAATCCAGGAGGGCAGCGCAGGCCACGATCTACCCAGAAGGGGAACAGCTCTGTGGAAAGGGACTCAGGGGTCCTGGTGGACATCAAACTCACACTGAGTGTCCAGAGTGTGCTGTGGAAAAGAGACCCAATGCTGGACTGCATCAAAAAGGGCATCAGCTGCAGAGACAAAGGAGACCCTATCCCACTCTACTGAGTGCTTGTCAGGCCACTACTGTGCTCGGCTTCTTTTTTTTACAAGGAGGCTGGAGAGAGTCCAGAGAAGGGCCATAAAGATGGTCCAAGAGCTGAGAAGCCTGCTGAGTGAGGAAAGGCTGAGCCATTGGAGTTTGTTCAGCCTTGAGAAAAGAAGGCTGAGTGGAAGTCTTATCACCGTGTTCCAGTGGCTAAAAAGAAGATGGAAACTCCCTTTGTGTCAGGAGTCACGTGGAAAAGACAGAATGGGACAATAGGTACAGGTTACTCCTGGGGAGCTTCCAACTGGACACAAGTGGAAAATGTTTCACAATGAGAAAAATCTTTGTAATAATCCCATCCCCAGGGAAGTGGTGGATTTCATATTGCACACTTTTACAATCCAGCTGCACAGGGTGTTGGGCCATCTTGTATAGACCTTGCTTTTGCTGGGAAAGGTTGGATCAGCTGATCCTTGAGGTCCCCTCCAACCTAGTATTCTACAATTCTGTGAATTCAGGCAAAACTCCACTCAGTTTTACCAGAGATTTTGAACATGGTAATTATACAGGCTTAGACTCCCTAGTTCAGGGATTTTGTTTTGTTTTTTTTAAGCAGACTGTAGTACAAAGAATATTTGTATTAGTAGTTCTTAACGTCCATAGTGTTGTGTTTTCTTCTTCTGTGTTTTTAGTATGCAGCAGAATGCAATAAGATTTGATTTTATACTTAGAGTAAAAAAGTTTTAGACTTGTCTTAGCTATTGTATAGTGTAAAATAAAATCATTACAAACATCTACTAATCCTGTTGGCCTGTGATTATCATCAAGTGGTTTATAATATCACAATCTGACTGTGCTATGAATAAGTCAGGATGATTTACTTTGAACTGTAATTGCTCAGATAAGAGCTTTCTTGGTTTTGTTTTATTCTCTCATCTTCTGTTCCTCCTCTTAATTTTTAAAATTTATTTATTTATTTATTTATTTATTTGTTTTTCAGTTTCAGGGTGTCTTGGTTTGAGACATATTAGGAGGAAACATCCTGAGATTAATGTCTTCTAATAGAAGGCAGGTTTCAGCAGCCCCTCCCCCACCAGGTTCAGAAAGAAATTTCTTGGAGGAAAGTGAAAAAAAAGCTGTTGATTTAACAAGCAGTGTGCATGCAGGCAAGAGAGGGGGGGAAAAAAAAAGAATAATGTTAGATAATAAAACCTCTCGCTGTGGAGAAGACCTGCTAGACTCAGAGACATTTCTCTAGGTGTGCCTCTGCTCTCTCAGGAGCTGGGGTGTGGCGTGGGCCCCTTCGGGCCACGGTGTGGGGCCTCCCAGTGATGGTGTTCCAGACCAGAGCAAAGCTGAACAGTTCCAGGAGAAGAAAAAAATCCACAGTCCCAGGAAAACTTTCTTACCTCAGCTACTAGGCTAGCTAAAAAGCAAAAGATTTTAACTCTCCGTCTCTCTCCTGAGAAAAAGGACCTGAGAGCTGGGGAAAAGCAGGAAGCTGCTCCCTTGGCTCTGCAGCGGCGAGAACGCAGGGGAGTCTGTGTCCTTGAACATAAACCGCACTGAAGAACTTGCTCGGCTTCCCCCCCTTTCTCTTGGACCCAACTTAAAGGCACAGAAAAGCACAGGATTCATGTCTGGGCAATATGCAGGCGATAGGGGATACAGCATCATAAAGTAACCCCAAGACACAGGGATACTTCTGTCTTTATCTGGACTCTCCAAAACCACAATGTGTTTACAGATTCTCTCATTTCCATTTTATGAAATGTTAAAACCACACATGAGGCCACTTCCAGGTTATAGATCATCTGTAAATAAGACTTTAGGTTCTGCAGCATAAGTCTCCTTATAACCAGTACAAGATTAACCATGTGATAGTTCACATATGAGCAAGAAAATTCACATCATATTATTAGTGTTGAGCCCTTTTTTTTCTGGAGATGGATTTGAAGTTGGAAACTGTATTTAAAAAAAAAAATTATGTGTGTCTTTTGTATTTCAGAGTTTCGGCCTTGCTGAGAAGGAGGCAACAAAAACATTTTCACTCTGTCATGATGATATCATCTGTGATGTGAGGATCAGAGAAGTTAAGACTGCATTCCCACAGTCTGCAGGACGAGGAGAGATCACGGCTGTTCAATCAGAATGATGACTGCATTTTCTTCTCTGGTGTTTAGGTCACTTCTCATTAATTCTGAGACACCTGCTACTGTACAAACCAGGATAAACAGAGTCATATGTTGGCTAAGACCTTTGTCATGAATTAATTTATTTCCCAGCAAGTTGTAAAAAGGAGCAAGGCCAAAATCCCTCAGGGCAAAAAACGTCACAGTGATTGCTAATATATTATTGTCCAGAGAAATGCCTAATAAAACCCGTTAGGATATAATACCTGCTTACTACTGAATTCTCCAGAAAGTTTATTTGATATGTCTAAGCTCATTATCAAAGTCCTGTTGATAAGAAGGAGTTCACTGGGCCTGAGTGTGTCAGAACAGAATGACTAAATTGTGAGAATTCATGGGCCTCTGCTTTGAATAATTAACTTAAATCTTTGTAGAAAGCACACAATTTGGAAACTAATTTTCTCCTTGCACAAAGTAATTTGTCCTTGTGTTGCCTTTGAAAAGTAAACTGTTCAAATGTGAGGCTATTATCATCTCCATTGTATTTATCTCTGAGTTTCTTCCTCTCAGTGCGTTGCTGCTCTTGCATTAGTGCTTGCTAAAAATCTGAAATGTGAGATTGTATAATTTCCCTCCAAATAGAACAGGTGTATTCTTTCAGCACTGTCTTTGTGGCACAGAGCCTTTTTTCTCTCCATGATGTTTAATATATACAAAGACAACAGCTTTTCACTGGACTATTAACAGAAATAAATAATAGTTTGTATGCACAGGGAGTACAACTGACTTGGCAGGAGGGAACGTCCCCTGGATGAAATCTGGATTATATTAAAGTTAACATCAAACCCTTACCGATTGCTATGAGAGTGAGATTGCACTGTTTGGATCACCTGTATGATTCTGTCCCTGCTGTGTCCCTGTTGCCAAGAATATTACTCTGTCTGCTATGTGATTGCTTGGCTGAAGGGAACGGTTCCCAGCCTACTGCCCTGTGAACTCTTTTTGTCTAAATGCCAGAAGTCACCATTGCATTTGGCGCTTTCAGCATAAGAATTAAAATATGGAGCCAAGCATTTTTTTTCATTTTCTGTCTTCCTTTCCTAGAATTGAAGAATAATACGCCTGCCAATGACAATGACGATGACAATGGTACCTACTCTCTGCATTAACCGGTCACTCAGACCACTCCTTGGTTAAAAGGGGAGGACTGCACAATATCTTGTCCTGTTGCAACCTCATTGCCCGGGTGTTGGGGTGCACTGTGTGCTGGAAGAGAGATAGGCCCTGAGGGCCGGAGGGAGAGCCTCTTTCTTGGACCCAGAGGTGACCCTGGGAGTGCATCCAGGTCACCAGGGATGGGCTGAGAGAGGATTTTTGGTTTCTGGACAGTGGTGGGCCTATGAGAAATGATAATTGTATTTTGTGATCTTATAGGGTATTGTTTACCTGTTACCATAATAGGCAATATCTGTGCAATACCCCAGGTGATTGGGGGACACTGTGGTGAACATCTTTCCTGTTTATATGATGTGATATCCTGTTAAGTGCTGGTATTTAGGGAGTATTGACTGCGCAATAAAGGCTTTGCACTTTCCATCTTGTGTGTGAAGTCCATGCCCTTGCGTGATTACTGCACCCGGGACTGTGCGAAATGACCTGTAGCTCCAGAGAGCTCAGAGAGCACTGGACATGGCCTGTGGGCTCTTTGGCCTGTTGCTGACCTTAGACAAGGAAAAATCTGTATTTTAAATAGAACTGAAGGATTCAAATGGAACGAAACAATAATAATATGTCCAGGTGAGGGCTTACCTTTTCCAAGTCAAACAATCATCCATCCCTCCAGAAGGAAGTGCTGGCATATTACAGCCTTTTGCTCAGACTGTTTTTTGAAATGGTAGAGCACTTCAGTATATTTTGAGCTGTCTCTAGAGGCAAATTTCCACAGTTGTATTCTTCTGCTGTATTATATTGGAAAACACACTTTCCTTCAATTTCTGATGGAATACATTATGAATAGGAGCTTATCAGTCTCTGATGCCAGCACCACACCTCTAGGAAATGATCAATATGCTTGTCATTCCAAACACTTCCTCATATCCCTGATTCCAGTGTATTCTATGAAATTTAACAGGCATCCATCTTCGTGATCCTAGTAATGTTACTTTCAAGATAAGGAGCATGGACCTCCAAAGCCTTTCTTAAACCAAACAATGCCTATTTTCTGCTTTAGCCTTGATTAAAAAGTGACAAGAGACACATAAAGTGACATTTATGCTAAATTTACATGGTCTGTTCTGGTCCTCACCTGTAATTATCATGGTTTAAAATGTTCTCAGTTTACATTAAACTGTATGAAAATTCTGGATTTACTACAGTGAAGGACAAAATGGAGTGTGTACTGCCTGGAACAGCAGTATAGATATAGATATAATTGTTTCCCTCAAATTTAGAAGCAGCCAGGGTGTACAACAAAACCTGCTTTGTAAGAAGAGGCATGCTCCTAATCAGATGCAGCTAAAGGAGCCTGCCAATGCAACACAAGCATCAATCATCACCTTCGGTGTGAGCAGAGAATTTTTCCACTGTTCAAAATGTGTTCCCCGCAACTATTATTTTCATATTCCTACAGGCTGTAAGGACTGAAGACCATCTCCTTTTCCTAAGCTGCATTTAGAATTGCTGTTAATAATGAAACTCTGTGCTGTGGATAATGAAACTTAACAAATCTTATTCCTTCTAGTCTTGAGGTTGCTTCTCTGAAATCTGTACAGAGTTGGGCTGGGTCTGGCATTTTATCAGCTTAATTCTGGCTTACTATTTAGTAAGGTTTACAAAAAAGTAAAAAAATCTTTCTGGAGGGAGAATGATGAAATTTGCAAAGTATTCAGTGATTGTGGCTGCAAGGTAACTTAGAAAAATTTTGCATGACCTTCAGAGACCATTACTAAAATAAGCAGAACCAGTGTCCTTTGAGGGTTTTTGCTGCTTTGTGTGTGTAATGAAGATCAGCGATTCAAAACACATGGTGTTTATCCATGTATCTAACCCTTGTTATGGAAATCTCTTTTCTTACATCAAGCCATAGAAAATTAATGTGTTCAGGAAAAATTTGTCTTGATGAGCTCTGATCCTCTTCCAGTCCTCTCCTTAATCATAGATCAGTAGTGCTGGGAGGGTATACTAGCAGGGCATCTCTGTTCTGTTTGTCCTGCTATCACCTTCATACCTTGTCTTCAGCTGCTGGTCAAAGTCACAGCAGAAATACTAATCCAAGCTGGCATGATGTGCTGCGGCATAACACTGTGCCATATGTCTGCTGTGCAAAACACAAACTTTGGAAAGCAGTCTTCTGGATCAGACCAGAGTGATTGCATGTAGAAATTTCACACCGTTGAAGCTGCTAGGCATTTGTTTTGTGGTGGTGGCTTCATTAGTTTCAATCAGTCAAAAGCTTCCATTTCTGCCAAACGAACACATTCTTCATTTATGCATCATATCCTGAGTATGAAATGAACATGAAAAGTTGCTTAAAAAAATGGAGATTTTCAAGCCAACAATATAAAAAAACCTTATTCTAGAATTTTTCTAAGCTATGTGTTTGCTACATTGAATAGTCATTGTTGCAATTTTTACTGGGTTTTTTTACCCCATTTAAGAAATATTTCAGGAAAAGCAGGAAAAATTGTATCCTGTTTGAATGGCGAATTTCTGATACATGACTTTATAGCAATAGTAGTTATGTTCAAAAAACAAAACAAAAAAGCTGAAATAAATTTTGGTTCTGACATTAGCTTTAATTGTGGCCAACTCAGGGAGGAGCCATGTTTTTTTGGGCATACTGAAGTTCAAACAGAATAAAATTGCCATGCTTGGATATCCTTTAGTCAGGAGTACGTTATACTAAAATAGTTTTGTTGTTATTTGAGATATTTTTGTGCTTTCTAAAACCACCTCCTTAGGATTTTTAAGAGGTTTTGGGTAGCTTTCTTAATTGATTCCTTATTTCCATTATATTTTTTTAAATTAACTTTTTAACATAGTGTTGTGAGTAGGGACACTTTCAGCACTATATGATTTTTCCTCATTTTAGGGAGAAAAAGATTTTTGACTCTTTTGTAATTGACTGTCTGACTCTTGATCTAACCCCAACACATCACTACTCTCCTTTTCTTCTGGATATGGCAAAAAGATGAATTTGAATAAAGTGTCAGAGACACAGTGGGAGAATATTTTTATTCAGTAGTATTTTATTCAGTAAAGTTAAGTAAGAACTGCTAAGAGCAAAATAGTGAGTAAGCATTTAAAGAATATGGGCTCAGATTCTCTGTCAGCTACCTGTATTTGGGACGATGGTGTGAAGTAGAAGACTGTGCTGAAAAGGAGCTTATGTGCTTGAAAGGGTGTTGTAGAGTTTAAATGTTTATTTCCTGAGGACTTCTTTGCTATTGTGGAATTATACTGGACAAACTTTGTAAAGAATTTCAACCTGGCTGCATGACTCAATGTTCAAGAGACAAGAGCAATGCTAATATACTTTTTATATTCCTGTGTAAATAATTTCGTCTAAAACTCACAGATTTCTATACTTACAGTCTTGTCTGACAATGATTTAGAGGAGATAAAAAATAATAAAACTAAAGGAGAAAGGATGTAATTGTGGGAGATGACTGATTACAACACTGTTCTTCCATTCAGGCTTTTACAGTGAGAGTATAAATTATGAAGCAGAAGAGCAGGGACAGGGGCAGTTTGTGCATATTGGCAATGGAATGACTCCTGATTGAACATCATAATAATATTCTATCTAATTCTCTTTCTTTTATATGAAAACATATGCGGAAGTCAAAAGGGGAGATAAATGACATGACTCCAGTCTGTTTGGTGCTTTTCCACTTTTCTGCTTTGTGCTCTTGAGCTGTTTTGCACTCTTGCGCTATTCTCACAGGGATAACACATCAAAATAATTTGTGCATGAGACAACAAAGAAGTTTGTTGGTCTTGCAAGTGTGATAGCTATTGCCAAAATTTGGGTTACCATCATGGGCTTCAGTGAAACAGATCCAATGTACAAAATTCTAGCAAATATATATAGTCTAGTTTAGTTAGGCATATGTGAGTGGAAGAGGACTTACTGAAATTCCCCTGCAACAAGTGAGGAAAACTAAGAGAGAAAATTTTGAATATACTTCACAAAAATATAAAGAGTAGAGAAATTACTAGAGAGATAGAATACATTTGTTACCAACTGGAAATTACACCCTTGCTATACGTGAAAAAATAAGGATATTTTGAGTGATTACTTGTGTCACTAAGGTCTGCAAATAAAGCTTGAGTTTTGCCTGTCTTACAATATCAACTATAGCAATACACTCTACTGTAACTTCAGAATTCTACTATGGTATCTTGTTTTTAATGCATTTTTGCATTTGCTTTGTGCTATCAGGAGTGAATATTTGAGTGATTATTCAAGTGAGAAGATCATAATGAATAAAACTTCACACTACTTGAACATAGAAAATGACTCAGAAATTACCCACCTAAATCATCCAGTAAATTACAAAGAAGGAAAAATGTCATAAAAGTGAGATCATTGCATATTTTGGCAAACTTTTTACTTGTTTCAGTCAAAAAAATATCCTGGGTGGGTTTTGTTTGTTTGCATGTTTGGTTTTGTTTCTTGTTTTTGGTTTGTTTTTTTTCTCCTTCTCCTTCCCTCTAAAAAGGCTGATTTTCATTGTGTGTTTTGTGGTTTTCTTTGTTTGTTTGTTTTGCTAAAATATATATATTTTTCTTAAATAGAACTTTTCTAGAACAGATTTCTGGTTCACAAAAAGCAGTTCCATGCCAGGGGAAGAAAAACCCAGTCTCTGATGTATTTTGTCCAGCTCCAGTGGCTGTATGGCTCTGGGACGTTTTCACTGGGACAATGCCTGGTTGAGTTCTTTGTGTCTGACTAGAGGCTGTGAGCATCCTCTGTAGCTCCATCTACCTGAATTAACCCTAAAATGTTGTACACCAAACATAAAAGTAGTGAAACCTACAGTTTCCCCCTTGTAAATGAATTTCAGTTTGAACAGGAAGTTGTGAATCATTTATCAAGACAAAGACAGTGGTAGCTCAGATTTTTTTACGTTTTGAAGGATCAGGGTTTTGGAAGAATTCAGTGTTTGTGACAAAATCCAGAGCCCCACCAGCTTTGCACAGTTATTATTTTTGATGCAAATGACTCCTTTAAATGACTCCAGACTGCAAACACTTCCAGACTTTTTGTCATTCTGTGCCACCAGAATAGATACACGTGATCCAGTGAGCCATATGTATGAGAGGCTGTCTCATCAGAGGAAAGATGGATTTGGGTTGAAGGAAGTGTGAAGGAAGCTTATAGTTGTGCTTCTAGGTTGTAAGAGCTCTTGCTCTGAAGAGGAGTTTTAAAAAGAAGTCTTTTTCTGAGGCAAGTCTGTTTTGTCTGTGACAGTAACTGGTGACCTGTCCTTATCTTGACCCACACTTTTTCATCATTTTTCTCCCCTGACCAGCTGAGGAGGGCGGTGATAAAGCAGCTTTGGTGGGCACTTGGTGTCAAACCAGGGTAAACCCACCACGATCTTAAATCTGTTCAGAAGCTGCAACTTGTACAGAATTTATTGATCACTTGATAAGTAAAACAGGACTTCTTTACTGAGAACTGTAAATCTGTGATCTACAAAAGACCTGGGTCCTCCATACTTCAGAGAATGCCTTTTCCCCATGGTGCTTGGCCATGGTTGCCATCAGTGTGGGCAGCTGCCTGTTCATGGGATTGGAAAAGGGGACCGTGTAGGGGGGACAAGGCCTTACGGATAAGATTACTCACCAGATTTTTTGTTTGGTGGAGCAACGTTCCTTCAGAATGGCATTAAAGCCACCATCCTCCTGTTCTCTCCTGTTCACCCGAGCTCAGGCTTAACCAAAGGAAAAGGTCAGGGAATCTCTTGCTGGAGAAAGAGGGGGTGGGGGAACTGGGATTGCACTGACTGCGTAGAAGGAATTAATTTTCTGTATTCTCTTCTCACTCTTTAAAGAGTCAGAGTTTTCAGTCTGAAGAAACTGTTCTGGTTTAGTCAGGATGGAAAAGCACTGATGATTTTCATTTTAAGATGAACAAAAGATAAAGATACACAGATACAAAAAAGCCTTATGGGAGCTTCTAGAGTTCTCTGATGAAGAAAAGGATGGACCAAACTAAACACAGAGATACTAGCTTCCCCTGCCTGAAGTCTACTTTCGACTGCTAATAAGCCTTCTTTCCTTCTGCTTCTTCAATCTATGTGATGTCTTGATTATCCTTCTCTCCAAGAAATTTTAGATATTGAAAAATATGTTTATTTTCAGACTGACTTATGTTGGTAGTTTACTGTCATTGTCAGAGAAAGTGAAAGGGATTGAACAAGCTTGATTTCAGAAAGGACTTCTTAACCCATGAAATACTATTGGTCATGTTACCCCTTTATCAGGTGGTTGGTTTGAGCTGATGTGCAGGTAATAAACTTTAACTCCCAATCCCTGTGGAGCTGTATGTCTGAAAGGGTATTTTTAAAGA
The DNA here is from genome assembly GCA_003713295.1 of Parotia lawesii. NCBI lineage: Eukaryota > Metazoa > Chordata > Aves > Passeriformes > Paradisaeidae > Parotia > Parotia lawesii. Next base: position 56,348 of record RAHM01000539.1, on the reverse strand, counting down.
TCAATGGTTCTTGTCTCTATAATAAGCACTGCATATAATTTCATGGTGTGTTCTAGTAAGCTGTATTTCTAATTTTATTATAAATGGACAATTCTCTTGACCACATTGCAATTAAAACAACAGAAAAAAAAATTAATTTGTAGTACAAGAATCAATAATTTCAGTAGTCAAAAAAGAGGAGTAAAATTAAAAAGAGGAAAAAGATCAAACTCCAGAGTAGCACAGTTGTGATATTTTAAAAGCTTTTATAAGAGAAATAAACCGAGGACCTAAGGGTTGGGATCAGATTGTATTGCGTAGAACACTTTTTAGACCTTTTTTTTTTAAATTCTGGGTATAAATGTTTGTAAAGAAGCCAATATTTTGTCAAATAATATTGGCCTGAGTCACCAATTAGAATAGAATAATAGAATCATAAAATCATTAAATTGGAGAAGACATTTAAGTCATTGAGTCCACCTGTAAATGCAGCATTGCTCAGTCCACCACTAAACCACATCCCTTAGTGCTGAATCTACACATCTTTTAAATACCTCCAGGGTGGTGACTCAAATGCTTTCCTGGGAAGTTTGTTCCAGTGTTTGACCACATTTTCAGTGATAATTTTTTTCCAATTTCTAAGCTAAGCCTCTCCTGACGAAACTTGAGTCCCTTTCTTCTTCTATCATTTGTTACCTGGGAGAAGAGTCTGACTCCTGCCTCTTTGCAGCCTTCTTTCAGGTAATTGTAGGGCTTGATAAGATCTCAAGATGTTAGAAGAGGAGGACATTCGGTGTAGTGGTATAATTTCCATGAACTTGATGTTTGTTAGGCAAAAAATAATAGGCCAGTTTCCAAGAAGTCTAAGAGCCGTGGAAAGTTAAATATAAACATTTAGGAGAGCATGCTGCTTTCTGACTGTACTTGAAACTATAATTTTCCTTTGGGGACTATATCACGGAGTTTGAGATCAAAAAAGATGTGAGGTGCCTGATAACTATAACATCTTCTAAGCGCACATGTTGACAGGTGCACTTGTCACTCAGGTACGGGTTTAATGAGAAGTTTATGAGACCTGTGACCTACTCACTGTCTTTATGCACCCAACTTAGGACTGTTTTATTGGAATGCACTTCCTCTGGCAGCTATCCAGTTCCTGCCACCCAGCCTACATCTGGCCCCAGTGTAACTTATACTTGCTTTTTTATCAGGGCCAAATTCGGAAGGAGGTTTCCCTGCAGGGCCCATCATGGGATTATCAGTTGGTTTAATGAGAAAACCTCAGCAAAAGGTGTCTGTTCTGTGCTGTGTAAAGTAGTTGAGAAACACCTCTGCATCTGAATTGAAAGAGTTGCACTTGAAAAACCAGACTTCAGTCAACATCTCTGATTTCTTCATTATAATCATTAGCAATAATATTTTTGGTTTTCTTTGAACTAGAAAACTGTGTATTGGTGTATCTTGTAGATTTCAACTGGCTCATGACCACAACTAATAAGACACTTTAAAAATAGTATCAAATGTCCATTTAGAGATGGTGTCCTTCTGTGGAAACCTTAATACAGGTTCTCTTTTTGGCACTAAACTCCTTGAAGGAATTTTGGGAAAATCTAACAGGACCTGTACTTTTTTTCTTAAGATGAATCCTGGTTTCAAAGCAGTATAGAAATTTCCATGAATATGGAATGGCTGATATGCTTCATTTTTTGTTTACATACACACAATAATCTAATCTTTGAAATTATCTTGTCTCTGAACACGAAAGGTGTTTTATCAGCCCATCTGATATACTTTTTTTTTTTAAATCTCTCTCTCTAACTACAGTTAAATTCTCACTTCTTTTGCTGACCTTTTCTAACTGAAATCTATTGAACCAGCTGCAGTCTAGTGACACAAGACACTATACATTTCAGAATTGCACCTGGTCTAAATACACATCCTTCTCTCCTGCCCTCTTTCTTTTTTATAGGAAGTTCTATCTTCAGGGACCTGATTGAATTTCTCCTTCAGAAGCAATGTTAATTTTATATTCTGTAGATAACCCTTCTGTGTGCACGCCAGTGTTTGTGTATGCACATGCATGCTGAATTCAAGTCGCCTCTCCTTTGCTTATGATTCTTTTCCAATCATATTGCAAAGGGTGCATAAAAGATTTTTAGATTAAAATACAGTTATTACCTTTTGATGTAATAGCACAGATTAAAAGCAGTTGAATATAGCTGAGTTGCAATAGACACAATTGGAAAAACTTCATCACTCTTGTGCTGTCTTTAAGGGTAATGATTAATGTACCATTGCAGGATGATATATATGCCCATAGATTACTGTTTGAATTACTGTGCCTTCTTTATGACTTATTGTTTCCAGAGATGTCTGAACATTTCATTTAAAGATCAGAGAAGAATTAAAGCCTGTTCTTTTTCTTCCCAGAAAGGTTAAAAAAAAAAAAAAAAGTAAAAGAAGTAGAAAGAAGTTCTTTCTCATATTCAGAAGGAACTGCCTGTGCATCAGTTTCTGCCCATGAAGGGGGACACAAAGGAATTTCAGCCATTTGAGCAGTAAGTCAGTTTCATCGGGGGCCCAACTTAAAAGTCTCTATGCAAACCCATACCACACAGGGAATAAACAAGAGGAGTTAGAGATGTGTGGGTGCCTGCAGGAGTATGATCTTAATCTTATTGGCATCACAGAGATGTGGTGTGATGGCTCTTATGGCTGGAGTGTTGGAGTGGAAGCATACAGGCTCCTTAGGAAGGACCAGCAAGGGAGATGAGGAGGCAGTCAGTGACCATCTGGAGTGCATGAAACTGCACTTGGAGATGGATGAGGAGCTGACTGAGAGCTAAAGCATTGTAAGGCCCCAGAAAACTTGCTTGATGACATTTTTAAAAGGGCTTACAGTTGTTCATGTACTCTGAATTAGACTCACAGGAGAAATACCAACAAGATATTCTCAAGAGGTCAAAACAACAAAATAGACTTTACTGGCAATTTTAGAAAATCTGAGAACTTTGGCAAGAAGTTTAGTGCAACATTCAATCAACATAAAACACTTCCTTCTAAAAGCATTAACTTAGCTCATTCAACTTAGCAAACTCTAAGCCCATTTGATTTTAAGTTACTCAAAAATTCAAAGAAGAGGGAATTAAGAAGAATGAGAAAGAGCTGTGTGGTGCAGTTGACATGCTGAGGGAAGGGATGGCATCCAGAGGCCAGGCAGGCTTGAGAGGAGGGCCTGTGAGAGCCTTGTGAAGTTCAACCAGGCCAAGTCCTGCATCTGGGTTGAGGCAATTCCAAGCACAGATACAGACTGGGGGGAGAATGAATCAAGTGCAGCCCTGGGAGGAAAGGCTTGGGGGTGTTGGTGGACAAGAAACTCGACACATCTTAACAAGGTGCACGTTTAGCCAAGAAAGTCACTTGTGTCCTGGGTTGCATCAAAGTAAGTGTAGCCAGCATTTCTAGTGAGAGGATTCCACTGCTCTACTCTGCTCTTGTGAGACCCCACTTGGAGTACTGCATCTGGAGCCCCAGCAAGTCCGGAGGAGAGCCACTAAAATGATCCAAGGCCTGTAGCACCTCTCCTACGAAGACAGGTTGAGAAAACTGGTGTTGTTCAGCCTGGAGAAGAAAAGGTTCCAGGGAGACCTCACAGCAGCCTTCCAGTACCTGAAAGGGGCCTGCAGGAGAGGTGGAGAGGGATTTATTGCATCATCAAGCAGTGACAGGCCAAAGAAAAATGGCCTTAAGCTGAAAGAGGGTAGACTTAAATTGAATATTGGGAAGAAATTCTTTGCTGTGAGGGTGGTGAGGTGCTGGAATAGGTTGCCTGGAGAGGTTGTTGATGCTCTATCCTGGGAAGTGTTCCAGGCCAGGCCAGATGGGGATGTGAGCAACATGGTCCAGTGGATGGTGTTGCTGCCCATGATGGGGGGTTGGAACAAGATGTTCTTTATGGTCAGTTCCAATCCAAAGCATTGTATGATTCCATGATAAATCACTGTGGCTGGACTAAATTCAAATGGGCTAGGAGAGCTGGCACAAGTGGCTTCCATTCCTAAGGGAGTATAGAGGTCACATAAAGAAATACCACAACCACCTCCCTCCAAGATTATTTAGAAATTCTTGTAGAGTAGAAGAGAAAAAAACTATTGAACACTTTTATACTAAGTTTTAAGAAATTATTTCTCATGAAGCAGAGTACATTTTAATATTTTTTCTAATTAATAGCTTTTAATAAGATAGCTGAAAAAATAATTATAATAAACATTACATTGGCACAAATAAGAGAAAACCTGTGAAAAAAATCTGCAATATTTCACAAAAAATATTTCATGCTTTAATTTGAGGAATATTAAAACTGCTATGGATATTTATTCAAGAAATAAACAGTAAGGTTTACAATTAAAATAATGATGAAATTTTAGGAAGGAAGTACAGGGACATAATATTCTATCTATGGACATAATTTTAAGATATATATGCATTGCAGTCAGGGAGTAAAAATTCTGCTAAGTAACATCTCTGACCAATGAAAATAAGCTCATCTTGACCTTGAGTTCTGAGCAGTTAGAGACCCTTGTGGACAATATTAATCATTAAAAATAATTATAGAGGTATTGAGTGAAAAATTTTCAAAACCTTTTTCTCACTAGAACTAGTAATGAAATGAAGTTTCATCCCTGCAGTAAATTCTAGCATATAAGAGATCACTGCCATCAACTACTGGATCTAAAAGTCAAGAACAATGAGAGAACAGTACAGAGTTTACAAAAAGAGTGGAATAAATGTGATTTCAATGAAATATCTAATTTTATATATTTTTGTTTTCCTAATATTGTCACTTTTAGTATAGAACATTGGTGACACTGTTTGATATGATACATTAAATTAGAACACGGGAATAAAACATAGAATGTAAACTTCCAAAGACATAAGCTGCAATATGCTCTGTCTTGAATTATTTTGAACATTTTCCTTTCATCTTGATGCAATCAAGACTTTTCAATGACACCATAACACCATATAGAATACAGTTTTCTGTTAAGGAAACCTTGTTTTGAAAATTCTCCAGTGGATTTAACACTTCTTCCTGACAAAGTAGGCAATCAGCCAACAGATTCAGTGTTTTGTCTTGTTGACAGAGCTCAGCATTCCATGTGACTCCGCTGCAGCATTTCTTACATGTGGTTGTTTAGTCAGTCTTATCTCAGATCCAACCATTTGTAGAAATGCTGTGTGTGATTTCATTCATTGTGTGATGTAAAAACAACCAAGGACCACGCCAAAAGAAATTCGTCAATTGCCAAAACCTCTGCAAGGCTGTTATGGTGAAAAAGAAAATTGTCCAGATGAACACTTCTGCTTCTCTTCTGGCTGCCGCATTTGCTATCAACGCTAGTCTGCTAGTTTCCAGTGTGAGTTTTACAGAAAAAAAGAAGTGGATATACTGATAACTTTTTCTTTTCCTTTCCCTTTCCATTAGGACTTTTTTCTTCAACTTTCTCCTGAAAATTCAAGTGGTTATTCAGTCATGAGAGTGGGCACACACACAGACACATGCATGCACGTATCTGCACACACACAAACACAAACAGGCCTTCCAGAATGGGAGGGGAATGCTGGTTTAACTTTGCCAATGTAAATCTGTAGATCATTGGATATGAAGATCACAGAAAAAAAAAGCACCATTCTGCTTAGCTCTAACACTATTAGGATCATGTATGTTTTGAATGATAGGAAGGAATTAAGACCAAAATTGTCAGATTTACTTGACTTCATCCAAGATTTATGGCAGCTTTTTCAAGGGCAAATAAAACAAGCCACAGGATTTATATCCATATTATTTTCTTTCTTCTCTTTCAATATTTTATAAATGTTCCAGGCAAAGTCAACCTTTGGAGACAATAAGAGTAAACAATTTTTCCCCTGAAACTTCAGTGAGATCTTCCATGTTTGCAGCTTCCTTCATCCTTTTATGCTGACTTTTTTGGAGTTTTTTTGGTTTGGTTTTTCTTTTACTGTTTTCTGTAAGTTTTATACACATTTGCTGGTCCGTTTACCGAACACGATTATGTTTTTTTTCCATTGTTTCATATTGAAAAATATTGGTTTAGATTATTAGTGCTTCATTATCCATTCCATTGGTTTTTGACTCAAATTGATTTTTAAAACAAACATTTCAGTCAAATCTGCTAGACGGATGAAGGAACATAGCCAGTTTAAGCACAGAAATACCAAATTTATTCTTTGGATGCATAAGAGAGAAAATGCCTTTTACTTTTTGTGTCTCTGTAAGTAAATAAGGTTCTCTGCTTTCTTTTAGATTCTTTAAATAAATTTTACCACTAGAAATATGTCTCCCATTCATATAATGGCAAGAAGTTTATGTGACTAGTAATAGAGACCTATTACAATTAATAATAATTGGGAGACCTTGGAACTATGGAACAATGTATGGTCTGCTTAAGCAAAATATGTTATGTACAATGAAAGAAGAATTACAGTATGAGATAACTCAGCCTTCATATTTATTTGCTTATGTCCATTGCCTTAGATCTGAATGCCCACCTGTTATAATCCAAGTTTAACACTTTTTTACAATGCCTTTTTCAATACCAGAAAGCTTTCCCAGCTGGCATAAACCAATAGAAGTGTTTACTTTCTTTTAGGCCTTTGTGTCCCCAGCTTTCAAGGAGCCCATAAGACCTACAGTGGCAAAATCCAAGTTACTTTTGAATCCCTGGAAGGGTCTGGAACTGTTGACAATGAATTATCTATTGTGTCATTACAGCTGTCACCGTTCTTGTAAGAATGGATAGTTGTTGGTTTTTCTGAGTCAATTGTGCCTTCAGACAAGATATTAAGATAAAATTTCATAAAGTGCAAGATAAACCAAAAAGTTAAGATATAAATGCGATTCATGGCTCACATTTAGCTAGGGAAAATCCATATTAGTAAGGTGTTATGGCTCCAATTAAATGACCTAATAATAGCTACAATTTATCCCTAATAGATATTGCAAAAATAACTAATTTTAACATTGCCAGCTATACTCTCTGCCTTCCTAGGAATAACCATTCTTCAAAATGTTTTTCCAATCCCATTGAAGTAGGTCTTTTCAACACTGTTAGGGTTTGGTGTGATCCCCCAAAAAAATTCAAATTCACTAGATGTCAGAACATGAATGAATGGTTACAGGGAAACTTTTTGTTTTCATTTTCCTTTTAGAGCATTGTATTGTAATTCTTTGAGACAGACATTAATTAAAACAGTTTGATATACAACTATAACAATGAATTCGTAGATAACTGGCGGGGCATATCCAGAAGGGTTGGTCCTTTCAAGAGAAGATGTTAGACTTATTTTGAGGTTTACCATATCAAATGAATAGAATTACTCAGGATTCGGAGGCTTACTCTCAAATTGCTTTTTAAACAAACCAGATTAAGCAGAAAAAAATTACAGTTTTGTAGTTTTAAATGAACTGTCTATCTTGGATTTTGTGAAGTCCACAAATACAGATGAATAGAAATGAACAGAAAAATCCCAACCATGACCATATCTATTTTTCTATTTAAAAATGCTCTGTCACTACTTGCAGTTGCATTACGAAGTTATCAAGAACTTCACATCATTCACATCATTCATGAGTGGTATATATATTTTTTTTTTGATAGTCCAAACCCATTTAGCAGCTATTGAGATTTGTCTCTTTTCCACTCATGCTAATGGATACTTTATGGGCTACTGGGGATTCACAGGGAAACTAGAGAATCACAGGGCTCAACTGAACAACACAGAGTATCAGATATCACTTCAAAGTCAATCCTGCTTTTAAGTCCAGAGTTGAATTAGATTTTTCCAGAGGCACTTTCTAAAGTATTCCATTATTCTTTGAGCAGAGCCCTAACGACTCTCAGCTGCCCACACACAGAGCTAATAAGGTCTTGTATTCTTCGTTAAGCCTGTAAGATTGTTGACATATTATGAAGCACCAGAGCTCCTTCCAATTTAAAATATGACACTACTCAAAATCCCACGGTGAATTTTTTTCCTAAATACATAGACTGCTCATTCTGAGCATACACGTACCACACTAACAAGTCAGGTCAACGACTGAGGTAATTGCAATGAAACAATTAGACTCTCACATGAGAGCTGATTTTCTCTTCAGGACTGTATCTTTTACTGTATACTGCCTCAAAGTTTGATACACATGGACGTTGGAGCTGACAAGATCAGAATACTCCACTTGATGGCAGAATAATTTTTTCATGGACTTCAAATATTAGTATTAATTCAAAAATTAGGGTTCTTTCTTTATTTGATATTCTGGATTTTACAGTCTGTGATGGATTTAAAACTTTGGGTACTTGTCCTCAGCCACCCTGAATTTGTAGAGTTTTGCAGCAAAGTGCTGAGATTATACATATTTTGGTGTCTCTGTCACATTACAGTCTCACCTGGACAAGTGGTCCAGTGCACAATTTTGTGCAATTCTAACAAATTCTGATAAAGGTGGAGCAAATTTGCCTTGAGACAGCACGTGTGGATATGCTACAACAAGCGTTTGGAAAGGCATATTAGTAAGTGACCAAATTATTAGTACTGGGAGATATTTGTTGTCAAAAGGACAACTGGATTCTTAGTTAGGCCTAAAAATATATTTTCATGATTTTATTAAATGTGTCAAAAAATTGTGCCAAAACCTAACAGGTTGGCAGGAAATTAAATATATTTTAGGTGGATTTAGGTAAATGGAAAAGGCATGTTTACGCTAAAGCTGAAAGACACTGTTGCCATTTCGGGAAAGGCAAAGAAGAGGAAAGCTCTGTCTTTTATATTTTTCTCAGTTCCTGTTTCAAGGCCATAAACTTCTTAAAATAGCTGACAGGAAGATTACTGTGTTAGTCAGTGTATCAGTTGCACATAAATCTGCAATATAAGCAGAATTTAGAAATGCCATTAGTAAAGCAAATGAGAATGGTAGAGTGAGATCAAGTTACTTGGGAAGCTGAGTCATACAGATACTAAAACTGTGTCTGGTGTGTGGGTGGGAAATATATGGAAAAACTGGAAGTCGTCGCTAACTTTTTTGGTCTGGATGGAAAAAAGTATCTAGAAAAAATTGCAGATAGTGGAAGGAACTGAATATCCAAGACTTTCAAGTACTAAAGCCATGGAAGATATTTGTTCAGATTTTCTTGTTTTCTATTGATAAGTTTTACACATTATTCTGCACATTTTGAATCTTTATAACAGACAGTAAGAATCTACAATTGATCTCAAATACATTGTTCAGTTTTACAGTGCAGAGAACATGGTTTCAGTTAACTTTCTTTACCAAGCCACTCATACATATCAGATTTGGAGAATAAAAAAGGAAAAGGAAGCTATAAATGTAGAGACGGATGGGTGACATTACGGGGAGAACACACAATCAAAGAAGAGTAACAGAAAAGAGGTGAGAAAAACTAGAATAAAAATGGAAGTACAGAACAAAAGGTAATTCACAGTTATTGTACCAGAACCATATCTCAGCAGAACCATTAACACATGATTGTAAAGATCCTGCACTCTCCTCTCAACCTTGCCTTGTTTTGACAAGAAAGAGCTATCTGACAAAACACAGGAAAGCTTTTGTTTCCTGTAGTAGGAGGTGTTAACAGAAACCTTGTTTTGTGCTTGTTGGACAATGAAAGCTTTCATTGTTGGCAGCTGCAAAACCACACACTCAAGGAACAAATAAATTTGAAAAATTGTAAGATGAAGCAATTACGAAGTACAAAAGGCAAAGTAAAATAACCATGTGCCATTCAAATCATTCCTCTTTTGAATCTGCTAGTCTTGTTGATAAGACTTGCTTCTCAGCTCTTTCCTCTGAAGAAAGTGATGAAATGGCTAAACTTCATCTTTGAGCCCTAAGTAGTAGTGGCAGAAAGAGAAGGTCCAGTGTTATATACAAATTGGAGAACAATCTGAAAATACGTCTTGTTTCTGATGATTGCCTGCTGTGGAAGAAAAATTGCCTAATATGCAAAAGCCAATCTGTGCAGTAAGGTCATGGTAAAATGCTGCTTAGTTCTTGCTTCGTTGGCTTCATGAGACTCTGTACGGATCATATGAGACCTTATATGATTTGGCAAGGTGGATAAAGGGCAGCATGAATTCCTCTCAGTTTTCACATGTAAGAAGTAAATTGCACGTCCTTTAAGGTTTTGGATTTAAATAAGCCCAGAACAGGCCTATTTTTCAGGGAGTGCTGAACATCCACATTCAGATATTTTCTGCTGTTATTCAGATTTCTGTGGATAAACATGTAGTTATTAATTCCTAAAGTGAATCCCCTTATGACTTTGTTTGGCATGTGGTATATGCATAAATGGTGCTTTTTACAAAAGGGGCTAAGTGGTCAGAATGATCCACACTTTTACTGAATGTAAAAGTGAGAACTGATGAAAATTAGTGAGACAAGATGATTTTCTGTGAAAGTCCCTGCTTAAATTTGCAAGGCAACTGAAGGCTGTACTAGGGGATTCCTCATCACAGAGGGACTCCACAAGGCAGGTGGCACAAATCTTTCCGTGACCTGTCTAGATGTGAAATGCTCAACAGCAGTGCTGCAATTCCTTGGTTTCAATGAGTAAAATTCCAAGAATTAATTGCAGAAAATTTTCATGACATAACTTAAGAAATGAAATTCAGGTGTTAAAAAATCATCAGTATTTGTAGAGATTCTCATAGAGGAAAAAAAGAGTTCAGGTTTATTGAACAAAAAAAGTCAATACAAATAATCTTCTTTGCTACTGAAGTCTTGTATTGTCCATCCTTCTAGTGGCACAGCAGATGAAGAGAATGGGAATTAAGAATGAAAGAGTAAGTACAGCTTATTGTTTCTAACAGTCAAAGATTCTATCAAAAATAACTAGAAACTCGGACCTATTTCTATACTCAACTGTAGAGGTTTATTAAAACATAAACATAATTCCCCCATTGTGGTGGTTTCACCACATCCAGCAGCCAAGCCCCCCTACAGCTACTCACTCACCCCCCAATAGTGGGATTGAGGAGGGAATCCGAAGGGTAAAAGCCAGAAAACTTGTGAGTTGAGATAAAAACACATTAGTAGGGAAAGCAAAAGCCATGCAAACAAGCAAAACAAAACAAGGAATTCATTCACACCACATCCCATGGGCAGGCAGGTGTTCAGCCATCTCCAGGAGAGCAAGGCCCCATCATGTAGGATGGTGACCTGGGCAGACAAACATCATCACTCCGAACGTGCGCCCCTTCCTCCTTCTGCCCCCCACTGTATGCACTGAGCATGGTGCCATAGAATCTGGAATACCCCTTTCATCACTTGGAGTCACCTGTCCCAGCTGTATCTCCTCCCAGCCTCCCACACACCCTCAACTTTTTAACCACCATGGCAGTATGAAAACCAGGAAAGGCCTAGGTGTAAGCTCTGTTCAGCAATAACAAAACCATCTCTATATTCTCAACCCTGTGTTCAGCACAAATCTGAAACATAGCCCCATACCAGCCACTGTGAAGAAAGTTAACTCTACCCCGGTAAAAACCATCACACTCACATAAATATTTCAACCTGTGGTATCTGTGAATTCTATTTTTGATGATCTGTAGCTCAGCTGATGATTCATAGTATGTTATTGTAAGCATAAAGTGTCATACAAGAATTTTAGACATCTGTAAGAGAAGCATATTCTGTGAATGATGACTAATATCTCAGTTCAAGTAAAAAAACAGATTATGCCTTTTGGCTGTGATATATAATATAAATAGTTTGATATCACACTAAAGAACTAAATTCTGGATGATTTATTTAGAATATATTAATCTTCTGTTATCGCCTAAACCCTCAACAAATCTGTATTTTGAAACTAAGATGGAGCTCAAAAAATTAATCAATTTTGATAGGAAATTATTCATTAAATTACAGTTATGTTCAGTGTATCGTTTTGAGGTCTAAGCTCGCCTTGAATAAATATACACTTTCCAGCTGAACAGAATCCCATTACAGGTCTTCCCCCCCATCTTTTGAATCAGATTTTAGCTGAAGTACACAATTTCCTTCAGTCTAAGTAACAGTATTTTATGCAGAAATTGTGGATGTCTTGCAAGAAGTAAAAGTTTACTTCACTAAAAATTTTCTCCTGGTTCTTTCAGAAACTGTCCATGTTCTCTGAAAGCCTTTGCAGGCCCTTTAGAAAAATGTCTCAAGTATATTTGTTATATTCCTTTGATTACTTTAGATACTCAGAGAACATGAGTGCAGTGTAAATGGCATCTGCTATATTTAAGAGCCTGTCAAGAGTTTCCACAGATATTCTGTGGTGTATCCACTGACACGCTGATGTGTCACTGAAAAACACATCACTTCAGGGCACTGAAACCACCCCAGAATATGCAATGAGCAGGGAGCACAGTCCAAGAAACAGAGACAAAATGTTCACTCAGCAACATTCTTGTGGTGCAAACTGCTTGGTGGAATTTATTTGTCCAAAAATATTACAGTGGTATATGCTCATGATACCAAACTGTAAAAAAGGTATGACTTTTTAATTTCTTTTCTCTCACCTAACAACAGTTTTCCTAAATTAATTTAAAGGCAGAATTTTTAGGTTATATCAGGTACAGACAAATAACCCAAAATAAGTCAATGCACAAAACTTTGTTAATTCTTGACCATAATGTGCCCTTTCAATGCCCCTAAGTCTAGAAGAAAGAGATTAAGCATCCCGGAGTTTGTGTAGTATGGGATGGAGTAACCAAAATCTAGTGAAACTGACCTAAAACACAAATAATCATAGCTTGGTGATTTCAGTGAGAAGTTTGCCTAAGAAAATATTTGAAGGACAGATTTTTCTACCGTGAATATACAACTAGAAAGCATTTTGATACTGGTGTACAGTACCCAAAGGAAACATAAGCGAGTTGTTGTATAAAATAATTTTAAATAAAGGTTTTTAATATTAATTGATTAATTACTTTCCTAATTATATATTTATAATTTTACTTATATACTTATTTATAATTTTTACTTGTCTCATAAGTTTATTGCTTCCTTCTTGATGTAAATATTAAAACAATCAGGATTGCTTACTACTGGTAGAAGAAACTGAAGTAAAATCAGGGTCTCCTGCAGGCCAGTCCAAAAAGCTTAGCAAAATGGATAATTTTATTTTCTTCTACTCAATTCTTATCTCCTTCATAATTTTACTATTCCTATTACCATAGTGAATTGATAGAAAAAACAATTGTCCTTTTTTTCCTTTTTAACTATAGTCTCTGTGATTTTGAAATGACTGTAAATAAAATGACACCACAGTTTGCTTTTTGTCTTCGGCTGAGTTTAACATGGGGTCATTATGCTGCAATGTTAGGCCTCTTACTTCTTGTGTTTTCTGTGATATGTACCTACACCATGGCAAAGCTGTACTGGGCACCAAGATAAAAAATAATAAGCTGTGTTTAAATTAAAATTTTCAATATATTTCTAATAATTTTTATTTTTAAATTAATATATTATCTACCTCTTACTCATCTCTCCATTTTTCCAGGTCGAGACTGGCAGGATTTCTGGGAAACAAGGGAGAAAATCCTGCCTGTGAGAATTTTACTGGCTTAATGGGATGCAGGGTTAAATCATGGACATGAACGATCACTAAATAATGTCTGTTTAAGTATATCAAAGGTGTTAATTATTTGTACATGATCACTGCATTGGGAAAAATAGAAAATACAGCAAAATTTCTGTTGTTCCAGGGCTCAATATAGAAGGAAGATTTTTTATGGCCATTAGATGGATCTCCCTGTTCTAAAATCTGAATACTTTATACTCAATTCTAGAGCTTTGAGTAAGAATTTATTTCCTCATTGTAAGGAAGAATTGGTTTGCCCTGACATACTGTTGAACTAAAAAATGTGACTCTCTGAGGTGCCCCTTTGTGTTGGTCTGTCATGTCCCATTGGGCAATACCGTATTTGAGCAGTTTTTCTGTGCAGTGGTAGGTGTGCTGCACGTCATAAAATGATGCTGTGCCCTGACGTCTGAGTAAGCAACTTGTACTTAGTTTCATTTCCTTACACACTGTTTTTTGAAACAGCTGTTAATCATGCATTTCTACCTTATATTAGGAGCTGGCATAAATTATGCTTGGTTGGCTTATCCATATTTTTATATATATATACATATATATTTAATTTTCCCAGTCAGGTCTGCAGACAAATTTTCAGTGGACAGACGTTATGTGTCGAGTCATCTTCCACTCCACAATAAAATGAAATTTTATAAGAAACATGTATTCATAGGGGCAATTTGTTTAACTGAAACTTTGACCCAAGTTTTGATGGAATTACTCCAAAACCAGGCTCAAGCTTGGCTGAACATATACCTTGGTGAAATGCTTTTTTGCTGTATGTGTCAGGTTATTCAGTTGACATGTATATGTGTTGACAATAGTAACAACTTGAAAAAAAACAAGCATTTGCTTTTCTTTAATAAAAATACAGTTTTGGGACTCAAGAATATTTAATATTTTATGAGGTGGAAAGAAATAGATTTAATTGTTTTTTCTGTCTTTTCTTGTAAAATAATTCTTTTGCTTTTAAACAATATGAAAGCTGAGTGGATTTTAAGTGAAAGGGCCAGAACAGACAAGTATTTTGCTCTAGCTGTCCAAATGAGGACGTTTGTGTAGTTATTGTTCATAGTCTGTGAGGAAATTCTGTAAATTCATCAGGAGGTAGTAAGTCAGCACATAAGGATGGTATCATGACTGAGCTTTATGAAACAAACTCTTTCTTGTGTCACACAGGCTGGGACTATAGAAGCTAGAGGTTATGGTTTCAGTACTGTGTCCTGCATTTCCTGCAATGGGCTGAAGAAATTATAAAGCTAATAAACTCCAAAAAGACTGTATATATTAATTCCATTGCATGTTTCTGCTTGAATTGCTCACAGGTAGTCATGTTTTGATTTCATTTACCTATTGCTTTAAAATAATTCCTCTAAATACTTAATTTACTTACAGCTTTTTTTTTCCTGATGAGCTCAGACGGAAAATCTCATTGTCCATGTTTATACTGGTTTTCATGTAAATACTCTAGAGACACTCTGACAGATATTTTTCCTAGATATCTGTGGAGAAGAAGACTATTCTCAACTGAAACACATTTGATTTACCCAGGGCACCCCTGATCTAGGGAGTCATTTACAGTAATTTTTTTGGATGCTTGGTAAGGCATAGATACTGCTGTTGAAATCAGCTATTTACTTTGTAAATAACTATTTTGCTCAAAAGTAGCTGATTTTAACTTTTCCTCAGAAATATTTATTTGAAACAAAATATTTCAGCACATGAACTCTCCAGAACATTTTTTGAGCTCGGAAAATTGCATAGGAGCAACAGAAAAACGTTATGGAAGTTTGATTAAACATGACACTGTCATTTCATTTCTGTCAAGGTCATGCTTTTTTTATTCCAGCATAAGACAAGTCATACTTGGCCTGGCTCTGCAAACATAAGGCACAGCAGTACACACTAGGCAGTGTTACTATTAATATGGTAATTCATATACCTTTGCTTTTAGATATAATTTTGTCTATAGAGGGAAAATCCTAACTTCAGAAGAAAGGYATTTTCAATTTTTTTCATTGATATTGAGCATGAGGAAGAAATCAAAATATTTACACACTTAGGAAAAAGAATTGGAATGACTTTTTAGTGGAGAAGTTAGCAGTTGGACATGATTTGGCTCCATGTAGACATCTCTAAATTCTGACCTAGAAATTTCCCCAGATGCCCCAGAACTTTTGTGGACAACAGTCCTTGGAATTAAGAGAGGGAAAAGCTGATCCATTAAGTAGCCTATATACTATAGCAGCTGCATCAATCAGAGCACATAGACCATGCCCCTACATGTAGTGATATACTAATTGCTATACTTGATCTGACAGCTTCAGTTCACAATGACTGCCAGGGGCCTGGAGACTCTTGAGATGTGCTTCCAACGCTGTGGTGCCATATTGTGTTTAAAAAAAGCTAGAGGTCATGGAAATTAGATAGAGATGAGTATAAAGTCTTAATTTTATGGAATGATTGTGAGTCTTGGGGTTTTTATCAGATCCTTGAATAAGTTGGCTGTCGGTCCTGCAGTAGCCAATTTGATGTTACCTGTAGCACACCCAAGTTAGTTCAAAGACCTGAAAGTACAGGCAGGATGGAGTTTAGAATGAGCTGATTATCTGGCTCAGATTATTTCTTTTATTGACAGTCATTTTAGACCAAGTTGTAACATCTTGCAGTATAAATTTGGATTGGATTTAGTAGTGACGTTTTAGAAACAGAACAAAAAGAAAAGGACTAAGCTTTTTGCAATATGAAAACAATGTCCTTCTCATACACACGGTGACCCAAAAGAGGTACACAGATCCATGCATCTGTATGCCTCCTTCTTCCCTTGGGGGATGAATGTTGTGTTTGTTCTGTTCTTTTAGATAACTTTTGACAAGAATGTACGAAAGGGACCTTAATTTCATCTCAAAACGCAAACTCACTCAGCAAGCAGTCTTGTCATGCAGACTTACTAAACAATCTTGGCTTTAATCATAAGTTGCACTAGGTCACTAGTGGGTCAGTGTGGCCAAATACATATTATAAATGATTATATCATATTTATAGGGAGACCTAAAGGTTTTGAGACAGCAGCCTCTCTTCTTTCTGGAAGATAAATATTCACCCCAAATATATAAAACTGGAACCATAAGGTAATGGGGGTATTGAATTTATTTTTTATTTAGCTGAGGACATTTTTATGGGGTGATAAACTTCTTTTCAGCCAAAGGCATATTGTACAGACACACCCTGTTAATGACAAACACTAAACCAAGAGACCTTAGACCTATTAAACCAAGATAATTGTCAACTGTAAATCAGTGCCATAATATCAAAAGGGACTATTTAATGGATAAAGGACAGAGAGGACAAAAAAGTTGCAATGGTAAGAGACTAACATCTGAAAAAGTCAATAAAATTCATTTAGAAACAAAAAAGCTCTACCTAACGGTTATTTTGTTCCATCCTTTCACTCTGCATACTTCTGTATTTGAAAAATGTGGCCATTCCATTGCTCTAGATTGTGCAATTTCTCTAAGCAGTTTCATGTCTGTAGTCAGATTGCTTTGTAGGTCCATTACATCCTGCACCGGGCAGTAAAAGCTCTGACTCACAATCTGTCCAGGTTACTGGAAAGGTTATTCTCAACTCTAATAAGCTTTAGAGAAGTAGTTTTTCATTAGGGCTAGCGCTCATTTTATTACCTTGGAAAGCAAGGCTGAAATGGTCAGTGTCTGCCGTGCCTGAGCTGTGCAGTTGTTCTCTTTTATTTCTGTCAGAAGCAGCAAAGGCAATGGCGAGAAAGCAGAAGGGTGCTGCACGTGCAAAGACCACACTGGCTTTTCTCTGCAGTGATGCCTCTCCTCTGTGCATGGCCATTTCTGCTCTTGGCTGCTGCTCCCTGAGATGCAGATGGCTGAGCCCCCAGTGAAAGGGCAACACAGAACCTGTTCCTTCATCTGAGTGAAAAGGGATGATGAGGCAAAGTTTGGAACCATAAAACTTGGCAATAGATGAGATGGAAAGTCCTACAACAGAAAGAGGTAAGACTGAAAGCCTGGATAGCAGCAAGTTGATGGCGAAAACATATGAACTCTGCTGAACCTAATGGGCTTAGGGATGTGGCCCATAAAATGTGCTAGAAAACCTTGGGTTTTTTTCCTGGGAAGACACCTAGATGAAGCTCCAGTTTAAAGATTAAAGATTTAATCTTCCCCGATTAAAGAAATTTGGTCTTGTCCCTTTCTAAAAAAGATCCTTTGCATTTCTTATCTTCTTTGAGATCAGTGTTTCACAAAAAGGCACTGAAATGCCTTTCAGTTCAGACAGAAATACTCAGCCTTTCAGTGATTCCAGCTTGCTCGGATTCATCAAAGAATTCGTAACAAGGGAGAGTATGGGTTTCCTTCACAGCTTTGTTCCAAGGAAATCTTCAGGATCAGACAAGAAATAACATTTCCTTTGCTTAATCACTAAAATAAGTAAATATGAGCTCATTTTAAAATCAGTGAATTTATTTGCTACTTTTAAAATATTTCTAGTTTGCCCAAACTGTTAATGAACCTCTATTAACCTCCAAACACATTTGAAACATTCTGTGTTTTAATGATAATTTTGAGAGATTTTGTGTGACTTCTAGTTTTTTGAACAGTTCAATAGTAAAGCAGAACCTATTTTCTACATTATGCAAAGGAAAGACTTTAAAGGCAAAAAGGGTTCACAAGCAAACTTTGCCTTTGGTGGGAGTTGGAACTTTGCCTTCTTTAATTTTATCTATGCAAATTTTAATTCTGTATTCAAAAGGGAATATGGCAGACTGATAGAGTGAATTCAGCTTTTGAACTTTACACATTAAACTCAAGTGCCCCAAACAACAGACCAGCATGTGCTACTGCTCTCTTCCACAGTGAAAATATGCCTTCATATCACAACTATAGAGAAGACGTCTCTGCTTTTTTGACAGCCACTGAAAAAATTGTCCTCTCTGATGAATGATTAGGAGCCTAATTTCACAGGAATCATAAAATGGCTTAGGTTGGAAGGGACATTAAAGGTAATTTACTCCAATGCCCATGAAATGACCAGGGACATTTTCTACCAGATCAGATTGTTCAGAACACCATCCAGAGGGACCCTAAATCTTTGCAGGGATGGGAGCATCTCCACCTTTATGGACAACCTGTTTCTTTGTGTCACCACCCTTATTGTAAAAAATTTCTTCCTTATCTCTAATCTGAATTTACCCTCTTTTAGTTTAAAACCATTGCCCTTTGCCCTATTGCTACAGGTCCTGATAATGAGTTTGTCCCCATCTTTCTTATAAGCCCCCTATAAGTACTGAAAGGCTGTAATAAGGTGTCCATAGAGCCTTCTCTTCTCCAGGCTGAACAATTTTAACCATGACAGTCTCTCAGCATGTTTTCATAGGAGAGGTGCTCCAGCCCTCTCAGAATTTTTGTGGCCCTCTTCTTGACTCACTGCAATGGATTGATGTCCTTCTTGTGCTGGGACCCCAGAGCTGGATGCAGTGTTCCAGGTGGGGCCTCACCAGAGCAGAGCAGAGGGGCAGAATCCCCTCCCTCCCCTGCTGCCCACGCTGCTTTGGATGCAGCCCAGGACACGTTTGGCTTTCTGGGCTGTGGATGCTCATGGCTGGGTCATGTCCAGCCTCTCACCCACCAGCACCCCCAAGGCCTTCTCACAGGGCTGCTCTCGAACTGTTCACCCCCTGCCTGTGCTGATGCCAGGGGTTGCCCCAACCCAGGTGCAGTGACTTGTACTTGGCATTGTTGGCTGTCATGAGATTCACACGGACCCACTTCTCCATCTTGTCCAGGTCCTTCTGGATGGTATGCAATCTCTCTGGATGACATCCTATCCCTCGGGTGTGACAGCTGCACCACTTAATTGGTGTCACCTGCAATCTTGTTGAGGCTGTAAAGCACTTCCATCTGCCTCGATATTCACAGAATCACAGTATTTGGATTCACAGAATCACAGAAGAGACCTCTGGAGATCATCCAGTCCAACACCCCCGCCAAGGCAGGGTCACCTAGAGCAGGTTACTCAGGAACATGTCCACGTGGGTTTTGAATGACTCCAGAAAGGGAGAATCCATGACCTCCCTGAGCAGCCTGTTCCAGTGCTCTGCCACTCTCAGTGTAAAGAAGTTCTTCCTCATGTTGATGTGGAACTTCTTCTGGCTTAGGTTATGGCCATTGCATCTTGTCCTGATGCTGGGCACCACTAAATAGTTTGGCATGTTCCTCTTGACATCTGTCTTTGAGATATTTATATGCAATAATGAGATATTCTGCAGAGATCTGCTGAGCTAAGCCCACCTCAGTTAGATGAGGCGGCTGTCTCTGCAGTGCCTGGCTGTCTCTGGTGTAGCTCATTTTTCTCTTTTATTTGCTTATCCTTTGCAATATGCTGTGTGCCTTTACAAAAAGAGCAGCTCAGTTAAGCTGCTTCAGGGGAAGGGTGACTGCTCCTGTTAGGCAAACTCAGAAGAGCTGTTGTGAGCAGCTGAGATGGTTTTATTGAGAGGCAAGTAGGTGGATTTCCAGCAAGGAAATAGAAGCCAGTTGCTTCTACAGAGAGACTGCAGGGAGGAAACAGCTGTTAGCCAGGGTTTGAAGGGTAAGAGAAAGACACTAATCAGGAAAGGTGCAGTGCTTGATGCAAAGGGTTACACACCACTGCTCTGCCTGGGAGCAATGCTTAGAGCAAGCACCTGTGGGGGGTCAGTCGGGTGGTTTATAAACCAATACTTTGCTTCAGCACTGTTGGATTAAGTTGCTCAGAGTTTTGCTTTTTAAAAAGTAAATTTTCCTAGTTTGGAATAGAATAATATATAGCTTCTTTGAGTCATGAAGACTTTTGCCATTCTTTAGAACTACATCTCAAACTTGTGTGAGTGGGCTCCCATCATGAACCCCTCGAAGAAGGGGTACATAGGGGATTACCATTATCATGATTTAGGGGTGTGTCAGATGAGTGTAGGAAAGGCCAGGTGGGGGTTGTGACTCAGGGACTCATACCAGAGTATTCTTACTGAAAGCCTGGCTGAATGCACCTCACTGCACTCTTATCTAGAGGTGTCCCTGAGCTCCCCAAAGAAGCATGTTTGAGCCCAGTAGTTCTGCTCAAAGAGAATATATACTTGCTAACAGGTAGATGTGTTGGCACTCAGGATGAGCTTTTACCATCTGAAAAAAAAGAAAATATACAAAAGTTTCAATGTCTTGTGTTCAGGAGTGTGCTGTCCTTTCAAGGGAAGTGAGGACTGATGTCACTTCTGTTACATCAGGATGCAGGCTATTAACATTGCAGAGAGCAGTGTGGATAAAGGAGTCACACATTTTTAATAACTTTTGACACCAGTGTTTTCATTGCCATTGGCTTCTAACTCACCAACAAAGGTATCCCCAGCAAAAGGCTCTGAGAAGTGAGCTTGAAGTCAGACTAGACTTGTTCCCATGGGAGCCCAAAATCAAGTAAGGCCAGAAGTAACTCTGTGATGCTTATGTCTGAAATGGGCGTTGTGTAAAGACTACCATACTACCCAGTTCAGATAGAAAATGGTAGCCTAACTGGAGGAAAAACTCACCTGTCTCAAAGTCCAGGCTACTGCTGCTTGGTTGCTCCCTATAGCTGAGGTAATTTAAAGACAGCTTTGATGCCTTGACACAAGGGATGTTGGAGTCCAAAGTGCAGGGAATATTTCTCTGCCTGTTTTGGGGGGTTTTGCCCCCCTGGGCGGCCCTGTTTTTGACCTTCGTCCATGGAGAGGGGTGCCTGCCCTCTGGGAGGAAGTGGAGTCTGCGCTGGTGTGA
>RAHM01000539.1:0-28659 GCA_003713295.1 Parotia lawesii | reverse complement strand
AAGGGAAGGGAAGGGAAGGGAAGGGAAGGGAAGGGAAGGGAAGGGAAGGGAAGGGAAGGGAAGGGAAGGGAAGGGAAGGGAAGGGAAGGGAAGGGCTGTTTCTGTTTGCAGGAGTAAGTCTACCCACAGATACTTTTTTTCATCAGTTCAGAATAAACAGCCTTAGTGGCTATTTGTTGTTTATTGATATTTTTATTTCCAGGACTACTTCTTTTTTGGCATTACTATTCTTTTGCCTTCTCTTCACCCATGATGCTGAGTCTAAAAAAACAATAGTTGTAAAAATTACCTGCTGAGCAATGCAATATCATCTATTATATTCACTGCAAAAGGTAATTTTCAGTGGTGCTAAAAGTGCCATGGAAACACAGTCCTGGGAAATGGCTTTGACCTTACAGAGAGGATACAAATGCTTCATTCAGAGATGAGTTGTTGATCTGACTCATTATTTGGAATTTGCACTAGTTTATTAAATGTGCCAATGAACACAAGGCAAGTGAAGCTGCATAAAGCACTGCCTATCATGGTACTCCACTGCTGTTGTTCTTACATTAATTCAGTGCTAGAACTGACCCTATCAAGCATTCAATTCTTCTTGTGACCCCAGAGCAAGAAAAGAGTATCTCCAGTGCTTTGTTTGCCTGTTTGAAACTTGCAATTCATCTCATTTGATCTCAGTGTTAGTCCTGCTGCGATCAGTTGCTCTCATCTTTCTTAGTGCCTACAGCAAGGAGCTATGGTCTCCCTTGCCGCTGTCTTGAGGCTTTACATTCTTTTCCCACCACTTGTTTTTCATGATTAATGAAATTAATGCTGTTTTCTCTCTCACCCTTCTCCTGCAGAATTCAGCAAGACACCAGCCTTGAACTGTTTCTCCCTTTCCTGACTCTCACATCCTCTACTCCAGGCTGCAGCCTTGATAATGCCTCCTGTCATGGATAAGGTGGCTCTAAATTTTCTGGTTCGTTCTCCAGTGGTTCCACTGTCCTTGTGCTGTGCTGCTCTCTATCTCAAACACTGCTGCTGCTGCTGGTCTGCTGTGCAGCTTGCTCTGGGTCCAAGAAGTAATTCTTTTATGCTGCACCTCTTTTCCTATTGACTGCCATTTAATTCTTCTGTGGTAGTGGAGTTTATTTCCCCCAATTTGTTTCATACCCTTAACTTTTATAGTTTACATGAACTCCTCTTTCTCAGCCCCCCAAACTGCTTCTGCCTATCCAACAGCTGAACGGAGCTGGTGTTGATGCTGTGGTTACTCTCCCTCCCCTTCAGGCTTTATCCTGATGTCAATGTTCTCCTTTAGTAATTCTCCCATCATAGATACATGGGCATGAGGGTTTCAGGAGGCTGAGTTAAATATTTTCTAGAGAAATGACACCAAATCACCAGCAGTCCTTTCTCATTCACAGCCATATGGTCACCATCATTGCTTGTCCTCGCAGCAGCTGCTTCATCCGCTTCCCTTCTCTGGAGCTGCCTGTCAAAGGGGTCCAGTGTCTCCCAGTTTCATAGAGGGGCAGACACCCCAGAAACTGCAGTGAAGCAGGGTCTGACTGGGAATCTCTGATGGAAATTAACTTTGGCTCTTAAAACACAAAGGAAAGAAGTTTAAGGATAGTATGAGTGATAAATACGGAAAAGTTTCTTACAAAAGGAAATTCTCGCTAATTTCAGTCAAATGTATAGCTGTCTTTCAGTTTAGAATTATATATCATACCTCTCATAATAGTCATGCTGAGTCAATTGGTCATGGTATTTAGGCATTGCTTTCTAAAAGCATCTGGGTGTCTTCTTCCCAATACAATTAAATTCTACTAATGTATCATTCCGCATCTTTTGAATTGCCTGGATACTTTGAAAACCTGCCCACCAGATATTAAAAATAAATGAATAGTTGTTTCTTTTGTATAGTATTTTTGGGGATTTGCTATTTTTTTACAGTGGACAGTTTGCTATAAATACAGGTAACACTTTAATTACTCTTTTAGTATCACTGGTTTATTTACTGCCTTGCAAAATGTCTCTAGACAGCTAGGAGAAGTATTCCATGTTTATTTTCTTTCTTGCAGGTTTTTTAATTTTTTTTTTTTTAGAATATGAACTTACACTGTAATAAAAAGTATCAATATAATATCAATATAAATATCAAAACAGTTTTAAGCTTAATACTATATTCAATATATTTATCTTACAGAGTAATTGAATATATTGAATATATATTCAAATTACAGAGTAATTGAATATATTGAATATATATTATATATTACAATAATACATTCTTTCAAAACAAATACCTTCTTAAAAATTGCATTTTGATTTAACTTGCCAAGAACAGAAGGACAATGGATTTTGCATCAGAAACAATATAGTTTATTGCTCTAAAAAGTGAGTTTGCACAGTCAGTTACTGTACCAAATATACGGAAAGGAGCTTATGGCAATTGAACCATTAAACTTCAGGAAAGAATTGTTACTGTTGGCACATATGTTTAATACCTTGATATTAGAATAACAGCATTGATACTGTTGCTGAATTTTGCTGGAGTTCACTGACCTAAATTTCCACATGACAAGATACTCAGAAATATAGCAAATTTGTGACAAGTTAGCCCAATCTGTTATGCTGCCTGACAAATGAGGTTTTTTCTGCATTTGGTATTTACCGTCCAATTATACAAATGAGGAAAGACATAAATCTAAAGAGAACAAATGAACATGTTTGCTTTGAATAATGGCATAATTCTAACATTTTTGGTTTTACCATGAAATGATTAAGAGATTTTAGTGATAAGTCTGAGATGTCATGTTACCACAGCTGTCCTGATCAAATATAGTAAATTCCTAACTTTATTATGATGTTGGATAGCAGGCCAGAAAGAAAAATTAAATTCCTAATGAATAGTTAGATTACTTTTTGAGGAGATCCTAACTGAAATATTCACCTTTCTTTCTCTTCAACCCAATTAAGAAAAAACCAACAGCATTAACTTCTGATCAGATTGCACCTTTTTTTAACTCATTCATATGGTTTTGAGGGAAGAGGATGAGGGAATGGGTATTAATGGGAAAATCACATCTTCACCTGATGGGATTTGATTTTGAGTTCCCTGTGATCTGAGAAAATGTGTTAGTGTTTGATATTTAATAGGATTTGCACCCTACTTTGAAGTTATTCTCATAATCAGATTTATACTGTTAAGCTTTTTCTGAACAGAAGACTGAAAAAAGGTGCGACTTGATCTGTCACTACAGGTAACTTCAAGACAGTTGTGTTGAAAAAGCTAAAACAAATTTAAAGTCAAAGCAACATGGATTTTAGGCCAGATGGTTGCTTTCTGGGATTTTAAAGGGCAGAATGACACATTTGCCTAGGCAAATGATGCACATTAGGTAGGACTTTTTCTCTTATGTTTACATGAAATAAACATCCACAAAATTGCCAGAATATGAATGTTTCGATTTTGTCATACACTGGCAAAATTATCTTAATTTAGTGGTCAAGCCAAATACTTCTTTAAAATGTTGTCTGTTGAAGACAAATGTGAAGACATAAAAGGTTAAAAAAATGTATATTTAAGGCTGATCAACTGCCTTTGCTCTACAAGGACAATTTGAAAAAGAGGCATGGTTGATTTCATTTATCCCTACCTTATTCAGTTCCAGAAGTGCATTCTGGCACTGAAGAATCACATAATTATTTGAGTTGCAAAAGACATTTAAGATCATTGAACCAAACCTAGCACTGAGAAGTCCACCACTAAAACATGTCCCTACGTACCACATTTACACATCTTTTAAATACTGTCAGAGATGGTGACTCAGCCACTTCCCTGGGCAGCCTGTCCCAGTCCTTGACCATCCTTCTGGTGAAGAAATTTTTCCTAATATCCAATCTAAACCTTCCCTGCTGCAACTTGAGGCCATGTCCTCTTGTTCTATCACTTTTTACTTGGGAGAAAAGACTGACCCTCGCTTCTCTACAACCTCACCTTTCAGTCTTAAGGTCTCCCCTGAGCCTCCTTTTCTCCAGACTAAACTCCAGCCCCCTCAGCTGCTTCTCATAAGATCTGTGCTCCAGACCCTTCACCAGCTCTGTTTCCCTTCTCTGGACACACTCCAGCACCTCAATTTCCTTCTTGTAGTGAGGGGCCCAGAACTGGACATAGGACTAAGGTGCAGCCTCACCACTGCCAAGTACAGGGGGACAATCACTGCCCTGGTGCTGCTGGCCACACTATTGCTGATACAGGCCAGGATGCCATTGGCCTTCTTGGCCACCGGGGCACACACTGGCTTTTGTTCATCCGCTGTCGACCGGTGTCCCCGGTTGTTTTCTGCTGGACCACTGCCCCCAGCCTGCAGCTCTGCATGGGCTTTTTATGACCTAAGGGCAGGACTTGGTACTTGGCCTTGTTGAACCTCACACAACTGGCCTCGGCCCATGAATCCAGCCTGTCCAGATCCTTCTGAAGAGCCTATCTACCCTCCAGCACGTCAGCACTCCCACCCAGCTTGGTGTCATCTGCAAACTTGCAGAGGAGATGCTCAATCCCACTGTCCAGGTTGTTGATAAAGATATTGAACAGGTCTGGCCCCAAGACTGAGCCCTGGTGAACATTGCAAGGGACTGGCCATCAGCTGCATGTAACTCCATTCACCACATTCTTTGACATATAAAGTTATCCCACCATAAAATTGGAAATTACCCTAATTAATCAAGGATTTAACAAAAAATGTTAGTCTGTTTCTTTATGAGGCTGGAGAAGGGGAAATGAAAGAAAGATATATCCTAGTTTAATTTTGACAGCTATTTTGTGAAATATTGTAAATTTGTAATTTCTAAAGTGCTGGTGTAACTGAATGATTTTTGTGAACAAGTATCCTCTATATTCTGTTTGGCTTTCTGACATGGCTTTCAGTGTAACTCACCTGCCCTTTAACAATGGTCACAGTTGACTGTATCTACTTAAATATAAAATGAATCTGTTGCAATGAATACATGATTTAATGTATGTTTTATACATGGAAATCCATGTTTTATGCTGACCAAAAGCCCACCGATGCATACTTAGAATGCAAATAATAAATAAAAACGCAAATCAATTTCAGGAACCATCCTTTGTCTTTTCTCCAGCATGAGCTGATGCGAAAACAGCTCCAGAAAATGTATCTACAGAGACATGTACATATTTCGATCTTCCACATTGTGGGACATAGGTTACATCTGTTTGCCAGATTTCACAGCTACTTAGACCCCAGGGGTTAACCCCGGAACCTAGCGATGGCACCTGATAGCTTTGACAGCTGGGACAGGTTGCCACAATTGCCCTTGCCTGCTCTTTAGGCAGTTTAAACATTCTCATGAGGGCTGGAGAGACCTGATGGTAAAACTGATGGCTGAGTTTTGCTTGAGCAAATGTGTCTGGTATGTTGGGGACTTGTACTGGCATTGCAAGAGCGTCCGCTCTCCGATTCCCTTCGGCAACAGGACCAGGGAGATCGGTGTGTGACCTCACATGCATTACATGGAAGGGATGCTTTCGGTGGGAAAGCAGAAAAACAAGCTTTGAAAGCAACTTATACAATTTTGTGTTAGACACTTCTCTTAACAAAGAGTGCTCCGCTCTGGCAATTACTCCAGCTACATAAGCTGAATCTGTCACCAGATTAATAGGTTCCTCAAACCTCTTGAAAGCTCTACTGCTGCCAGTTCTGTGATTTGCGGGGAGCTATCCACTACCTGGACGTCAGACTCCCACCCTTTGAAGCAAACTTAATAAAACTTAAATCTGCTAGTCTAGGAGCAGCAGCTCTGAAGACGACTCCTTCTCAGCCAAAGGCCTGAGGGACGTTTGCAGGAACTCTTTAGCACACTCTTGTTCGGACAGCCACTTATAAAATAAATTAAGGTTGTGGGGGTTATAGGGCAGTCAGAGGTAGCTGCTGTGTACCCCAAATTGTCTCTTGGAGAGGGACAATTCAGGTGTGGACTGGGCCGCTAGCAAACCACTCTTTCTGCCCTGCGCTGCTGAGGCGCTGGTGGCACGCACCCCACACCTAAGCCAGATAGCTCAAATATTACCAGAGACAAGGAGCCAAGGAGGGCACTCCGCTAGCCCATGTTCCATGATCAGCTTTAATCATCCGCAGAGGTGGGCAGCGAAAAGAACACGTGTGTCAGATCCCTTTACATAGTCTGATCCACGGGCATGAGGGCGGTACAGAGGCGGGGCCAGGGAAGGGAGCCAGTGAGCAGAGGGAAGGGGCAGGGCAGGGGACCAGGTAAGGGAGCAGCCACAGGCTGCTGGGAGAGGTAGTTTTACTTAAACAGAGTCTAGGGGGTAAGGTTACTTTCCAGCCACAAGGACTTGTGGGAGAGGCTTTTCCTTTACAGAGGTAAAAAGGTATTTTTCAAATGCCAGAGTTTTTCCACCAACTGACCTCAGCCACTTTAGAGTTCCCTGGCTCACCAGGTGGCCCACTGACCCCAACAAGGAACCTAAAATAATATTGTTTTTTAAGATAGTGTTCAATCTTACATATTGAAGAATTCACTTAAAATGTAAATTGGAAAACTGTAGAGTACCTATTGAGAATACAAGAATTAGTTTTATGGATGCTATAAATGATTAACAGTTTTCCTCTTTTTTTTCTAACCAGTTTTATTTTCTGAGTCCTACCTGACTTCTAGTTTTAAATGAATTGTAATCTATTCCAAGAGGGCTATTAGTTTATCAAAATTACTCTGTAAGTTGAATATAGAATTATAGACTCATAGGACTGTATAATAGTTTGGATTGGAAGAGACCTTAAAGATCATCTAGTCCATCAGCATTATTGAAGACTGAGCCAAGAAAATCTCTGAATCACTAGACTTCTGGGGTTTTTTTGGTTTGTTGTATTTTCTTTGTAATTTTTTTGTGTGTGTGTTTTTGGTTGGTTTCTTGGCTTCTTTGAGTTTTTTGTTTTCCCTGTTTTTTGAAGACAGGCCTGGAGAAGAAAAGGGTCCAGGGGCACCTCGTAGCACCTTCCAGTACCTAAAGGGGGTCTACAAGAGAGCTGAAGAGGGACTTTTGACAAGGACAGATAGTGATAGGACAAAAGGGAATAGCTTCAAACTGAAAGAGGGTGAGTTTAGATCAGATATCAAGAAGAAATTTTTTACAGTGAGTGTGGTGAGACACTTGAAAAGGTTGCCCAGAGAAGCTGTGAATGCCCCATCCCTGAAAGTGCTCAAGGCCAGGCTGGATGGAGCTCTGAGCAATCTGGTCTAGTGGAACGTGGCAGAGGGCTTGGAATTAGATGATCTTTTAAGGTCCTTTTCCACCCAAGCCACCTATGAATATATAATTCTATGAACTTTCATCCCTCTTTGTCAGGTAACGATTGTCAAAAAGCTCCAGTCTTTTCTTTAGAACTCCTCTTGCTATTACCATACCGAGAAAAACTCTTCCTGTTGTTAGACAAAACACTGGCCACTTACAACTCTAATTGAGCTTTGGTCTTTTGTGTCTTCTCCCCATGTATGTGATCCACAGCTTTGTCATATTCCTGCAAAGCCTGACCTTGCTCCATGGGATGAGGACATATAAGTGGGGTGGGAGACCATATAATTTCTTTCCTCTGGAGCTCTTCAAGGACTGCCCTGTTCGGCAAAGCTGGCCATCAGGCCTGCTTGCTTCACCTTCTACACAGGGGAATTCCCTGCTCCTGAGCTTCTCAAAGCCGTTTCTTGAAAACTAACCAGTGCCTGTGGACTCCTGAATCCTCAGCTTGGTTCCCCAGGCACCTGGCAGCAAGGCTGCTCCCCAGCCACAGAGGTCCCAGCCTTTACTGGTCTTTGTGGTTCATCCAACCCAGGTGCTTGTCACTCTGACGTCTTTGGAAGGTTACCTTCTTTGCCTTTCATTTTCTCTTTCTACCTCTCTTTCTTTTTTGGCTGACTCACTGTTCCCCAAAGATCATGCCCACCACATCAACAGAGCAGTCAGCCTCTGTTGCTTTTGAGAATAGACAGCTGGGACAGCTGACCCCAACTGATCCAAGGGATGTTCCACATTATGTGGCATCATGCTCAACATATATCTGGGGGAAAAAGAAGGAAGGGGAGACATTGGGAGTTATGGCATTTGACTTCTAAAGTAACTGTTATGTGTGATAGGGCCCTGCTCTCCTGAAGATGGATGAACACCTGCCTGCCCATGGGAAGCAGTAAATGAATTCCTTATCTTGCTTTGCTTGTGTGCAGCTTTTGCTTTCCCTTTTAAACTGTTTTATCTCGACCCATGAGTTTTCTCACTTTTCCCCTCCAATTCTCTCAGCCATCCCAACTGGGGAGTGTGATCGAGCGATTGTATGATGCTTAGTTACCAGCTGGGGTTAAACCACAACACTCTCACCTCATTCTTAACCCTGAAAAGCTCATGCACAAATGGAAGT
Source organism: Parotia lawesii (assembly GCA_003713295.1). Taxonomy (NCBI): domain Eukaryota; kingdom Metazoa; phylum Chordata; class Aves; order Passeriformes; family Paradisaeidae; genus Parotia; species Parotia lawesii. Next base: position 20,221 of record RAHM01000539.1, on the reverse strand, counting down.
GCGATAGCTGAATGTACTATTAACAGAGACTGACATATCCTCTGTATACGACTCTGAGGCTTCCTTATTACTGATCTGACTGTGAAATAGAGCCCCTGGAGACAAACTGCATCTCTTGCTGTGATGTGACTCCAGCTGTCAGTGAGACAGCTGCTTGTTCTCTTGTCAGACAGACTTCCTTGCAGGTGGGTGAATAACCTGACAGCTAATTATGCTGTGGTAAGTCTCGCATTTTCATTAGGCGTAGATGAGCTGGAACACTTCCTTGTACTGGACCTGTACAGGGTCAGGCATGGTCTGTGGCCCTGTATGATCCAGTGCATAGGTTGTTGCTCCAGAACTACTAGAGTTCATTTTCTTTTTTTATAGGTAAATTGGAAAAATAAGAACATMTAGTCTCATATCTTCCTCCTGTTTTACCTGGGCATAAATTTATTGATGCCATTGGGATTTTACTCTGAGCAAATTTGTCTGAGTATGTGTTCTAATTTGCATTCCAGAGCTGGCACAGCATTTCATTTCATACCTACGTATATAGCAACCTTTCCAGTTCTCTCTAATGCCCTTCAGCCCAAAACAATAAAACTATGTTGCTGGTTTAATCTGACATTAAAAAGTTTATTAAAAAGTTAATTTGGTTGTACAATAGCAAAAATTTCTGTCTGGTTACTGAATCCAGCTAACTATCAGATTTGGAGTGAAAAAATGATGGATTATTTAAGATTACAAAGATTGTGTCAGGGAGGGGTAAATATGGACATGGATCCTCAAAGAATTTATAGTAGATGGTGTGATGCTACAGAACTCATTTGAATGTGTCTGTAAGGCTTTCTAGTATTTCCCCTCTCAATACTCCCCATGAAAGAGGAATTCTTAAGTTCTACTCATTCTTTCTCTCTTTAGAAAAAGCAATGGGTGAGTAAAGTTACATTCATACTTCAAGATAAAAATCTCCGTCTGTTTCCCCTGCAGGTGTACATATTTAAGGTGGATTATGTAGTCATTATCTAGCCTTCTTCACTTCAACTTTGTGAAGAATCTTGGAACGCATCTTTGAAATGCTGGACTGACAAGTTTTAAGGTGAAAGTCTTAAAGTGTGCAAAATAATCTGTAAATACTTCATGTGTAACTCAGCTTCTTGTTATATTGTGAGATTAGCTGATGTTTTGCATAAATCTTTGAGGACTCTTAAAGTGCTCTTTGGACTTACCTAACAAAGCTATAAGGCACTAGAATTAATTCAACAGGAACTGACCTTGTATTTAAATACTGTACAGAATAGTGATGTCTTCCAAATCAGTGCAGTCAGTACTTTAAGGTCTCCTTATTCTCATAAAGCCAGAACTGGTCCTTAATGCACATGGAACTTCACAGACTTAGACTTTAGGCATGGGAGAGGCTAACTTAGAGCATGAATGACACTCAGAGTGCCTTGGAAATGCCTTAGCTTTTCTTTAATGATACCACTGTACTGCCATTAGGATGCACCTTCAGTTGTAGTCTTCTATATGCATAGTTTGAATATTCCAGTAGGTTGTCAACTGTTTCTGAGAAAAGCTTTTTCAAAGAAAATGAAATAATTTTCTAGCACAGATCTCCCAGTATATAATTTCTTGGCTAGTACCAGCTTGGCTGGACTTGTTTGTAGCCTGAGCCAGTTTATGGTAGTTTTGAATGAAAGTCCAGTCTCATTCCTCTGACTAAAGAGCTGTATATATCCACAGACAAAAATTAAACTAAAGACAGTGCCTTACAGAAAGGAATAGAACTGTTTTCCCCTTCCTTCACAATCTTGCACATGAAATGTGCAACAGCTGCTGAGATGAACTGTCTAATGAGGGTCTGAGGTCCCATCCTGAGGAAATTAACAAATGAAAAGGAAGCTTACTTCAAGAAGCAGTAGGAATACTAGTAATTGTATCTCATATAGAATAAATATATATGTAACTTTTAAAACTGCTGACAAGTTGTGAAAGGGGAAAAAAGTAAACCTTCAACTTTTGTTTCAGGACAGTGAGTCCCATGACAGAAATGAAGAGAGTGTATGTTACGTAAGTAATTTATTTGTGTGCCTTTTCAGCACTAATAAGCTTGCTGCCAGATATTCCAGGCTGCAGTTTGTCATGTCTGATTCCTTAGTCTTTTCAAGCAATTGGAGAAATTGCCTTCTGCAGTCTGTCAGTGTCAGGTACCAGCTCACTCACACAGACAAAGCTCAATTAGCTCCTGGAAAAAAGGCAGCTTTTAAAATATAGTGACCTGCACTATGAAAGATAGGTAGACAAGTGTTACACAAACCCAAAATGTTAGCCTGGATAAGAAAGAATACCATGGTAGCTGTGGTAGGCTCTTTATTCCATGTTTCTTAATTTTTTAGTGCTATTGTGATGTAAGAAATTCTTTTAATGGCCAGAGTTAATTGTTCTGATAGCTGCTGTCTGCTATCCTGTAAGCAACTGCCTCCTGGTTTAAAATAGCTGCACATACATTTGGAAGTATGTCCTGGATCAAACCTAGGACTGGAGCCCATTATGAAAAGCATATATAAGTATTTGTCATGCAATAGTGTGGCTTTTGAGACACTGAATACATGTTCATTGAAAGAGTCATTACCAGTGATCATTTAAGATCTGTGTTTTTACAGTTTATTAATGAACACACAGGAACAGCTAGGAAAACAGGATCTTAACCATAACAGGGACAGTGAAAGTAAACTGAACATTAAAGAGAGATACAGGAAAAAGAAAAGTAGTGTGGCAAAGCACTTGAATAAAAAGAGGAACAGCTTCCATAAAGGTGTCAGGGGACCTTGTTCCCATTGATTTTTAAGACTTTTCAAGGAGATGACTTCCAACAGAGTATAGAACTGAGTTGCCTTTAAAACTATGGCTCAATGGTCCACAGTTTTGCTATAACAAACAAAAAGTCTGCTTAATGAAATTTGATTTATTTTTATGTAGTTCATCAATTTTGTCTCCCTCATAAGAAGCTCTGAAAGAGCAACTCTAAAAATCCAGCAGGTGGTTGGCCTGGCAAAGGTCTGGGATTATCTAGGAAATGAATGGATTTGGCTGATTGGAGAAGGCTTATCCATACTTTTGACTCTGGAAGATGTTCCAAGATCTGTTGTATTTTTTTCCCCCCACTGGCTGCCTCCAGACTGCAGTTGATTATGTTCTATGTCATCTTTGGTGTGATCTATTCTTGTGTGGCTGTGATATACTGATAATAACATCAGTTTTTCTTGTTAGCATTTGTGTTAGGAATAAGATAATTTGTTATTATGAAATTGTGTGAAAGCATGCCTGTCTTTAATATGTTGATGAAGATAAGCAAAAATAACTAGTGACAAATTATTTTTCCCCTCTTCAGATTACCTGCAATTATAATTTCACAGGGCTTTGATACTTGAGGAATTAAATAAAGTTTAATTTGTCAAAGAGAACAGTCACTCCTGCAAGACTAATTCAGGAATTGTGTAAGCTTCGGTCTCAGTTTATTAATGTGATTTAGTTCCATTGGTTTCAAACAGATTACATCTCTAAAAATATTTTCAAAGTGTGTGCTTTATTTTTTAAAATATCAATTTATATTCTTAAATAGTCATATATGATTCATCTTCCTATTTTCTGTAATTATTTATACCTCTTCCATGACCTGGCACAGTTTCCTTACAAATTAAATAAGAGAGACTAACAGTTTAAGAGCTTGATCCCACTGATAAGCAGGTCCCAAGCTTGATTTCAGGGGGAGATATAGGCTTAAGTAGCTTTTAAGGGCCTGCACTTCTGGGACTTGCCCAAGGTACACTGAATAACATTGGAAAACACAAAGTGAGTAATTTCTTAGATTAAATTGAATTTTGTGCTTATTGAAACAAATTCAGAAAGAAATGCATTCTTAAAAACCTGAAGTAGTAAATGTGCCTGGACCTTTAGGAGAAAAACAAGATGGTAAGAGTGAGTCTAATATGTAGAGAAAATATATATTTGGGACATAGTAAGACTAGAAATCAGCTTTGTGTTTTTATAATACTGGATTCTCGCTTTTGAATATCTGGTGTGGAACGCAAGAAAAAGAACGAAAATATTTGAATTCCTGTTTGAACTTAGTTGCCTCAAGTGTTGCACTAAATCCACTAAAAATATTAATCACAGAATCACAGGACATGACAAGGTGGGACCTGTCAGGATCATTGAGTCCAACTCCTGGTCCTGCACAGGACCATCCCCAAGAGTCACAGCATGTACCTGAGAGCATTGTCCAAACACTTCCTGAGCTCTGTCAGGCTTGGTGCTGTGACCACTTCCCTGGGGAGCCTGTTCCAGTGGCCAACCACCCTCTGGGTGAAGAACATTTTCCTGATATCCAACCTAAACCTCCCCTGATTCAGCTTCAGGCCATTCCCTTCAGAGCTGTCACTGGTGACCACAGAGAAGAGATCAGTGCCTGCCCCTCCTCTTCCCCTCACAAGGAAGCTGTAACTGCAGTGAGGTCTCCCCTCAGTCTCCTCCAGGCTGAACAGACCAAGTGACCTCAGCCACTCCTCATACAGCTTCCCCTCAAGGCCCTTCACCATCTTCATTGCCCTCCTCTGGACACTAATAGCCTAAAGTCTTATATTTTGGCACCCAAAACTGCCCTTGACTTGTGATGAGGCTGCCCCAGTGCAGAGCAGAGCGGGACAATCCCCTCCCTTGCCCGGCTGGTGATGCTGTGCCTGATGCACCCCAGGACACAGGTGGCCCTCCTGGCTGCCAGGGCACTGCTGGCTCATCTTCAACTTGCCAGAGACCAGGATCCCTGGCTTCCTTTCTGTGGCACTTCTTGCCAACATCTCACTCCCCAGTCTGTCTGTACATGCAGGGTTGCCCCATCCCAGAAGCAGAATCCAGTACTTTCTCTTGTTGAACTTCATGTGGTTGGTGATTGCCCAGACCCCTAATTTGTCGAGATCTCTCTGAAGGGCCTCCCTGCCTTCAAGAGAGTTAACAGCTCCTCCCAGTTTTGTATCATCTGTGAACTTACTAGTATCTCTTCCAGTCCTGTGTCCAGAAGAGGACACAGGAAGATGCTGAAGAGCACAGGGCCAAGGATGGAGCCCAGTGGAAGTCCCCTAGTGACAGGTCACCAGTCTGGTGTCACCCCATTCACTGTAATCCTTTGTGCCTGACCTGTGAGCAAGCTGCTTACCCAGCACATGATGCTTTTATCCATCCATGTGCTGCACATTACGTCCAGAAGGATATTGGGAGAGACAGCATCAAAAGCTTTACTGAAATGCAAAAAGATTGCATCAGCTGGCTTCCCTTGATCAACTAGCTGAGTTACCTTGTCACTAAAGGAAATCAGATGCCATATTTTGATGGAAAATTGCATATGGATAATCTATTCTCTGTCTTTTGGGAGCTTTCACTTTCTTCTGTCCTGTATTTTACCTGTTAAGATTTTGCCTGCCCATGCAGCACTCAGAGGTATGGTTGTGTGGGTCTAACCTGTAAAGCCAACGGCACTTGCCAGCAAAGCTAAACCTCATTGGTACTTCCGTTTGTAGAGATGTGATAAGGTTAAATCTTTGAATTATCTTTTTTTTTTTTTTGCCTTACAAAGACCTCTTAACCAAACCTCTTGCTTACTCTCTCCCCTTACTTCTCTTTCTCCTTCAAATTCCATACTGGGGGAAAATGATGGTGGTCGGCAGTACAATCCTGAGGAAGAAGTCCTTGAATGTGGACATGAAGGTCTTCAGGCAATAATATATGATGCTGTGATTGTACACAAGCATCAGTTACAATCTGAAGATCCACAGCTTACTTAGTGATCGGAGTCCCCTTCTTCTGGAAAAAAAAAAATTGAAGCATCTCTTTTCAAATAAACAATATAGAATATTGTTTTTTGTGTGTCCTGTGTAAATCAGAAAAAATATTGCTTATTTGGGTTAACATTTAGGATTTTACCCAGGAAGGCTACATTATCTGTTGCTCCAAAATTGATTTTTTTTTAGACATTGTTTACCTGCAAATGTGTAAAATGCCAACATAGTCTCTACTTTCTACTAATTTTCATAATACTTATCTTAGCCCAATTTTAGATTTTCAAGAGCTGTCAACTTAAATATCAGTTCTTTCATTCTGTTTTTTTACATAAAAAAAAAATCTTTGAATACCTTTCTATCTCAATATTTCAGACTGATCTTCTGTGCTCAGTTTCTTTTTCAAATATTATTTATTGTGCATGCTTCTGCATTCTGAATGACAATGCAGTGACCTCTATTTTTCCTGTTCTTTTCATTGTTTGACAGAGTGATGCTGGTTTCCTTAAACTGAGAAGTAGCAGGAAAAAATATATTAGCCTTTATATTCTGCAGATTTTTTGGAAGATGCTCTTTAGTTTGTTGGCTTCCTATTCGAGAGCCCATGAGGGTTTTATATCATGCCAAATTCCTTTATAGTGCAAAAATGAGTTACTTACTAATTAATTCATAAAACTCTTATCTACTTATATCTACAAGAGAGATGTTTCCATTGTTCTTTAAAAAAACATTTTTATTCAATCTATTCTGAAATGGTTTAATTCTGCTTTTTTTGTGAGATGAAAAAGGTTGTAATATATTCAACATGTATTCAGATAAATTAAAATATACCTTAAATTTATATTTTTCCTTCTATTCTAGAATTATGCTTCCATATTTTCTTAAGTCCTATGTGTTGTTTTGCTTGAACCCTTTTAAATCTAAAAAAAATATTAAAAGCTGAAAGTACATTCTTTGATCTCTTATATTTCCATTTAAAAACTTTGCAGCCTTGTGTGAAATCCAGGACTTTGCCATTGATTCAGTAAATGCAGACCTCAAGTATGTTTATTAGTCTGACATCTGGTATAGTAATGTGCATCAGTGCACATTTTTTTAGAGAGAAAAAACACAATACAGGCATCAGAGAAGTTTTTTAAAGGTTTATACTAAGGACTGTGACAGGCTGAGATGTTTATAAATAAAAATAATAAAAATCAACTACGGGGTCAGATTACAGTTTTGTGTAGTTAATAAAACTGTTGCTTTCCTGTGAGGAAATGAAGTTATTAGCTTGGGACTTTATTGTTTCAGTCTGATAATGCAAATGAAAGTAAATCTTTCTAGACTTTTAAAGTAGGAAAGCCCACAGAGTGTCAAAAAATGCTTCTAATATTTGATTTATGATCTAGTGCTTGATCATTAAGCTGAGTGCTTTTTAAAACTGCAATATTCATCAGCTCTGAGATGTAACATGTTTCACAGGAGTCGGGCAATAGCTGTACCTGTATAAAAATAGTCCCTTTACCTTTTGTTCTTTTGACCTTGACACATAGGTTCTTATGACCTTGTCCCTTTTCAGTAAAAAGTTAACTGTGGCTGTAAGAACACCACTGGTTTTTTTTTGAAAAAGGAGCACAAAAATCCTGTCTAAGAGCACATCTGAATTAAAACTAAATCCAAATAAATGCAGTTTAGAAAAAACAGTGCTGACTATACAGTTGTTGCAAGTAGTAAAGGACATTAATAGGTACTAGAGAGTATGCCTCTCATCTTTTTCCTACATATTCCAGTTTTCTGGACAGTTTAAGATCTCTATTTTTCAGGTCCTGTTGAAACAAAATGTTTATGCATGACAAAATTCTATCTACAAGCCACTAATGACTCTGCAGCTTACACTGAGACCAATGCCAACCAGAAAATTCAGTTTATTCTCTCTTTTGGAAGAAAAAAATGCAGAAAAGACTCTCTCTGTTGCAGTGTTCCTCTACTTTAAGGTTTGAAATATGCTTTTGGGAAGCGATCCTGGCTGGAAACACATGTGTAGCATACAAATAAGGTATTCTTGAATATCAATTAGGCTGGACTTTTTGAGACTAGCTAGCATAAAAATATTCTCACATGCAAAAGCTTTGGAGTAACCTTCTTAACCAGCACATTTTTATGCTGAGCTTCAGTCCAGTTTGAATACTAACACCAGAGTTGTAAGTCCCTTCACCGAAGATATGGGCACATTCTAGAAACGCTGATTCAGCTCATCAACAGCAATGCAGATGTTACTATTCTGATAAAAGAAAGAAAGGAGATTTCAGTCTGTTGTCTGGGAGTCCTGAGTACGTACATGATGATTTACAGTCAAGCAGACTACCAAACACCTTTCCTAGTACGGGCACACTTTGCAATCCAGCAGTTGCTCCCATAAATGATTCTGCATTATGCCACTGTAACTAGGAGAATATGAACTTTTTCTGATAAGAGTAACATTGCAATACAAGATCAAAATCTAGGGAACTTGTCAACAAAAAAAGAATGATAATGTGATGGAAAATACAGCTATCAAATGAAAATGCCTTGCAAATAATTTTTGCAATGGTTATTTCTATATAATTTTCTGTTTCTTTTTTCCTCTTCTAAGTGAATAGGGTGGTATTGAGGTCATTTTAATATTTTGAGTTAAGTATAGCAGGAAAGCAGGTGTTTGAAGCTAAAAGTGGAAGTAAGACAGAGCACAACTGTGACCAGACTTTGAGCTCACACTTTGTTGCCCCTAAGAGGCACTGGCCACCGTGAACATTTTAAACTCAATATATGAGAACAAGCTGCATTGAACTGAGAATATGCTCTTGCTCATTGTATCAAAATTTTACATCTGTAAGAGCACAGTGAAAACATACAGCTACTGAGAGTATTTATGTCTGGGCATTACTGAGCCAGAAATGATGTTGTGTACTTAGAAGCATACTGGGTATTTCTTCCAGTTAATTTGTCCAGTAATTTTTAACCAATTCATGCTTTAGTCTTCAAAATATTTTGCAGTGAGAGAAGCCATTTCATGCCAGATACAGGGACATCTCCTTTTTGTTTTGTTGAATCTACCACCAGCAGGATTTGACTTAAAAAGTTACCTGTTTAGGAGAGACTATCAATGCCTCTAAAAGGAGGTATGTAGTGCATCTATCTGTATGCTTAGTTAATGTAGGGGAACAGAGGTAAATAAAATATTTCTTAAGTTATATATTCTTTAGGTCATCCACAGCATTTTAGCCATTGTTAGAAAGAACAGCTGGCAAAGGTGTCATTTCCTTTATAAAAACTTTAATTTGAGCTTGAGTTTAAAAGCTTTGGCTTAAACCCTATATTTAGCATTGGCCTCTCTTCCATTTTCCTTTCAATTTTTTTTCTCATCTTTTTTTTCCCTCAATAATTTTTAAAAAAAGTTTAGAATTGTAGCAGAGTTTTTTGGTGTTTTTTTTTTTAATGAACATTTTAATTCAAGGAGATACTACATTTCAGTAGCTCTTTCTCACATTCTTATTTTCTGCTTTGACATGCAACAGAATGACTGCAGTTTTCTTAACTGTTTCCTTTATTAAAATTTTTGTATTTTCTACCTCTAGCTGCTTTTCCCATTGGTAACAGAAAAAAGAATGCATAAATTTTCTCAGTTCTGACTTCTCAAAACTTCTGTAGTCAAAGACAATTAGAACCATACATATTATTGTTTCTCTGTTGATGTTTTAACCCCATTTTGCACAACAGTCTGCTACATTAACTTTAATGGACCTAGCACTATTTTGAAGGACGCTATAAAAAATATTACTAGTTCTTATAATACATAACCACATACTGCATTTCACCCATTTTACCCAGAATTAAACTTGGTTTTGTTGTTTTGTGCTCTTTTGTAATAACTTTTCTAGTAGTAAGGGTTTTAAAGCCGGGATAAAAGGAAAGGCTTGACTTCTTTTCAGACAGATTTCTAGGAAAGCAGAGATGTTTGCTAGAGGTTTGATTTTAATGATCCAGTGTGTCTATCTTGGGACCAAGCTGCTAGCTAACAAATAATTTGTTCACTTCTGTGATTCATCCATATTTCTTTGTTTTCTACCAAGCACTACCCCAATTATCTTGAATATAACCACATCTTAAAAATTTCTTCTTGGCCACTGCATGGTCGGTTTAAGAGAACTTTCTCTAGCAGAATCATAAGGCTGAATTACAGGAGTAATGTGAGTGCCGGAAAAGTCTAAATTACTGCTGAACAGGGCCTGCCACAGCCATGATAGTGCCAATAAATTATCACTGTGAGAAAATTACTGCTCTTTGTAGGACCCAGGAAGTATGAAGAAGCTATCAACAGTGCTTCCTATATACCAATGCCAACAAGGCACTTCTGGGTTAAGATATTTGACTGTGTTTTATTTTAATATATTAAGATACTCAAACTCATGGCAGTTTCTACCTGAATCTCCTGTACAGCATTTAAACTGAAAAGTATTAACATAGTGCATGTGTGCCAATGCCTAGATATGCATGTGTGCAGAATTCTGTCTGTGTTGTCACGGATAGATTTGTATTGTGCATTGTGAGACTCAGAATAATTCAGATGCATTAGACTAGTCAGACTGCATTAGGATAGTCAGATGTAAAATTTTACAGAAAAATAGAAAAACAAATCCTTTTTTCGAAGAGCCGTGAATTTCAGAGAGAAGAGGAAATTGTTCTTCACTCTCCGTATTTTATTATGTTCACATAGTAATTTTTGTGTGTCATCTTTTACGGAGTCCCCCAAGAAAGCTTGGAACTTCAAGGCTGTGACACTGGTGTATAAAACTCACCCCTTTTGGTGTTATGATTCATAGCATTTTCATGTGCTCTGTTCAGAGCAGTGTGTTCAGGGACTGACATTTTCACTTACTCAGAGGTAACTGACTTTTAATTACTTTAATTCCAACTGTGCTGTGCTGTAGTAAATTAAAGTGAATCCAAACTGAGACAAAAATTATTGGTCTACTGATGGGTCAGTGCTAGATTAATATAAAAATTTATATGTGAATGGTCTTACACAAAAAACGTCAAGGGTCAGGTAGCAGGTTTGGGTCTGATATGCAGTCTTCCACCAGAGAAAGAGTGCTGACACATATATAGGATATTATGGGTAAGTCCATAGATATGTTGTCATCCAAAGATATTGAAGGAATTCATAGCATGAATATTGTGGTTCTCTTACAGTATAAGCAAACACCCACTGATAAGGAGAGTTATTTTACATCAAATTAGATTATTTTAGGAAGGCAGTGCTGGAAACTAGTAGCATTAGGACTTCTGATAAAATTTTGGCTTTGTTGGATCTATTATCATATTCTTTCTTGCTGTCATAAGGCTGCAGTAACATTGCACATTGTTGGACTGGCTGTCTACGTCGCTAACTGTTGACATGTTACTGCAGTAATTGACTCAGTTCCTCAGGGCTGCACCTTTAGGATTTATCAATATTAATATATATTAATATATATATAGTTATATGTAAATCCATAATTTTTGAAAATGTTTGAGAAAATCAGACACTGCTGCAAGTACATTGAATTTTTTTGCAAGTAGGGTTTTCATAAGTAATGTTTTCTTGAATGTACCTCAGACATATATAGTCAAGCATGCTGCTTTCAAAACAGAATACAATACATTTGTAGAGGTTGCTGTTACCACTTAACTGCTCTGCACTCTAAATATGTTCTAAATTATATAGCTCCAGCATGTCTGTAAATGTATTTATTACTTGCTGTAAGACGTTGATAGGTAGTCCTTGTAAAAGATGGAATCACCTCGGGCTTTGGCTCCTGTTATGACACCTTTTAATATAGGAATATGCTGAGAAATACAAGGCAACAAAGCTTATTATTTACAAGGCTATGTCAAGCTTCTCCTCTGAGAAACACTTTCATGAAGTTTGTGGATATCATTTATTCAGTCTATTATTAAAGCAGTGTCCTCTTTCTGACAGATGAATCAGCTTCTTATTTCTGGGCATCTTGTGGTGCGTTCACTGAAATTGCAGCATCACTTAAAGAGGAATGCTTTCCACCTTGGCGCAAATCAGCAAGTCAGACCCATAACAAATCATAACAGTATGGAAGGTACATCCAAGAAAGTGGTTCTCCACAATTAAGACACCTTTAAAAAAATTAACTTGGTATAAAAGTATTAATTACTTTTAAAGATGTAGGAAATGCAAAATCAGTTAATCAAGCCTGTTTCTTGACTCTCTCTTGGTTCAAGGTTAGGTAGAATTTTGTCTTTTTACCATGGAAAGCTATTAAAAGCAAGCAACCAGATTATTTTAAACAAATCCAATTGATGATATAAAATTTCCTCATGTGCTTTTTGTTTCATAAGGAAAATCCCCATTCTGAATATTCAGTTATGAGCTTTTCCTCAAAATCCTAAAACTGACTTAACTGGGACTTGTACCTACTGTTTTATATTCAGCATCCATTACACAAAATATTTAAACTTAAACTGACAAGGCATGGTGTGGGCCATTTTTGCTCTAGCTCCACAGGGATTTTGTGGTCACAGTGAAACTCAGTTGCAGCTGTTTTAGCATCACAGTGCATCCCACATATAGTTCTGTTTCTCACAAAAGTGTTCAGAAGCTGTTTTGCAGAGGATCTATACTTTAATTAAAAAAAAAGAGAGAGAGAAAAATACGTGCAACTTGCCATTTCTGTCTGAGAAAACAGAGGGACACATCCAGAATAGATTTCTTCAGACTAAGGGGGAGCTGCAAGACTTGCAGTTTGAAGTTTATGGCCTTTTGCTTTTGCTACGCCTTTATGTTCTGCATAAAAACATGGTGAAAAACTAATTTGCAATGAGTTCTATGGCGAGTTCCTCCTACTGGAGTACTTAAATGAGGGTTAACAGACCTTAAGAATTGAAGATAAGGTCCAAGCTGCATCTGAACTCAGATCCTTAAAACGTCAGGTATAAGATTTTTAAATATTATTTGTTTTCTGAAGAAGTATTTAGGATTTCCCCCATTGGGTTCTCCATTAGTTGCTAAGTTCACTGAGTATTCTGTTGTGGTTATTTTCTTATCAGAAAAGATTATCAGTGTTTTGGGAATCTGAATGTGAGTCTTCTGGTAAAAAAGCCTTGCCTTCAGTCAACTACACTTTGTGGTCCTCACTTTTATAAGATCACCATTTTATCTTTCAAATGTAGTTTTCCTTATGTTTCTTGTGTTGATGAGTTACAAAAACAAAAGATTTGTTTGTGTGCTAGTATGAGTTCTTCATTGGAAGGCATGACTTTGTGCTGGAGATGCTTATAATTTTTGTTTTGTGTGTTATTTTAACATAATTTCAATTTTGGTAGAGGAAGGTTGAGAGCTATTTTTTCAAAAGTGAATATTGAAGTCAGCTATTCTAATTGTATTTTTTTAATATTAAAAACTTGCTTGCAAGAAAGAAATGTATTTACTGTAAATTATGAAGTGGTGGGAAATCTGTACGGTTAAGATGAGATATGACTGATGTTTATTTTGAATTACTTCTCTTTTTCCATTAAGAACTCATGATGATATCACATGTTGCTATAGTTCCATATCTATTGCCTTCCAAAAGCAAAGCATAGTACAGGTATAGTTTACTTGTAGCTTTCCACTTAGTTACCAGTTTGGATTTCAAAAGATCATGGAAGATTTAGTTGTGAAAACATAACTTAAGATACCTTGGAAATCCCAGTCTGTATCAAACTGTTATACAGCTATATTTTTATTCTTCTGTACCCGTAGTTAAAGTTCAGCTGTTGCAGAGGACTCAGAGATGATTTTTTTTTCCAAGCTTTCATTGAAGAGGCATCTGGTCAGTCCCTTATCTAACTGGAAGCTGAAGTCTTGCAACAATTTGCCCTGTAATATATTTCTGACTAGTGTATTCAATGTATGTGTATATTTCCTAAAGGATTTAATTTATTCCCAACAATGAGCAAATTTGTATTTATGTTTCTTGTTCATTTATGTATATTCTCTCTAACTGTGGGACAGGAAGATTCTTTGTGTAGCTTTTCTTATTTTTAGCTACATTTATGATGAACATTGTATTGGACATAGTGTGGCTTGTTTAATTCTGCTCGCCCAAGCAACATATGAGAAAGAGAATACATCGCTAATTATTCCAACCTTGTGAACATTGACATGAATTTTGTGCAAAATATGAAGTGTTTAGATAATAATGGGGGAAAATACCGGTCTCTAATATAACCATGATAAATTTAGCATGTCTTTTGAATAAATGTGGTCAGGTTGACACGAGAGAGTAACGGCCCTGGAGACAATTAAATTATTTTTAAAAGGGAGATCAAAAGTACATTCAGTTTCTTAATGCAATAAAAGTGGAGAGGGCAAGAGACGGAATGAGCTTGGTGACCAGATACTGAAGTTTTCTAAGCAGCAACAGAAAACATTGTGATGCTGTGAACAAACATACTAGTCCATTCCTTCAGAACATAAATTTACTACATTTACCACTTGAAGGAAAGAATCCAGAATATTTTTATCTTGCCTCCTTTCCCTTCTGCTCTCTTGTCTTCTCCTGCACTTTTCATATATACAGTGAAATATTTGCAATATAATTCAACCCATCATGATTTGTTTCCTGGAATACGTAGCACCTGGTCAAAGGGAGATTCAAATTGTAGCTTCTCAGCATTGATCATTTGTGACCAGGAAATGACCTGGGCATGGAGGGCAAGAAGGTTCAGGTGCAGAAGGGGTTGAACTGACTGGACACAAGAATGACAGAAAGACTCTCAGTAGAGAAGTGAAGTTTCCCTTGGGAATGAGACGTTGCAGTGTTGTCTTGTAACAATTGGTCAGGGACATGAGTGCTCAGAGGCCACCTTTGGGCAGCAGAGCCTGGCTGGGGAATGGATCCAATGCCAGGTATACGTAAGGAATTGGATCCTGCCGCACCTGTGCAGATTCCATGTTAAACCGGAACTCTACCCAATCATTGTGCACTAAAGCTTTTCTATTTAAGCACAAATGTGTGCTGATTTCCTAGCACTGGAATTCAAGTTCTGTCCTTTTCCCTTCTTTTATGTTTCTCCAAACATGTTTTTTTTTTAACCTTCAGAAAATATACAGTGGGATTCAAGGTAGCTACAAGCACACATGAGAAGTTGTAATAAAACACAGAGATGTTAAGAGACAGTCTAAATGTTTATTTTCTGAGTTTAGCCCATAAGGATTTACAATATTGGATAGGTATTTTTGTTTGCTTTTTCTATTTTCTGATGGCAAACCAGCATTATTAGATCTGTAGATAACTGGAAAAGATTTAAAAGCTGGATATCTGCCTGTAGCTGTCCTTTCGGAAGCTGTAGTTTCTTGTTAGTGGTCATAGGTTCTGCATTTTTCTCAGAGGCAGTATGAGAGGAAAGATTGACAAGCTGGTTTAATATACTTTCAGCTAACAATTTTCCAGGATCAAGAAATTGTCAGAAGAGATTTGTATAGATTTAGGGACAGTGTTTTGCGGCTTCTTGATGTAACAAATAATTCTTTTTCTTCTTTCTTTTTTTTTTTAAACAGCTGTTTTACAGCTTTTGGAGAAGCTGGATAAAAACCCAACGAAGATATTTTCATGTGATGACGGATTCAAGCATGCTTTATTTTCCAGTTCTTGATTATACAAATTGAGTTCACGCAGGAACATGATAAGTAAATTTTATGACATCTTATGGTTCATTGTTTTCTAATGCTTACTATTGTCTTCTGTTAATGGTTTTCTTACCATCTGTGCATTCTGCATGAGGTCACATGGAAAGATAATAAGTATTTTGGAAGCAATTATAAAGTTTATATTGAAGTTTTTGTGCCTGTTAAAGGATCTGTTCTGTAGAGAAAGGAATTAGCATTCCTACAGTGCAAAGAGTTTTGAAATTGGTTATTCATAGTGCTGGTTCACCATGCAGAAGCTGCATATATGGAAGCAGCAGAAAAATATATTGCCAAGACTTTGTAAGAGCAGAAATAGCTTATTCTGTCCACAGAAAATTCAAATTATTAATGACTCTTAATATTAACAGGAAAATCTTATGTTTAATGGCAGAAAAAGCACTACAAAAAATCAGAATCCACTTACAATAAACATTTAAGTGAAGTAAACATTTAGGTGAAAAGAAGGTGTGTTCATGGTTTGTAACAGTCTAATTTATGGTGATAATTTCACCGCATTTTTGCTGGATCTGTCAGTTCAACATTTTAATGTGTGTTGGTGTGTTTGTGGTTTTGTTTAGTTTTGGTTTGGTTTTGTTTTTTTTTTTTTGTTCATTTGTTTGTTTTTGTTCTTGTGGAGGAGTAATGCATTATTATCTCCATTTTACATTGGGGGAAACTGATCTTCTGAGAAACTGCCTTGTGAATTCGGCTGTTTATATGCATGAAGACTTCTGCACAGCTGTAGAGCATCTGATCTGTCATGCAGTAGAAAAGGCATAACCATGGTGAATCCTGCTAAAGGAAGCACGGAGCCACAACCCTCTTTTTGTTTCTCTCTAAAGTACCTTTTGTTGAGTAGTAACAGCTTGACAATGGCCTCTTCAGAGCAAAAAGTTTCCCAAGTTTCCCAGCTTGTGGGAATCTCACCTTCACTAACTGCAGCTCCATAAGCATGACCCTTACTGCAAAAAGTGTTCCATACTGTCATTATGCTTTATTTCTGAAGCTTTTCATTTGGATCTAAGGCAATGATTACCAGAAAATCTTAAAACACATCATATGATAGGAAAGGAAAAAACCTCAAATTATGGATAGCTAAAAGGCATAAGAAGAGGAGAAGAAGTAATGAAAACAATTGTTATATATAATAGTTCTGTTCCGGAGATTAAACAATACAATATAGGGAGTTTTTCACTTCTTCATTATTTATTCAAATGCAAAGTTAAGTCACTGTTCCTGTCTAGTTTCTATTGGGCAAAATGCCAGTCTCAGAAAGGCAAGCCCTTAAATTGCATTGGCTCCTTCCTTAATCAGCACTTTTAGGTATGATGGTTCCAAAACTTTCAAGTAGGTGTACAGTTTAGTAACTATCCTCCATGTCTTTCATCATTCTTTTTTCTTCTGGATCAGTGAAAGAAAAACTTGACTAAATGCTATTGTGAAAGTGACTGGCCATTTGTAAAATACAGCAGGTTAGATGAAGATATTATGTGCTTGGCAAAGTGGACATAGTAGCCTCCATATTGACTGATTAGGCAGTTGCTAAAATAAAATTCAGACTGAGACTCATATACCAGTGCAAAATACATGGAAATTGCATAGAAAGATGATCTGTCTCGCATACCAGTCTGGAAGGTAAAAAAAAATTTAGTGAAGACACAAACAAACAAACAATTTCCTAGTATATAGAAAGAGAAGAAATAACAATAATGAGGAAATACAACAGATTTTTATCAGCATCTATTTCATTAAACATGGAATTGCATTCAATGAAGCCATTAATTTTAGTTTTATAAATACTACTCTAAAGATGTCTGCATGTCTTAAATATACATTTTGTCCCCTTAACATATTTTAATTTCTTTTACATTGCACCCTAATATCTGTACCCAATGCTTATTTCAATGGGATTAAAACTTCTCTTGTTTTTACTCTGTATTTTTGATCAGTTCTTTAATTTCTTCCTACTGTGCTTTTTGTTCAGCAGGAACTGCATGTATGAAAATAAGTGGGAAAAAAACCTGGCAATAGTTAAATCTGAGTATGTTCCTACTAGCAGATCTATCTTGGTAATGATCTGCAGGGTCTGTTTTTCTTCTAAACAGCTGCAAGCACTAACAACTTGTGCAGAACTTCTGATATTCTGATTTTAATTACCAAATATTCCACATGTGTCATGGGGCATCAGAAAAAAATTATTAACACTGAACAGCAGAATTTTTTATTTTGAGGCCTGTGTGAAAGACACTAATGGATGAGATATCAAGAAAAAAAAGGAAGAAAGCAAGAAAGCAAAGGCAAGCACAGTGGGATTGGGATTTGAAGTCAAAATCTTCCTGAAGAACCCCTGTTTCAGGTTTAATTCAGACCTACATCAGAATAGATAAAGGCAAATGTGAATTTTAAATCACACTTCATCTTCATTGAAAAAATTATCTCTTTTAATGAAGTGGTGGTAGTGCAGTGGATTATGAAACCCTATGTGGATAAAATAGATTTTACTTTTTCAGTCTGTTTTTTCTGTCCATTAATAAACAAGGCATAGAAAATACACTTTCTAGGTAATGTGATGTGCTCATAAATCTTTTAAGATTGATATAACCTGAGATAATGAACATAGGAATTGTTTTTGGTCCTTCTCAACTGTTATTTTGATCCAAGCAGACTATTTCAACCTTTCTTCCTATATATCATTTTATTTAGCTATTTCTCCCCCCAGGTGTCAAGTACACCACATGCCAGACATATTTCACACCTAAACGAGTGGACTAATGGAATGGTGTTTACAAGGGAAGGTGTATTATATACAGGGACTCTGTACTGTTATTCACAAGACTATGAATTAAGCTGTGATTTTTTTTTCAATACTTATGAAAATTGGTTATTTCCATGCTGTTACAACGGAAAGAAAGAGACTGGTTCTAAATGGCAGTGTACTGTATTGTGAAGCAATTAACTAAGTTATAAGTTCCTTTCATTCAGGATAATTTTCTATTAATTGTACTAACTCATAGACACAGTACAATACAAACTGGGGCTTGTGAGCACCTCAGCCAGGAGTAGCAGAAATTAAACATCTTCATAATAATGAAAAGAAATCTGAATGGAGTAGGTGGATTAAGAGATAATAATATTGTATGGTGAATGTGCAACTGTAAGAGGGACAGACACTGAAATGTGCAATTATTTATGTATTGGGTGGATGTTTTCCCTGTGAAAATTCCTAAGTTTTACAGTCCCATACTCTCAAAACTGTTTAGATTTTACTCTAGCTATTGGAAAGTTTTCCTGTTGCCTTTGATTGGGCAGGTGCTAAATTCTCTTTTTATGGTAGTCTTTCTTTTTCCCTCAGATCCCTCTCCCTCCAGTGAATACAGTTTATGCTCTAGGACAGCTGACTATCTCCTACTGCAGTGTTTTATCCACCTGCCTAAAGTTAAATTCTGGCCTTGACTGGGATCATTATACCCATAAAATGACGCTGCAGTTAGGTAAGAAGTATAAATAGCAGCCATATAACCATCAAATTTAGTAAGGTGGGGCTTTTTTTTAAAAATTTTTTTCTGTTTGTTTATTTGTTTTTTGGGGGTTTTCTTTGTTGTTTTGGGGTTTGTTTGGGGTTTTTTGTTTGTTTGTTTGTTTGTGGTTTTTTGGAGACTTTTTGGGTTTTTTTGTTATCTGTAACTGAAAAAAAGCAGGAAGTTTTTAAGTCCTCAAAGTCAAACAACTCTCTTGTTCCCTTCATATCCCACTGGCAGCATCCTGTACTTGTCATGCTGTGAATTAGGTCTGTAGACTTAAATCAATGTTCTTCACAATTTTAAAGGCCTTGAATGTTACCAAAAAATTGGTAAAATAAAAAATTCCATAACATCCATGTAGCATTAAGAAGCAGGCATTATTTATTCTGCTGGATGCACAGGGGGATAGCTCCTCCCAAAGCCATACATCCTGAGTACAGGAAACTTTCTGTTTATATACTGTATTTCATATACATATTTATTGATTGTCCCAGACTAACCATACATATGATAATAATTTCCCCCAAATCATTAACACATTTCCCCTCCCCTTTACACATGCATTCTTTTGTCCTGGGGGTCTTTCTGGTGGCCCCTGGTGGTTGTCAACCCCAATGTTTCAGGTGACCTGGCTGAGTTGGCAGGACACTGAGGCTGGTGAACTTCCAATTCTCCTTCTTACACAATCGGCATTGTGAACTTTCCACAGGCCAGTAGTTTTGGAGAACAAGCATTGTGTTAGCTCACCAGATGTAGGCCATTTATCTTCTGGTAACATGAACATGTATATTTGATTTGCCTTTTATTTCTAGAAGTACTGAAAGCAATCTAACTACTGTGCAACAAGACAGAAAAGCGAAATTCCCCAGACAAATGCCATAGGAGCTAGTGGGAAGTGTCTCTCATGGTTACATTTATGGCTTTATTTATTTGTCTGTATTGTGGTAGTTGAGGCTTTTCCCAGGTTGTATGGTTCTGTTAAGTTAATATATTCCAGTTTGAATCTCCCGGTTGGCTGCTGGCCTTGGCCCCTCACCACTCCCCCGGGGCTCTCCCATTGGTCCTTGCTCTCTGATCCCACCTTTCCCCCATAGAGTCCAACCTATGACCTAACACCACCGCTTTGTCAACCAGACCATGGCACTGAATGCCATGTCCAGTCTTTTCTTAAACACCCCCAGGAA